>VWZY01012090.1:47769-69749 GCA_013399075.1 Chloroceryle aenea
TGATCTGACAGAGATGACACAGAATAAAATATTTGAGAAATTCATTTATCTAAACATGAGAAAATATGAGCTTCTACAGTAAAAGTCAAGTCAGCCTTGTAAAACAATTACAGTTACTTTCCTTTAGCAACTCTTAGTTTACATTTGTGATAGTTGCCATCTCCCAATCCAGCCTGTACTTCTGAAGAGGAAGGAATGAAAAATACTTGCTGAACAGCTAATTTATCAGCCTGACATTGTCATCTATCAAGAGGAGAGGCCTGCTGTTAGTAAAATCAAGATTATTGGTTCAGGGGTTTAGTTACCTCTTGTGAAATGAAAGTTAGCTTAACAATATACATAACTGAGAGATGTTCTGGGAATTTGAGCCCAAAATCCCATACATCACTCCTTTGTCTGCAGTCTGCTGTGGTGGTTGCTGTCTTCATTGACTCTCTGACAGTCCTGCTGCTAAAGAGCCCATCAAAGCAGAAGGGATTTGTATTTCTTTTTTTTTCACAAGCTATGAAGCAGTCCACCAAAAAATTAATATTCTTAGATAAATCCTAAATCTTACCATGTGTCTTTCAGTATAGCACCTTATTAAGTGTTGCAGACTCATGCATCTCAGGGCCAAGAGTGGGGAACATGTAAGCAGCAATATATAGATATCTCCACTAAATGTCCTGCTGTTGGAAGTGCAGCTCAACATCCAGAAACCTTGCAGCATAAAGAGCTTTTCATATGGCCATGGTTAACTAGGAGTGGGCAAATGAGTTCAGCCATATGGTGAATGAGTTCTATTTTCTAAGTAAGAAAAACAAAACAAACAAAACAAAACAAAACTACTAATGAACAGGTATTAGCCTTTTTTTTCCAATGTTAAAAAAAATCTAGAAATTCAAGGAAGTTATTTTTTAACCTCTCCAATATATGGTGATATCTACAAATGCTGGGAATGTTTAAAAAACTACAATCTCTGATCTTGTTGAAAATCTTCAGGTGTTTTGGTGGTGGTGGTGGTTTGGGGTTTTTTTGGTGGAGAAATGATTGTGTGTATTTTAAATTTACATATTTGTGGTCTGAAGAACTTACTCAATATATAATTCGGAGTCCTGTGCAATCAAAATTCTGCTCCACGTCACACAAAAAGATGGACAAGTCTACTAATGAACAGATATGGCTGTGTAATCACATTCATCCACTTTGTCTGATGCTTGCATGATAATATTTAGTGGAATGGTAACACCCATCCCTTTCAAACATGCATCCACTGAATTCAAAGTAGAGAGAATTTGCACATTATATCTTCAAAATTGTATGATTCTAAGGCCTGATGACTTGCCAAAGACTTCACAACATACTGCTCAGTATTGAGACTAGAATTTATCAGTTCCCAGCTTGCAGTTATATTTCAGAAAAGAGCATTTTACTTTTTTTTTTTAAATTTTTCCTAACCTGCCATATGAAACAGGCAGCAAGACAGTTACAATCTGGTGAGGTAATACAAGATATCAGTGAAAATGTGTATGTAAACTGAAGGGCAGCTATCAGGGTTTAGGGTCAGGGCAGTCCGCTAGACCTATAACAGATGCTGTCTGTTAAACCCCCTCCCCTCCCAAAGGGGAAGAGAAAGGGAATAAGGGAGAGAGACTAAGTGATTAGAAAACTAGAACAGCTTTAATGAAAATAATAAATTAAAAGAAAATTGAATATATACAAATATCTACCAAATCAGTATCAAACACACACACACCACACTCCCCCCCCACAAGTGGCAATTACATCACCCTCACCACTGATACTGGGAANCAGATTCCAGCCATTAAAGAAACAAGGAAGAAGCTGGAAGAGCCAGGCTGAGCAAAGGTCCTCCTGATCCCTCAGCTTCATACCGAGTATGACATATGTAGGATGCATTACCTTGTTGGTCAGTTTGGGGTCACCTATCCTGTCCACTCCTCCCTGCAGGTGCAGCCTTTTACTTTCTGCCCCTCCCAGTGTGGTACAAAAGATCCAGCAGTGGCCTTGGGCTGCACACCAGTCCTTGGTAGTAACTCTAAACACGGGCTATTATCACTGCTAGGAGCAGACATTGTCTGGGAAAACAGGCTGCTAACTTCAGAAAATGCAATTAGCTAGAAGAACTGAGCTGAAAAGTAAAATCACTGAACAAAATCAGTTCTGTTCTCAGGCAAACCAGGATAGCAGCATAACAGTAGGTGATGTTTTGCGTAGTCAAGGAAGGAATCAAGAGAATCTCTGTAGTTCATCCTGCTCTAGGGGAAAACTTAGAGATCGCAAGAATACGATCATATGATCAAGGTTCATGGCTCAAAACAATATGGTACATTTTTTTCCTTCGTTTTATTTTGTTGTATTTTTTTTCTTAATCATGTTTACAAGATAACTTTCAAGAACTGTTGAACTGGTTTAGAATATGGGATTCTGAAAACACGAGCATCTTCTACCTACCTGCTGGTCTTGGCAGATGGTATTGGCAAAACATGCAGGTTACTGACTTTGTGAGGAATTGCAACCTATCTGTCATGTCTAGGAAGTTAAGAGCTTTTACACCCCTCCACTTGGAAAACTGATATTTTGTCTGTACTTTGTCTCTAACATGAATGAAAAGAATTGCATTTAATTCACGTGTGAGAGATTTCGATTTCATCTGCCTCGGACTTTTATAATTTCATTTTGAAGAGCTAATATTACAAATAAGTGGCATATTTCTAAGTGTGTAGGTATTAACTGTGAATAAGTTTTATAAATGCTTTACACTGTACAGTAAAAGAAAGTCCTCTATTTCATTACACTTAACATTTCCACTCCTTTGGTCTTTGGTATTACTAGACACTGAGCCTGGCAGTCAAGCACCTCACTTCCATAATATGTCTTTGAAGATTCTTCTGAAAAGAGATTGCAGAAAATGTCTGATAATAATTATTGTGTTCAACAAAAATAGTCACCTTTCTCTGAAAAATGTGACAATCAAAGGTTAGAAAGGGTGCCATCATGGTGTATGTTAACTTATAAGACTGATGCTGCAAGTGTAGTTTAGACTGCCCATATAAGGTGACATTTCATTAATCACAAAACATTTCTATTTGATAATTACAAGCAGCAAGTTCTTAGCAGGCTGATGTATTTAATTAGAATTTATACTTTGATTTTTTTTAACGTTTTTTTTAATGTTTAGAGGTTGGACAGTGCCCTCTTCTGGACATAGGCTCCCATGGCAATAGTTTATAAAGTGCCCCAAATGTTGTTGCCAATTGGAGAAAATAGACACAAAAATAATGTGTTGGTTTGCTAAAGGGATTTTCTGGTTTCAAGGAAGTACACCTAGTTGTAATTCCTCCTTGTATTCTGCTCTACTTGAAATTATCCTGTGTAAGAATACTCGTTCTCAGTTTAGATAGCAAAGGTCTTTTGGATAATTTAACTTGAGCCCATTTGGCAAGAGTTAACAGTGCAACCTTATCAGGAAGAGCAGCACGAACATGTAGTGAAATATACTGCATTTTTTAACAAAAATAATCTCAACACAGTAAGATCATATTCATCTTCAGAAATACAGGTGATGGAGAAATGTGCAGATAAAGATCATTTTTAGGTGTTCTCTTACATGTTTTTGTTACACTATTTCACAGTAAAAGAAATATAATTATACTTATAAATTTAAAAATGACATTTTTCTCTTTTTTCTTTCTAGAAGGTGTTTTGTTGTCTTTGTTTGGGTTTGTTTGGCTTTTTTTGGTGTTTGGATTTTTGTTTTGTCTTTTTTTTTGAGAGGAAGTGTTAATAAAAACCCCAACGCTATAAGTTTAACTTAATTCTAATCTCACGTCTCTGCACTTTTCCAGGGTCCATAAAAATAGCAATTTACCCAGGATGTAAATAGAGACAGAACATTCTCAAGATTTACAACATCTCACAGCAAAGGGGACAGAGAGAAAAGAGGATTTTCCTAGTGGGGAACTATAGACTGTAAAACTGTGATAACCCAACATTTCCAGGAAAATTTAAATTAATGGCAGATAAAGCATCACACATCTATTCATCAAACTTTCACAGTTTTCAAATCACTTCTATAGCTTTTCTCAGAACATAAAACACACAGAGAGAAATACTTGTGTAGAGTTAACTGTGAGTGATTTCTACTAATTAGCTAGCAGATCCTTTAACACATTAGCTTAAACATGAAGCCATGCAGCCCTTGTATTTATTTACTTAAATGTTGCATGCTATCTACGAATACATAGGCTTCTTAAAAACAAGCTGCCCATGCAGAGCAGTTGGTCTATGTGCAAAACAGCATCTTCTGACCACCCACTTCAAATGCACGCTTGTACAGAAAAATTAAGCCCACCCTATAACACAAGATTCACTCATGTGAGGGCAGCTCTGGAGCAGAGATCAAGATGCCTTTGCCCATTACTTACATGTGCCTGCAGCTGTTGACCATCTCTGCTCCATCCTTTGCAAAGAGCTGTGAGCTGGGGTAACAGACATTCTCATTAATGGGCACAGTTGGTTATTAACTGGTGTCTTAATCTTTCTTGATGACCTGCTAATGAACTTCTCACTGGTTTCTCGTGAAGACTGGTCAAGGTAGACATTAGAGGTAATTTATAGGTGAGCACTTGGCAAGCTAATGGCCTTTACTCAGTGACTGTTATCAACACAGTACTATTAAGAGGCATTACATCTTTTCTAATTTATTTCTCAGGTGTAAATGTATCAGTTTGAATGTCACGTTTGGATTCTGTGTTTAAAAATATTCTATTTAGGGGGGAAATTTCTTTAATAATTTAATGAGGAAAAAAGCCTTAATCTCACAATTTTTTTTTTCTGTTATTTTTGGCCCTTAACAGAAGAATATTAAAAAAAAAAAAACAAAACAAAAAAAACCCAAGCCTATGCACATTAATATTACCTCTAAAAAGTTCAGAGGCCTGCACAATGCAAAAATAAACTGTGTGCTTGTTAGCTGCAGGAGCCTGGAGAGCTTTCATGGTTCAGAACCTGTGTTGCCCAGTCTCTGTGAATCATGGATAAATTGGTCAGAAGCTACAGTCTCTCCAGCTGTGCTCTTGCCAGCTCTTAAAAGCTAAAAAGTTCAGCTTGGCCTTGGCTTGGAAGAAATCTCCAGGAAAAACCCAAGAAGTGCCAGTGATGCATTAGGTAATACTCTTCCATCTAAGACTGGTAGATAATACTGTAGGGGTTATCCAATTATCACCAGAGCCAGCTTTTGTTTTAAATGTGCAGGCACCCAGTCCTGTGGTTAGTAGGCATTTCAAAGTCCTGAACACGTGCTAGATTGGAAGACTCTGGCCAAGGTATTCTTAATCCTTTAAGGTTTTGTATTTTCATTTCCACATGTTTCATTTCCACATGTTCAGCTATGCAACTGCTGTAGGAAACAGGGTTTGCATCTGATAAAATGTTATGGGCACAATCAGGAAGGTTATCAAGCTCCATTACATGTTTTCATGCACATGACCCACATTATGTGGTGTCCCAATGCTCATCTCCTTCCCTGCAAATGGCTTCAAGACTGCAAAAATCTTTCTCTCCAGTGTTTCCAAATGGCATTTCTTGAGCTGCGTAGAGATTACAGAGGTGCATTTCCAGGGAGTTGTTCTGACTATTGCTTCCCGGGATGTGTAAGCAGGAGCTATAGCTGTCTTTAGATTTTCCCTCTCACTGCAGATCTTCAGCTTCCATTTGGTAACTTTGCTCTAAGTGAGATGAAGTTATCAAAGTGTCAGGGATTTAATTTCATGCTTTTTGATTATGAAGGAGACTTTCTTCTCCATCCCATTTTCAAGCCCTGGGATATATATTCCTGTCTCCTTAGCAGGCATTGCTGGCAAACGGTATGACACCAGCCAAAAGTTTATGAAATGACTAAAACCAACTCAATTCCTAAACAGTTTCTAAAAACAACATAGATGATTCTTGCCTTGATGATGTACCTTCTGATTAGAAGTATTTGATTCTGCACCTTTTATGGTGTGGATATAATAGAGAAGGGTCATATGTTTTTACAGAAAACCACAAATATTGTCAGATAAATCAGACTTTTATTTAATAATTAATCATCTTCCTGTTATACAGCAACTTGCATTTGTTTCTAAAGTAATTAAGATATTGAAATATTAATGCCATATATTTAAGTAGCACCAGGTCCTTAGCCAAAGCAGTATATTTTTAAGGAAATGCACTGAACCCAGATGGATCACTCATGGCATCTCAGTACAGAGTGAAGTCATGTTAAAATTTTTTTTTTTTTTTTCCCAGGAGCTGTGGTCAGTTAGCTTTAAAACCCTATGATAAAAAATTGGAAGTGTAAATCAAATATATGAGCTTGATCTTAACAGTAATATAAAACCAATGAAAATAACTCTCCGGGGGAGGGTTGGGAGAGGTGGGGGTTGGAGGAGAAATACTCCTTAAATAAGAACATTTCCTTTAATTACTGTGTAATTATCCACTAATGAAATGGATGTAGAAGTTTAGAAAAGTTGGCGCGTGTCAATACAAACATCTTTGCAGTAATGAATGAGAGTTCTTTAACTATGTGGCTATCCTCTAGTTTTATCTGATTTTACCAACAACAACAACAAAAAAATGTGAAATGCTGCTTTGGTCCCTGTACATGCTGTAGCTGAAATCCCAAAGCCAAGTGGTATTAACACAATGTAAGACTACAGAATTAAAATAAAACAAAGTAAAGGAATATTTCATTTTTAATACTCACTATAATGATTAAATAACGCTGCACATATGTAGAATTTCTGCTGATTGCTGCATGTACCTAATGATTAATCCCATTTGTACACTGAGATATGTTCCACAAGGTACAAAATGAGTTCATATGTGTTCTTTCTTCAAGTTTCAGTGTGTAATACTTTCTTATTAAGAAGATTTAGCTTGGAAATGGTACCCTAGGCAAGTCTACCAGCCTCTTTGCATAAACCATTGTAAAGCTGAACTAACACAGCTGTGATTGCATGTCCATTTTATCTAACCTTTATCTGTTTTCAGAGAAAACATCGAAAACTTTGGTTAACTCTTTTTGAAAAAAAACATAGTCTTTTATTTTCTTACCAAACATAGAAAACTTGGTGAAAGAATAAAAAATTGAATACTGTTCTTATATTTATTTTTAATTGTATTTATTTTCATAAAATATAATAAACACTAGTGGCAAGACAAGTAGATACCTTTGGACATTTTCAACAGCAACTGAAAATGAGGGTCTACAGATAATTAATTATTTATTTAAATTATCAAAAGGAACTGATTAAAAAAAAAACCTTTTTTTTTTCAGATGTTGAAATAACATATTTTCTTACATTCTGTGTAACAGGCAGTTCTGCTAATCTAACCTGCCGAGCTTTCTTTGGATATAGTGGAGATGTCAGTCCTTTAATCTACTGGATGAAAGGGGAAAAGTTTATTGAGGATTTGGATGATAGTCGAGTCTGGGAAAGTGACATCAGGTAAAGGAAAAAAAAATTGTTTTTTTTTCAGTCACTATCTTTTTCTGATAGCTAATGTAACAGTTGTTATTACAGAATAACTCAGAAACATTTTGGGTCTGACCTCTGTTTTTGCAACATCCATTTTTTGCCTTTTCAGCTCTATAATTAGAGCGCAGAAGAATGTGTACCTCAACCAGACGTGATGTTAGAGAACTGCAAAAACATAATAGCTGCCCAACAAGTTCTGTGGTATCAACCAACTGGTATTGTCATAGTGACTTTTTCAAACTGCAGCAATCTACAATAACAACCATTAAGACAGTTGTGAAATAACTAAGATGAAATAAAGAAAAATAAATACATCCAGAAAAATAATTCAAAAGTAGTCTTTTCAAACATAGAATCTTAAATAAATGTTGAAGTTGGCTTCTGTTTTGAAATGTTTGGATTGCTTTTCTTCAAGGAAAAAAAAATAGTTTCTTGGGATGTTATCTGACCTGTGAGAGCCAAGCATCCTGTTATGTGGGCTGTTTATATCTGCTAAAATCTTTGTTTTAGAAAGGATCTGGCAATTCACATCATGTACTTTTATTTTTTTTTCTCCTAAAAGTGCTGCCTCATTTAGAAATTAAGAAAAAAGTGGTTTTGTATTGAGAATTACATGGCTGACATAGCGTAAACATCTCCTATCTAGTATGAAGTATCTACTTGGATCAGAAGAGATTCCTTTTTCATTGACAATTCTCTGTGTGTATAACACTGTCCCTATATATCATGGATAAACCCAGAGATGAAGGCAAATCTGTATGTGTGTTACAAAGGAACCTATATAGAGATGTGTTATCTACAGTGATTATCTATAATAGAAAAAGACCTTATTTACACTTCACCTTTTACATAGGAGTTTACTGTCAAAAGACATGAAGTCACACTCATTTTTAGCTTAACTTTGCACCGCTTCAGTATAACCAAAGGAACAAAGACAATTCCTCTACCAAAATCAAGAAGGCCACATAGACATTCAAGGTTATGTCCATGTCCCCAGATATAGGCAAAATGGAAACAAAATTCACCCCAGTGTATTTCAATTTTACTCGATAAAGCTCAAGACCAATACACTAAATGGCACATGTCAACCGTATCAGATCTTTCTGCATCTAAAGCTTTTCCTGAGATCATCTAAAGCTTTTCCTGAGATCTTCAGCCAGTGCCTTGGCATTCTGAAGACTGATAAAAAGATAACAAGAACCTCATTACAACTTCCTTGTTTTGTGGAGGGAGGAGCCGGAGTGTTTCTGCACTGATGGGCATACCAGGCAGTAGAGAAACCAGTGTGAAGACAGTTGGAGTCTTATGCAGGAGGTCCTGTCTTTAATTTATCATCCGTATGAATTAATTACATCTGGTACACAAGTTCTTTCTAATGATTGATAATGCACAGTCAAATTTTATAATATATTCAAGAAATCATTTTTAAGACACTGTCATGAAGACACTGTTTCTGAGGGACATGTTGAAGACCCTCAGAATATGCAGAAATAGTGTGTTTGGCCAAGACTCCTGGTGTGATCCTAAACACTAAAATAACTGTTTTCACTTTTCTATCTTCTAACATTTCTAGACTTCAAATACTCCTGAACAGGGTGTGTCTGACAGAATGTGCAGTACTATATTATCAGTATGCACATCATCCTGCTTATAGAAGACAATTAACTGAAGCTCTCATTAATATATATAAAGCCAAACCTTCTCATTAGAAGTGAGGAAGTAAACGGCATGATAAAATTTAATTAAGCTTTCATCAAACCATAGCCAAATTTGAAGCGAGAGAGTTGTGAATTGTAAGCAGCATTATTATGTCATGATTATCTAATGCTCTGCTACGATACAAGCAGAATAGCAGTGATGGTTGCTTTTTTCTCAGGGTTCTCAAGGAACATCTCGGGGAACAGGAGGTTTCCATCTCCTTGATTCTTGACTCTGTGGAAGAGGCAGACCTGGGGAATTACTCTTGCTATGTTGAGAATGGTAATGGACGCCGACACGCCAGTGTTCTTCTACATAAAAGGGGTAAATATGCAGCTTTCCTCTGTGAAATGGTACATTATAGGGACAGTAGAGCTTTTTCTGATGCGAGCATGAATTTTGGCTTCCTGAGATATTAATAAGCAATGATTATTCTTCCCCAGGCACTTGTAGAACTTTCAAAATAAAAGAGAAAAGTTGTTAACTGTGGTTGTCACTGGGAAAAATAGAGTAATACCTTTCCATATTTATATAAAAGATGCATTTAATAATTCATTCAGTTCAAAATTAATAATGGCTTAATAGAGAAAAAATAATATGAATCAGCAGGTAATAAAACTGTAATATTTTTCTATAAGAAATAATAATAAAAACCCATAAATTTGAAAAGCGAACAAAAATACATTCCACTTCTATCAGAAAAGTAACTTTAACCCCATGCCAGGGGAATTTGTGGGCATTTTCCTTCTAACACATTTGTTTAACACTAACATTTGTGAAGTGAAATATCATGACAGAAATTTATCTGGACCTTCCTGTTTCTACTCACTGCTCACATCCCATGATTCTAGCCTGCCTAATGGACACATCCACCACCTATGGAGATAATTACAGAGAGGTGGAGAACCTCTTGCAAAGCAAGGTTCCCAGAGCCACTTTGTTCACTTTACCTCCCAGAGGGTGCTCCACATGCCTGGGCTTGATGCTCCCCACCCTCATGCAGCATCCCACTGGTTTAAGAAATCAAAGAATAATCAGGAGCAGTGTCTGTACTTCGCTGTCATTACTGTGCTTTTTTTGGACTGTTCGTAAAGGTGAGCAAAGCAGGTTCTTACTGCGGTGCTGAACTACAGCATCTCAATGGATATCAAAGCAGTGTTGTCTTCCCTAGTTTTGGCATGCCTAAGTCTGTCTAAGTTTAAAAGGGAACCATAAATCAAGATAGCATGACTCATTTATTTAAACATACTTTTGTGCACCTCCAATTACTCGAATAGAACTAATTTGTAACCATTTTACTGAACTCTCATCATTGCTTCTTAAGAGATGAAGATCTAATTAACCAGATATTCTACTTAGTCGGGAATTTACCATATTTTCTTAAACTTACTGAGATAAAAAATTAAATGAACCTCAGCAATTTACCAGCTAGTAGTCATATACTCTTAATTCAGAGATGTTTGAACACACAGCAAGAGCTTAACACAAACACTGAAATCCAATTGTTTGTCTTTAGTAGTAATGAAATTAGTGCATAGAACATGGAAAATAAAGAATGTCTAAGGCTAAAATCATTTTAAAACAAATACTTAACTAACTGACATGTATTAAATCATATGCTGATGATGAGTCCTTATTTTCCTTTTCATAGAAGCATTAGCTCCAAGATTGACAGCACGTAAGTCTTTTCTGTTCTGTGATCACCAACTTTTTAATATAACAGTATGCATGCATAAATTTTGCAAGGCTCTACTTTCCTTGATTTCTTTCTTGGATAAATCAGTATGTCAAATACACTACAGTATATGGCCACATGATGACATGCTTAAGAGGAAGAAATCTCAATATTTAATTGCCCTTGCAAATAGTAAAAAGCTAAAAATAGCAAAAACTCCCCCAATTTTTTTTTTTTCCTTCTTCTTCAAGTAAGGCTGAATCTGAAATTGTGATTAGGAAACAAAATCTGGTTTGCCCTCAGAAAAAAAAAAAAGTGCCTGATACAAGCCTTCTACATACTTGGATGTTGACAACTGCTTCAGTGAAATGATAAATTAACCATGACAGATAAAAATTTGAGCTAGTCTCTCAGGTCTCCTAGGAAGAGAAGCTTTGCACTGCTTGCTTAGCCTCCTGTATGTCACCATGACAACATTTTGTTTTACATTTCCTTGTTTAGAACTACATTTAGACTATGCTAGGAATGAGTTAGCTGTTTATTATTTTCTGATTATTGGCTCACATAGAACAACTGGGACCTAAAAATTCAGTAAATTTGCTTCTGGAACACCAAGACATTTGCAGAGGTATTAGCCTTGGCTAGTTTTCCAGTTAGTGAACTGTTGTTCCAGCAGTATAAACCAACAAAAATGATGAATCTGGAATGTTCACAGGATACTTAACAGAGAAACTATAATCCTTCTTAAACATCATATGTAGTACATTATCACCAGCATCAGAAGGCACAGGAAAATGGAAAGTTCTGTTATCAAACACAGAATGTTCCTGGGAAAAGTGTTATTTAAGGCTAAATGCTGCAGTGGGAATTCACATACAAAATTTAAGCCTTCCAAACACCTTTACAACTGCTGCTTCACCCTGGTCAATATATCCTTTGTAAACTTACACTTACAGGGGAAACTTCGGATATGTCTACAATTACACAGGCCCTGAAAGGATGAGAAGTTCATGGTCTAATCACTGGTAAAAATTTAGATGCATCTTCCTCACTATTCCTGCTGGTCAGTCCAGGGGGACACACTCATCTCACAGAAAACACAAGCAAGGTCCATTTGATGGCAGTGCCCACCACAAAATAGCACTTGGCACATTCAGTTGGTGAGGGAGAACTTCTGTTCTTTCCCTAACATGGCACTGGAACAGAAAAATAGAGCATTCCCTTTCCAGAGAGGAACTTCTGGAGGGGAGGAGAACACAGCTTCCCCAGATTACAGCACCACTCATGCAGGAGAAGCAAACCCAGTTTGGACATCCAGCATTGGGAAAAAGCTGTGGCCCCTGTCACCTACTTCTAACCCAGATACCAGCTTTCCGCATCTCAGGGAGATGAGCCCAAATTTTCTCCTGACCTTCTTTTACTTCCCAACTGCCAGTGGGGAAAGATATGGTCAATGTCTTTTGTGCAGCCAGATAACCTCAGTTGTGTAAGGGAGCATTTAACTCAAAGTAAAGGCAGTAGAGCATTTTAAGCATGACAGTGATAATGCTGTCTCCTTTTCTCCTTTTTCCACTTCTACAGAAATTATCCAAAAATAATGAGAAAAAGAGAGGGATCAGAACCAAGGATATTTAACTTTCATTCCCTTCCTGCAGCTGTAGGCCAAATATCTATCTCCTTTACAAGAATCAAGTTATTTTCTCTTTTTTTTTTTTAATGAAAAAAAAACAAAATTACTTGTTATCAGCTAAAGCTGATTTTGTTACTTATTGGTGATAGCTATCATCTATCATCTGTAGCAGTTACAGGTTAATCTTCAGCCAGGTAGAGGAACCTTCTAAAAATTAATTTTGAAAGTGGAACTGACAGAAGCTAAGCACAAATTTATTAACAACGGACCACATATAGGAGATGATATAAGGGGTGGGTGACATATTAGAACTCTGGTTTTGTTTTTTTTTCACAGGTTTTTAAATCAAGAAGGCAAGCCCATAATCTAGCAATGTAGTAGATAAAAATGCATAAGGGGAAAGAATGCTCTTCCACAATGTTATGTATTGAAAAGTATGACTTTTATGCCAGATCAAAGCCTTTGTAGTCTCATTTAATCATAGACTGTATTGGAAATACAGATTGTTATCTAATTATGTGATTATTTTTGTGGAAATTCTAGTTTACTTGTCCAAAACTAAAACTCTACAGCACAAATAATGTCAAAATCTATCTTGGCTTGTTTGTTTGGTTTGGTTTTTTGTTTGTTTGTTTTGTTATTGTGTTTGGGGATTTTTGTTTGTTTTTGTTTGTTTTTACTAACATTGTTTTAAAAGCTTAATAATCTAAGTGTATTTTTCAAAGGGACAGACAACAGAACTACAAGCAGGTGACATGCTATATGCATTTTTTTTAAAAGTGTCTCCTTCCCTTTCTTCCCATTTTCTCAGTGCTGTCTATTTTTATGTCCTGGGTGTCCTTTATGTTTTGATTTTTTTTTTCCCTCTGACATAGGTGTGCTCAATGGGCATAAATGGGTCTTGCTGACTGTAAGCTAAACAACTTTTTTGCTGTTGGGACAATAAAAAGACTTACTGAAATAAATTGAGATTGATTCTGTTTGAAATAGCCCATCAGAATATATGTTTGAAAAGGAAACAAGATAATATTTCCCATAGGAAATGCATCTTGAGGAAACCTTCAAATAGGTAGCCATACTATCACCATTTATTAGTCCATAAACATCATACTAAAATTTCCTGTACAATTTAATAGCAAATCCTGAATAGCAAGTAATTCTGAAATTTTTATTTTTTTTCATAAAGTTAATCACAATTTCTGGTGAGCATCTTAGATTAGTGTCATTCATGTAACAGTTTGTATATGTTCTCTTAAGGATTTGAATTTGTTAAGTTTTTTATTTCATTAGCATTTTCAATCACTAGAACATGATTCCACACAGTGGTAGTGATGAGTGAAAAGTAATATTTAAAAGAGGAAAGAAATTAATTCTTTTCTAAGCTCTGCAAAGAAAGTACAGGTGTTATAGCTCCCTTTGCCATAAATCTTCGAGATGCTTCTGAAATTTCTGATTTTCTGAAATTGCCTGACAGAAACTTTTCATAAGACCATGTTCTTCATCAATAAGGTGATTCTCATCCTTTAGAAAATAAGACTCAGACATTTCCAGTAAAGAGGGTAGTCAGATTACTTGGCATGTGCCTAAAGTGTCAAACAAGTTAGTTTGTTTAACAGACTCTTTTTTTAAAACAGCTTTTGTACCACTTTTATCATAGTCCTTCTCTTTATATAATGTCTAAGTGCAATTCTAACCTTGACTGGCAAGGATAAAAATATTTTAAATTATAATGTCACAAATTGGTCCCATAATCCATGCAGAGCTAAATTATTCATTAATGCTGTCCTCAGAAAAAAATGTAAACAGTATGCTTTATGATCTTACATCCTTAGAACTTGGTACTCAAGTTTTCCTCGCATTTTAGCACCTCCCAGTGCTTCCCGCATTCATTTCTTTCAGAAGATCTAAAAGAAGTAATTGTGTGGGCTGCCTGGTTTCATAGTGCAATAAGTATATAGAAGCCCTCCTAATCAGTAAGGTTTTAAGTCATACACAATTACAGAATCACAGAATGTTAGGGTTGGAAGGGACCTCGAAAGATCATCCAGTCCAGCCCCCCTGTTCCAGAGCAGGATCACCTAGAGTAGGTCACACAGGAACATATCCAGGCAGGTTTTGAAAGTCTCCAGAGGAGGAAACTCTACAACCTCTCTGGGCAGCCTGTCCCAGTGCTCTGTCACCCTCACAGTGAAAAAGTTTTTCCTCATGTTTTTGTGGAACGTCCTGTGTTCCAGTTTACATCCATTGTCAATTCATTTATTTGAGGAAGCTAAGCAGAGTTTAATCTAATTGCACACAATGACATTTTTTTCCATCAACCTGAAGTATAAACTGCCTTTAAAATGCAGTGTTCTGTATTTAAATGTAGTAAACTTCAGTAAAATTGAAGCATCTATATTTTTTCAACCTTATCCTCTTTGGAGCTAACATCTTGTTGGAGATAGTCAGTGTAATTATTCTCCTGCTGGGAACAGGTATCCTGCACTTCTCAGAAGAAATAAAAATGTCATTGGTAAGAATATACTTCTATTATAATAATTTACTATGTCTGTTCTAATAACACTAGAAATCCAACAGTGCCAAGGCTCAGATATGGTGCCTGCCATACTAATGAATAGGTTAATAAACTCCTTGCATGCATATATGCATATATACTTACAAACATATAATCCCAAACTTGGATAGTTATTTTCCATAGATAAATCAGGAGTATTTATTGATCTAGAAAAATACAGTGAGATAACTAGGTCTCAGTGGTTCTAAGAAATAAGATGAAACTAAACTGTAACTAACTTTATCCACCTTAAATCAGCTCTGCAGACATCCACAGGAATGCATGGCCTGTGCTGGCAGAAAGCATACATTTTGTGCTAGGAAATGACTTCATAATCAAGTATCTCAAATCTGGTTTTACTGGTATCAGAAGTATTATTGTCCTACAATATTCATCACTAATTATTCACCACAGTATATAGAAAGCCATCTACGTACCTTAAATACAAACAGATTTTGTTTGGCACATTGAAACAAAACAAACAAACAAAAATCCTAAAAAATTGAAAATATATATATATGTGTGTGTATATATGTGTGTGTATATATATGCATACTGGATATGCATATGCTGTATAAAGCTGTGATTCCATATGCTATACTTTGGAAAGATAAATTCTTTTACTGCCATGCCATGAGTACTGTATTATGTGGTGGAAAAAAAAAATAAATAAAAGAGAAAAAAAGCACATACTTCTCCATCTTTAAATTGTGATTATGATTTTCTTTCTTCCTGTCCTAAACTCTACCTACATTTATTGCTGATATGTGAAATGAAAATTGGACACCTGTTCCTGCATTAGCCAGCCTTCTTCCTGTAGAAGAACCAAACCCATTTCTAACCAAAGCTGTATAACACATCAGTCTTGTACTAGCTGTCAGTATCTGCCTTCTTTACCTTCTCTCATGTGTCATCACAAAAGCTTTAGAAGTGTTTTCACCTGCTCTCCTTACAAATTATATTCATTACCTTTAAGTTTCATTTGATAATTGTAGTCTAAGAAAGTACACCTAGACAAACTGAGAACTGTTTCTAACCAAACCTTGTAGCTTTGTAAATTAAATCTTCCAAGGCAGACAGTGAATTGAAATGAGTTTAGGTCACATAGTTGCAAAGATTTATGCATGTGCTAACCTGAAGCTCTGTGAATAGTCCTGTCGACTTCAGAGGGATTACTTACAGTCCATGAAGTTAAGCAATCTGCGTAAGTGATTGCAAAATTGAAACCTTATATAGACTTTAATTGGATTTTGAACGAGGCTCTGAAATTGAATATACAGCTATAAATCTCATGTCTTCAAAGAGTTATAAATCACAAAAAAAAAAGTTTGAAATATAATTATTTGTCTTAGTAGTGCAGCTGTATGTGAACTAGTGAATAGAATAAGATTAATTTTAAATTATCATAGATCATTTAATGTAAAATCCCTGAAGCATGTTGCATAAGTCAAAAGATATGAATCTTTGAAGCACCCTTTTATTTATTTTCTTGTTTCAAAACCAGCTATGATATGTGAATTACCTGCATGACACAGAAAAATGTTTAGCAAATATTAAAGCCAGGTGAAGATCAAAGATATATCCTACAAATATGACTAATAATTAGGATAGATTCAATATAAATTGAGTGCATTTATATACCAGCCATATCATGCCAGATATTTGGAGAAGGTGTGTACTTTGTTTTAATTAGCCACCTCTTTCACTGGGTTTCTTGGCCAAAGCCTCCTGATAAGGAATACAAATTGTAGCCTTTGGTCAAAAATGCTTGTAACAAATCTTGGTTTAAATTGAAGCTATTTATTCAGAAACCAATCTACTACTGCTGCAGTAATCAATGTGTTTTCCCTTGGAGTAGAATTGTTCCTGTGCTACTGGAGGACTATTGTTAATTGCCTGTAACTAAATGATTGCTGTGCTTCTGGATGTAACTCCCTGGCTCTTGCTCATTTGTTGTGTTTAACAGAATGCCTGTCCCCCTAAGGGTTAGCCAAGTAATTTTCCTCTACTATTTTCTACATTCAGTCTCAGCTCCTTAAGGAGGACCACGTCTGTAATTTGAGCAACATAACACAGAAGCTAAATAGGTTTTAAAAGGTTTGCATTTTTCATCTCTCCCCTCTGATGTGGAATTGTGCTGAAATTGAATCTTCTTTAGTGTGTAGCCACTACAGAAAACTTGAATTTCAGCACGAAAAGCAGATCACACTTCAAAGAGAGTGTAAAGCACAGCAACTGTGCTCAAATAGGGATGCAAAAGGCAGAATAATGCAGCAGAAAAAAATGTTATTCTGAAGGTAACCTTACACTCCAACCTTGCTGTTATACTTTAACTTCTCTTTAACACTCACTACATCGTTGTTGACATAGGCATCACCAATACCCTTGGCATTTATAGGCCACCTTTCAGGAGTAGTCTCTCCTACAAGGCGTCAGAAGCACCCTCCCCAATTCACATTGAAAAAAAACAAGGCACAGAAATGTGAAATTACTTTGGCCACCTGAGGGGCTGACAGCAGAGGCAGGACCAAGCCTTTCACTCCTCACACCTTCATTTCAGAGCAGCTCAGGCTAAAGCTGTTCACAAAACCCTGTGGCAGCTCAGAACCAGCCAGTACCCCCATGGGGCACAGTTAAGCATCCTACAGAAACACAACTCAAGGCCTGCTGTGGTGTTGTGCCCAGACCACTCTGTCCCACCTTCCATGGCACTGCACATACATGGCTGTCCCACTTCCAGAACTTTGGGGATTAGCTCAGGCATTCACAGGGCTGGGGATAAGGACGCAGCAGTCTGCCAAGCTAATCACTGCCTCTGAACCCTGACAAATAGCGGCCAAGACAGAGACGAACATGTGCTGATAGATGTCGAGCACAAAGGAAAATATGAGCTTGCTATGCTAGCTGGATTGAGAATGAAACAGCAGACAAATCTGTTTAAGAATGAACTTGTGCTCACAAGTGATCATGATGGGCTTAGCAGCATCACATGAAAAGGTAATTTCTAGTACATTTCAGGGTGATTAAGATAATTTTGTTGTTTGCTTTGTTTGTCAGATTTAGGACAGTTTAATGCATGTTCAGATAGACTTCACTAAAATAAAAGCACAGGCATAACCTTAACTTATTTTAGGGGGTAAAGGTAATAAGAAGGACTGACAGCAAAAGTGATGTAGTACATTAGTCTGATTTCATGCACAGTGACAGAGAACAGATGACTATCTGCAGTTGATTTTTTCCATTTAATCTCAAAATCACTAATTTAAGAAAAACTTTTGTTTTCCAGTTGTAATTTTTTTCCCTGCCTTTAATGAGTCATAACAGCAGGCACATAAATAGAGGTTTTTGTGCCTAGCAACATAAAATGCTAAAGCCTTTCTTCTAGCTACCATTGAACAGCTGCATCTTCTGTAGTACAAAATGATAAACAGGGTACAGCAAGTCAGTGCAGAGTAATTTCCATTCCAATTCTATTCTAAAATAGTGTATTATTTGTCTATGCAAACATTTATTTATTTATTTATTTTATAATATTCTCCTCTCTGGATCAGAAAGTCTGAAATAACCATGTTGGTTTTAAAAATATCTAACAGAACAGAGTTTCCAGCACAGTTTTGGAGAGAATGACGTGGAATATAAATGCCTTTTTATTTTATTTTATTACATTTTTAGTGTCTTCTAGAGAGCAATGAAATCTTTTTACAGTTGCCTCAAAATAATTAAAAAGTGTATGATTCTCAGTAGACATAGTTAAAATAAATGGAAGTGTCACTTTTTCCTCTAAACTTTTATTTCTCTAATTGAATTATATTGTGCTAGAGTATCACATCTGCATAACCACACATACGAAACAAAGGTTACTTCAGGGCTACCCTGATTCACTCAGACAGAAGCTGCCCATTTGAAGTGGATACTGTAATAATAATATGAAACTGAGTTTTCTGCAGCACAAATCTTTATGAGGAAAACTGCTTAGATTTCCAAGATTTCATTTCATGGCATTCCTCAAAACTGAGTGGTATTGGAAATATAAGGGTGGTTTTAAGATTAGCCATCTATTAATCATTTCAAATTACAAATTGTTATTAACACTTTTCCTTCTCCCACCCTCTGTTTTCCTAACATTGACAGTTTTCAGTCAATATGCAAATGAAAAGTAACAACAAAATGGATGCCATATAACTGTGAGTTTCCACGAGCATGCAATGGTTAAGACTAAAGGATGTGAAAGTCCATGGTGGCATATTACTTAGCTAAATGGTGACGATCTCACTCCATCATGTGAATCTCCAGTGGCAGAGTGCAGCAAAGACATCAGGTAGTCATGGTCTGAATGGGAATGTCAGAACAAATTGGGATAGTTTACTGTGACTACACATAAGCCAACCCCACTGGGAGAAAGTGGAGAAAAAGATAAACTGCAGATCACAGAGAAATCACATAAATAATATTGACACATAACTGAGATGTGAGGTTGTGGGTTTTTTCAGATAATTTCAGTAGACTGAAACTCATCTCTGTGTGGAATAAGGGAGGAACTGTGTTTGCATTATAGTCCCAAAAGAGGAAACATCCACCTCTGCTTTTATTGTAAGTAGAATGTCAACATTTATCTGTGTAAAGCAAACTGTGTTCTATCTACAGATAGAGAGAAAAAAGAGACTTATCAAATATCATATATATGCATATACTCATAAACATATGTCCAGCAATTGTTGTTTTTCAAATGAGCAGTCCAGATTGTGTACCAGAGGAATAACTAGTTTATTAAAGGAAAAAACAAACAAAACAAAACAACAAACTATTAATTAATTATTTATTCAAGTGCCCTATAATGAAATTAATGCTTTTAAAAAAAAAATAAATAAATTAATGTTTAACATAAGTGCAAGGTTTGCTGTTAATCTTTCTCTGATGTTGAATGTGGTTGCTATTACGTTTTGTAATTTGCAGAGCTGATGTACACAGTTGAGCTTGCTGGTGGCCTTGGTGCTATTCTGCTGCTGCTTGTTTGTTTAGTGACTATCTACAAGTGTTACAAGATAGAGATTATGCTCTTCTACAGGAATCATTTTGGAGCTGAAGAACTAGATGGAGGTAAGACAGCTTCTTAGTACATTTCCCACTTTCTAAGTATGCCTGTCTTCTATTTCTCTACACCAAGGCCCAAATTTAATTTCAGTTCAAGATGTGTTAACAACTATAATTTTTATTTCTCACTGCATTAGGCACTGTCTGGAGTATGCATTCTGCATACAGCACATTAGCTGCAGTGATTGCTGAGCTGATGTACGTGCTGCTCTCTGGAGCTCCAGAAGACATCCATGTCTTTTCTATTCCCAGCACTGAATGTAAATTACCAACATTGATGAATGAAAGATTTTTACTTTCTGTCAATACTGAAAGCCAGTTCCACTTCTGCATAAGACAGGGAGTGTCTTCCTTAATTGTACTTGCCAAATAGGTAGAGGTTGAAGTGAATCTCAATTTACTGCTTGTTTAAACTGATCAGTTTCAATAAACTATACCAAGTGTTTGGGAATGTAACCAGACATTCACTTTCTTGAGTTCATTTACTTAATCACTGAGAGGGTGACTAATGCTCATTAAAGCTGTTCTGTGATTCAAGGACACGCAGCCTAAACAAAAGTGATCTGCAATGTACGTACCAGTTCATGACAAATGTATACATGCATTTTCTATTCTTCTCTTTTTAAACACTGAAGAAAAAGATCTTATTTTCCTCTAGCCCTACTCATCAAAACTGCTGTTGAACAGTGAACTGAGTTGAGCTACAGGCTCTAATTAGATTTGGTTTCTTGGGTCAGAGTTCCTGATGGTTTGTACTACCACAATGTCTTTGGTAACAGGAACTTCTTTTCTACTGAAGCACTAATAGAAGTTATTTTACAGTTCAAGGTAACAGCCTATGGGCAAAAGTCACTGCAATTTATTAAAATAACTATGTACCGATAAACAAGTGCTGGCCAAATCTGTCATCAATAAGAGAGCGAGCGAGTGACAGCAGAATTAGAGGTGCTTATATAAGGGAAAGACTTCCACAATAAGATCACTTAACAGAATGACCCACTTCTGCCTCCCATCTAAAATGCACAAGGATTCAAAATAGAAAATGCTCAGAACATACCCCAGAACATTAGAACATTTTGTATCCTTCTACTGGATTTACAAAAAGGATGCATTAATATAGCAGCTCAGTGTGGGGAAAGAATCAGGTTATTCTTCTCATTTTACAGAGGAAGAAACTGAGGCCCAGAGGGACTATGACTAATGGATTTTGGCAGATACCTTTTTTTTTTTTTTTCAGGAGCTGAGATCCTCTCTTTTCCACAATTTAAATGGGCATGCTTACTTGCATGAATTGTGTGAATTTAATAGTAGTCATATAATACTGTGCAGAAATAGACAGTTTAATTAATAATTGTTTAAATAAATGCAATTTAATGTTTTCTCTCTTGGTATCAGCAATTCTTATTTTTAGAGCTGTCATTTATTGTTATCTCAAATCATTCCTGTTCATTTACAAACTTACTCTACCGTATATTATAAGCATGTGTCTCATCCCACTCAGTGGACAGTGAGGGAGGTCAGTCTTTGTCATCCCCCAAAAGAGGCTGTCCCTGCATGGCAGGGGGGACTCTGAGGAACAATAACAAAATAATTTATTAGTACTCCCTAATGAAACAATCAACAAACGGTATGGATAAAGTTATTATTTTTGTAGGCAATTATTTTATGGCACAACTAAATTTAGAGGAAAAGGAAGAAAGAGTTATTAGAAAGAAAAAGATAGGGGGAATGAGAGAGTAAGAGAGAAAGCTAAAGGTTATCACCACCCATGGATCCAGCGATGTCTCACTGTATCAGTCCAAGTCT
>VWZY01012091.1:0-108066 GCA_013399075.1 Chloroceryle aenea
ATGTAAATGTAAGGAGAAACTCTCATAGTGAGGGTGACAACTGGAACAGGCTGCCCAGGCAGGTTGTGGAGTCTCCTGCTCTGGAGACACTCAAAACCCACCTGGATGTGTTCCTGTGTCACCTAACCTAGGTGATCCTGCTCTGGCAGGGGGGTTGGACTAGCTGATCTTCTGAGGTCCCTTCCAACCCCTAAGATTCTGTGATTCTGTGATTCAGATCAGTGAGGAACCTGGTGCAAAACTGGATGAGGCTGCAAGTGAATTGAGTTTGATAACTTTGACTCGGTTTCTGTAGGACATTGTCAACTCTGGATGGAGCTCTGCTGTGCTGACAGGCCATAATCTTGGGCTCCCCAGTTAAAATAAGTAGTGGGAGGGGAGACGCTGGGAGAGGCACAGTGTTTAAGGTAAAATTTGGGATAGATTAGCAACAGCAAACTGAAAATCTCACCTCTGTAATTCAAAGCATGCACTGGTGGGATCAGAGAAGTCAATTCTGAAAAGAAGGGTCTTTAGAAGAAGCATAATACAACTGATTATCACTGTGTGAGCCAGGTCCTTCTGGAATCACAGCAGGCTTGGCTTAACCTGGAGTACTCTGGAGGCAGTTATCCCCTTACAGCACCCGCCCGGGGTGAAATGATGCTGCTGGCCATGGGTTGTGATTTGTGGCAAGAAATGTCTGAACCTCCCCTGAATCCTTCCTCACAGGGTGGAGGGGCAGGAGGGAGAGCAGGAGGAGGGCAGCAGTGCTGCCTGTTCCTAACCTTCATAAGCTTACACCAGCTTGTTTGGGCAGTCAGTATTTCTACTCCATTTCCTGATACCTGCAGTTGCTTTCTAAGGTGTATTAGCCACTGGTGAGGTTCTCTGGGGCACTTAAAAAGTTTATCACAAACAGATTAACATTGTCAATGTCCTTAAACTGCACTTCCAAAGGCATGACAACCCAAGGCTATGACAAATACATTATGCCTCTGTTTCCTTAAATAGATTTTTCAATGAGCCAATGTTCAGAAATAGGGTTATTATGAACACATTAGCTTATCAGTTTCTTCCAGCAACTGGACACTTTAAAAACTATATGGTAGGATGAGGATATGTGACAAAGTCACAAGAGTGGTAGGTGTGAAAGAGACTGTTCTGTAATAGCCCTGTAGAGGAAAAGAAAAATCTTTATTCAAGTCATGCCTGAAAATGCTGCTTCAACTCAACAGATGCAGAAAGTTTCCCGGTGTTTTATGCAGCACACGTAGAGCCTGTATACACAGACTCCCTAATGCATTGGCCATATGACTCCCTTTTTACTGTAAAATGGTGAGTATCCTCCTTTGCATGCTGCTCAGTCAGCTCGAGGGTGAAGTCTTAATCAGGCACGGTTTTTATCAGGCCTATCAGAAAGATGAGGACAGTCTTTTTAGCAGGGTCTGTTGTGATGGGACGAGGGGTGATGGTTTTAAACTAAAAGAGGAGATATTTAGACTAGATACAAGGAAGAATTTTTTTACACAGAGAGTGGTGAAAGCCTGGCCCAGGCTGCCCAGAGAGGTGGTGGCTGCCCCATCCCTGTCCCCATTGCAGGGGAGGTGGCCGGGGCTCTGAGCACCCTGCTCTGGTTGCAGATGGCCCTGCTCCCTGCAGGGGGTTGGACGAGATGAGATGAGCTTTACAGATGCCTTCACCATCCAATCTATGATTCTATGATTTTGTAGAGCACTGTGGTACTTAAAAACCTTCAGCCAGCTGGACTCAAAAGGTGGCCTTATCTCAGTATGCATTTTATACCCACCTCTGGACTGTGCACAGTGGTTTTGTAATTCCTGCAGCTGGTGTGGCTGTGGATTTTTAATGATAATGCTGATGACTGCTGATGACCAGGGGACTGGCTGGAGCAGAGGTTAATTAGGCTTTGTTTGTAGCTTGTGGTGACTCTATTTTACATCCATAGCATTGTTATGCGCTGTAAAGTTTTAGCTTGGATCAGTCAAAAGATTGATCTCCCTGTGTCTGTTTAAGGCCATGCACAAATTAAGTCACATCTCTAAGTTTGAACTTGCAATAATGGCAATTTTACTTGTTTTCTGTTTTTATAATTTAAAGCTATTTTCCTTTTTTTCTCTGCAAAAGTGGAGAGTTAAAATGGAAATATGCTATCACCCTCTGACCCATCGCATCACTTGTAGGCATTACAAGAGCTGCTCTTTGTCTGAGCTCCTTCAAGTAAATGTAATAACCTTTCTGATTCTTGGGGGCCATATATCTGCCTTGTGCACAAATTAAGTGCTTCTGTTCTGAAGAGACAGGAAGAAAATCAGGAGGAGAAAATAAAAGCCTTTGTGGTGGATTCGCCTGGAATCTCCAGAATCAATTATTCTCTTAGTGCTAGTTTTTAATTCTCATTCAGTTTACTAATGCTAATCTTGATTCCTCACTGTGTGTTTACCCTCATCCTCCTACAGATTCAACCTCTATGCCCGATAATCCCTCATATAAATTCTGGTCGGTCTTTCTCTCCAGAACTGCTTTGTTTTGCTGCTCTCTCAGCTTAGTATATGGTTGAAAGCTTTTGGCTCTCATCATTCTTTCCATTCCTTTTTGAGCTTTTTTAAAGCAATGGAAATGTCTCATTGTAGTCTTGAGCCTGTGCAGTTTGCACCCTTCAATAAAGTGGAGGCAGAAGTTTGGTCTAGGGACGTTATGTGTGGTAGTGATACTGTTGGTGGTATTAATTTTTTAATGAATTACAACAAACAAATAGCCAAAGTGGAGGCTGTCTTTCAGATCTGACGAGCTCTTTCTCTTTGCTAGCTTTTGTTCCACACTGGCGTAGTGCATGTCTTTTTTTAGTCTCTGGTATACTCTGCTGAAGGTCGCAGACCAGCCTGTCTTCCACAAGCCAGTCACACCACCAGTGATGCAGGGAGCTGTTGCTGGGTCTGCTGGCCAGCTGGTATTCCACATCAAGATGTAAATTGGTGCTCTTTTGCCTTTATCTCGACATAATCCCGGTCACAGGTACCCGTCTGCCCTCATGTTTGTGTATTGCAGACTGTTTCAGAGGTACAGGTAGAATCAGAATCTGAAAACCTAAGTGAAAATGTTTCTACATGCAGAGAGGTTTTCATCATTTGTAGGCCACTCGCATAGAATGCACCATTAAAAAAAAAAAAGAGAGAAAGAGAATAAAAATCATGTTTACAAGTGACTTGAGAATAACTGTCTTTTGAAAATAAGCCTCTAGGTCTATTAGGAGATTTTACATTCAGCCTGCTACCTGGCCATGGTGTGCTACGAGGAAATTACTCTGATTGAGCAGCTCATTTGAACCCATAATGACTTTGAACCCATTATTTTTCATTAATTTATCTGGGTTAAATAATGCTTTGAAGTAATTTTACTGATTGTTTTTTGTTTCAAGAGTGACTTTTATCTGAAGAAGTTGGATTTTTAGGTGTTACAGATTTGTAACCAAACCTGGTATTTGCCAGACTGACTTGTCCCCTTTCTAGGTCTTTCCTGTCACCTGGCTGTGGCTGAACCTCCCGTTTCTTGTGTTGCTTCTCTCAAGTGCAGCCTTTTCCTAGCCCCATGTATCTGTCCTGCCTGTCCTTAGAGGTGTTTTATTTCCCTTCTCTCCTCCTCCTGTTGTGGAATCAGGTGCTTCTCTCCCCTGTGCAGTGACACAACCAACTGATGGTTGTGGTACCACTTCCATCGCAGGACTTTTTCCTGTCTTTGTCCTGTCAGTTAACTTCTTAATGCAATATTATAATTGCTACTTCAAATAAAGAACGTTTCAGATTAGAGTTTGTGGGGTAGGTTTCATGGAAGAAACTTGTGTTATCAGTCCTGCTTAGCTACATGCACTCAATAATCATTCTTTTCTGGATGTTGTTCAGTGTGCCAGCTCCACAGAGAAGGTCACATATCCAGTGGCTTGCTGTTTTCAAATATTATAGCTGTACATAAATTGCTGGCTGAAAGATTACCATGGTATCTTTCACTTAGCCACCATTTCTGGTTCTCCCTCTGTCCCCACCCTGTCCCTCCCATTCACCCCTGTCCCCATCTGTGGGAGGTTGCATGGTCTGATGGAGTTGCCACGGGGTGTCAGTCCTCAGCTCCGCCTGTGATGCCAAGGGCATATCCTTAATCTTTCCAGATCTACAAAATAAATAACATCATTTATTACTTACGTCATGTGAGTATTAAGATGATTTAAAGTACATTTGTCTGTTGCTCTAGGATTGTATAGCACTGCACAGGAGTGCTTCCTGGTAAGTAGATGATTTTTCAGTTTCCTAGCATTTTGAGAAGTTTCTTCTTTTTAGTTATGACAGACAAGAACTTGAGTTCAGGCTGTTAGAGTCACCTGCAAACCATCCCTCAGCTCAGAGCAGCTAAACATGTCATCTCTTCCTTGTGGATGGAAATGCTTTCAGCTGAAGAAATCTCCTGAAAGATTCAGCTCTGCAATACAGTAGCAGCCCTCTATACTGGAATTAATTTTGGATTTCACAATTCTTGTCCTTTAGTTATCAGCCACTGCAGGGCCAGCTTTAACCATGATCCAAAGCAAGGAGGAATTTAAAAGGTTGAAAGCCACAAGCCGCTGGCACAACATGAATTTATGCTTCTGGTAGTTGCACCTTGCTGAACTAGTGCTTGATAATCCATAAACCTGACTTCTCATGGGATGATGAGGCAGGTGACCCTGGGAAGGAACCCATTCGCCCCTGCTCGGCTTCCTTTGCATCTCTGCAGCATCACCAGAACAGCAGCTCCCAGGAATGTGCTGCATGTGACGTGTTCTGTCTCACTGCAAGGTGCTGGAGCTCTGGGAATCTTGTAGGGAATTGAAAAAGCAAAGTAAAGTATGTTGGTGGGAAAGGACTCAAATCTTGAAATAGCTATGAATGGGGTGTGTTGGGTGAATGCTGATGCTGTGGATTCAGATTCATGCCACTGGTTAAGCTTCTGGGAAAGCACATTCTGTACAGTACATAAATGTATCTCTCTGAAAGTAGCAGCCTAGTCTAGGAGATAATGCAGAGACAGGGAGTCAAGGGACCTGCAGTTGCTCACTTTCCTGCCACTGCCTTCTATCATTTGCCTTCCTTATTAAGAAGTAAGCTTAGGGCAGAAAATTGTCCTACTTCTTGTTAGTACAGTGTAATGGGGTCCTGGCCCTAGCGAGGGCTCTGGGTGCCACTGAAATACACACAGTAATAACAGTGGTGACCTGTTCTATAGCCTATTATTCCAGTATCCAGCTTTAGTTACGAGGAACAATTTATTCCAGGAAATGTGGTGGAAGTAATCACTAGAAAATATGGTTATAGTTTATTTTCTTTCCCTTTTAATGTCAGCAACATAGAAACATTGTTTTTCAGAAAGAAAAGGGTGGCCCCTCAAGTACAGAGCTTTCCAGCTGTATTTAGAAGGCATTTGTATGAAGTGGCTATCAGAGCAGTTCATATGGGCTACTGTGCTCAGAGGATTTCAGATCTGCCTGCATGTCAGTGCAAGAGGAATTCTAAAAACATGTTACTCCCGGGAGCATCAGAAGTCATCTTCTGCAAGCTCAGTAACGGCTCAGAGACCTTCTTCTGACAGAACAGAAACGTTCTTCTTACCTACAGCTGGTGGTGGTGCAGGTGGGAGTACGTGCAACCAGAGCAGACTTAGGTACCTGCAAGGAAAATAAACAAGAAGAGGAGAAAACCAAGAGACTTCTGTGGTTATGTTGCATCAGAAAGCTTTAAGAATCCAAGATGTAGGAGTTCCCCAGTACTGTCATATTATCAATTCCTAGGCGCTATTAGCCGAGACAACTTGCAAATGGTTGGGCTAGTAGCCTAAAGGAATTGTTGGCCTTTGCCAAGACAGATAAAAAGAGTTACACAGAAGACACAAGTGGCTCCCTCACCAGTGTGTGTAGGTGTCAGGATGGATAATAAGCCTTTATTCTCTTTCTAGAACTGCAGTAGGCTACATTGGGATCAGAAGCATCAACTGAAAATACACTGACCCCACACTGCCTGTAGTAACAAGCAACAACCTGGCAAAATGAAACCAATCTGTGGGTCGGAGGATGGAGTCGACAGCATATTCTTATTTTTTTTAACGTGGCTCACGATTCATGAGGGCATTCAGATGGTACGGAAATGATGCAGGACTGACTGTGCTGTTTGAGGGAGAAAACCATTCTCCGACACCTATTATTTAGGGTCATTGGAGTAACTGCAATTCAAGTGAAGCATAATTTGAAGTACTTCTGAGTTTCACTTCAAACAAATGGAGTTTTAGCTATTTTCAGGGGAAAATTGCACCTTTATCATTTACCTTGTTGCATGATAGTGTCAGGATTGCCTGTATGATGCTATATAGCTCACCTCTTGGTCAGATTTACTCCGAGATTGCGAGATGATGTCAAATAGAGATGGTAATATGTAACTGATACCTTATTTTATTTTCACACTCAGGAGTCCCATTAATGCGTTTCAGACGTGAGCACAGAAGTTAGCAGTGAACTCGTAACCGAGTGGGAAAATTGGTGGGTGCAGCAAATTGACAGAGTTGTCAGGGACAAAAAGCTGGACATTACACGCGTGTTTCAAGCAGCCATCAGTTTTGTTTGGTAAATGGTGTGTTCTGCTGTGGTGGACTAGATTAACAGTTTAGCTGTAGGAAGAGTGTAGCCAGACTTCTATCACTGCATGTGGTGAGTTCTCTTGATTTGCATTTATGGTGTCATTGGTCTAGATGTACTCTTGATGATAGCATGAGGGGAGTATATAATCTGTGTTCAATATCCGATCTCCATCCCTGGAAGTCCACTAGCTAAGGTCTTGTTCAGAACTATCAGAAAGGTCTGTGTTCAGTCATATGCTTTGATCATGATGACCACTGGGGCTGAGCCTTGCAGACAGGTCTTTTAAAGCATATGCAGTTTAACGTGTGGCAAATGGGCAAAAGCATAACCCAGTGAGGCTTCCTCCTATCTCAGCAACACATGGACTCAATTGAGTGTTATCACCCCAAGCAACTGACTTCATGAACAGAAGCAAGTCAGCTTTTCCTGAAGGTCATACAGTTGTTAAAAGAGCACAACATTGAGGTCTTCTGATGACAGCATTCTGCACTTTTGATTCCCCTCTCCTACTATGTTTAAGCTGTAGAGGAGGACTTGGCTGATTCCAACAGCAAAGGTGAAGCCAAAGATAAAGATTGTGATCTCATGTAACGTGAATTCATTTAATTTGCTCAAATGCAATAGTGATATTTTTAGGAGTAATTATCAGGAATATAATATAGGTAGGCTTATTTAGCCTTCAGAGTAGCCGTGACTCAAATCTTGTGGGGCTTTCTAAATCCAGCTCAGTGGTTTAAGCTGTATCTGGAAGAATTCTGTGCAGCAAGTATTGAAGTCAGCAGAGCTAAGCTGTAGAATAAGCACCATATGAGTAGTCCCAGCAGCAGGGGAAGGGTGACGTTCTGCAAGGTCCTCAGTTATTGCAAAGGCAAAAGACCCTTAAAGTCAGATCCAGACAAGGAAGTAAAAGAAGAAATGCTGTGCAAATAATGTTCCTAAATACATTTTATTTTCAGGTGTGTAGGCTTTAGTCTGAAAACCCCCAACATTTTCAGTAGGGATTATGTTGTCTCGCCTGGGCTGCAGAACTCATGCTCAGAATACATTAGATGATGTGGAGGGTGCTCTGTGCGTTGGGATTTAATGCTTGTTCCATGCATAATTGTAACTGTATGTTTACAGAAGTCAGGCCTCCAGTACGGTGAGAAATACAAATGCATTCTCATTTTAGAAGGGGAAGAAAAAAAGTTTCTGCAAGTGGTATTATGGGATTTGTTACTGCAAACTTTTCCATTCATTATTGTGATGCGTAAGGGTTGCAGCTCCACTTAAGGTGTTTGAGATGAAAATTACAGAATCTCAGAATTCTGTAATTATTGCTGCTATTCTCCTGTTTCTGGGTGTATGCTGATTGCTTCAGAGGAGTAAATTCTTTGTTACAGTGTAATACGGTAAAATATCAGAGTCAGTTGCATTGGACTAGGATTTTTATTACTGCTCTGAATTATCTGTCATTAGCCCTTGATTTGGTTAGACAGACAATTGTTACAATTTGACTGCAGATACGTTTTTAGGCTTTTGAATTCATATTTAAAGTGGATCATTGCACATTTTTTTTAGAAATTCTCTTTTTATCTCTTCCTTCCTCTTCTAAGGAGCTTCCACCCAGAATTCCAACGCAGTGGAACCGGAAAAGCAAGTGGACAGCACGGTGAAAATGGCTGGAGTTATAGCTGGGCTGCTGATGTTTGTTATCATCCTCTTGGGAGCAATGCTTACCATCAAGAGAAGGTAAGTTTCTGCTTTGCTTCCATCTTGGACCTTCTGGTGGAAGTGGTGTTACTTCAGAAAAGAAGAATAAATTTGGTAGCGATAAAAGATTCTGTTTGTGTTACAGAGGGTTGCAGTTAATACCTATTTGTGTAAAGCTACCACTAAGAACTTGCAGTCCCAGAAGAGATGCCTGTTCTGGTAGATACTGGTAGTGAAAGATCATTACTTCATGGCTGATGAAAAAGAGTACAGAGCAATACTGAGGCATTGGAAGTGGACATGTGAGCCTGTGCACGTAGCACAGCAGTAGTCTAAAAGAGGGTGAGAATTTATTCTTAACAGCCAAGAAAAATAACATCTTAAAATAACGTGACCAAGGGTCTAATTCCCAATGAGTCCTGATGGGACATATTTTCATGCAGCAGTTTCTCTGCCACCACCATGGTTAGAATCTTTGTGTTTAACAACCAGTGTCATTAGACTCTTTGCAGCCAGAGGGTTAGAATCTTTCCAAGAGTTAGCTTTAGTTTGCAGGGGAATGAAACTCGGAAAAATCATGTACGGTAATGAAATTTGTTCAGAGAGTTCATTCTGTGTGATTTTCTTTGGACCATTTGCACTCACACTCTGAGGTAGACTGTTGTAGTTGCTGCAATTTGAAGAGCTCCTCATTTGCAGTGTAATACACCGTTCAGAAAACCATCTAGGCAAGAGGCTTTCTTAAGAAAAGGATGTATTTTGTTTATGTTACTACCAGTCACATTCTGAAGTGTACCCTACTTTTCAACGGTAATTTGATTCTAAATGAAACAGGCGCTCAGTAGCCTGGCAGCCCCTTGTCTAGGGTACAGCTAGTGTGAGAGCCTTGATGGTTTCACTTGCTATCTTGCAGGGAGTGCAGCTTTTCAAAGCAAAGCTCTGTTCCTTTGAGTTCTCTTATCTCTGTGACAGTCACACTTTCCTGAAGATAAGAGCAGCAGTTGAATCTAGGTATGATCTCCTCCGTCTTAATTCAGGGCACATATGCAAATGCAGTCACTCTGTGCTACAGATGCTGGAGTGCAGGGCTGTTCTTCAGAAGGACCTTGAGAGGCTGGAGAAATGGGCCGATGGGAACCTCAAGAACTCTGTAGCAAAATCCTGCTTCTGGGGTGGAGTCACCCCATGCAACAGTGCAGGCAGGCTTGCAGAGAAGGACCTGGAGGACTTGGTGGAGAAGTCAAACCCAAGTGGTCAATGTGTCTTTGCAGCAAAGAAGGTCAGCTGCATCCTAGGTGGTCTTAGTGAGAGTGTAGCCAGCAGGCTGAGGAGAGTGATTGTTCCCATTCCATGATTGCTCTGCGCATAGCGTGTCCAGTCTGGGCATCCTCAGTATGAGAAAGGTGCTGATATATTAGAGCAAGTCCAGAGGAGGGTTACCAAGCTGCGGAATCTCCATCTTCAGAGAAATTAAAAACATTGATTAATACCCCCCCATCCATTGTTGCTACCTTCTGAAAAGCTCTTTAAGGAAAGCTTTTATTTTCAGCTTGAAGGATAAAACTTAAAAGGAAAGCTATCAAAGCAAGGCCACACCTTGATCCAGATCAGTGCTTCAGCATCTTTGTTTAATCTTCTGTCTTCCCCTGGATAACCAGCCAAAGGCCAAGTTATCAATATATAGGAATCTTAAAAGGAAAAAGTGAAAATTTACAGTTTATTTAAATTATTAGATTATCAACTGTTTGCTTTTAAATGGACTGCAAATTTTCTGCATAGCATAAAAACCTTTTAGTAGAGTTTAGGAGGAAATTTAGAGACTGTATTATTGTGTAGTTAGCAGGTATATGATATCAATGGATTTTAGCTCTTTTTTATTTCTTGTGGTGTGTTTTTAACTCAGGTGAGGAAAGGACGGGAGATCAAAATCCAGCTTTTTCCAAAATCTGTTTCTTCTGATGTTCCAGCTCCTGTGACTGCTGTGAGAGAAGTTGATACCTCACAGACAGACAGACACAGGCAAACCCACAATCAAAATTACTCATAGTGCAAAGCAAGTGCTAGAGGCTGGAGACTTCACATTTGCTCTCTGTAGAAATTCCCAAGGTGGTGCTACACAGAGCTGACCCCTAACACAGTGCCCACGTTCTTCTGTGGCACTGGCCTGGTCCCCAAAGCAACAGCGTTCAGTGACTTTGGCTGCAATGTCCCACAGACAGAATGTTGCTATATGTGGCTTTGCCATAGGCTCTATTAACCTGAGCATCTTGTTGTCAAAGTTAAAATGGGAAAGGAGGTCAGTGGTGGTGTTAGAAATACAGATATCCCCTTTTTCTTTCTGGAGCTGGAATATTACATCTTCCCCTGTGTCACACACACCCCTCCCCGGTGCAAATAGGCAAAAAGACTGCAGCCTGTATCTCTCTGCCTGTTTGCTGTCATTTGCAAGGTTACCCACTGGAATACACACTATTATAAGAAATAAACTGGCTCATCAGCTTCAAAATCTTTTCCAATTTAGAAGCTCTAACAGTGCAGAACAAGGTTCTGGAGGTTTGGTCTCTCTGGATCTGGGCAGCACCTCCAGCATCACTGGCAGACCTGCTGATTGCATCGGTCCTGGGTCCCTTGAATGGGCAGCACCAGTCATGTCTGATGGAGGCTTGGAGCTGTGTATGGACAAGTGTTCCCTGAAGATGAACTTCAGCCTGTCAGGCTCATTTCATTCCTCAACTAATGTGGATTGGGACCAGTTTTTATAAAAGGAGAGGCCACTTTGGACTGGAGATCGATTTGCACTTCTGGAGGAGCACAGCTGAGAGCTGGCATTTGTCTGAGAAAACATCTTACCAGCAAAGTTCTCTTTCTGTTTCACGAAGAGAAATGTTAGGAACTTAAGCTCTTGCATTGGCTATTTGCATTAACTTTACTTTGAAAAGAGTTCCACTTTTCAGTTCACTAAGGCTAGAGCTTCAGTATACAAACAGTGTAGCCTTGCAAGGCAAAAACACAGGAAAAATAATGTAATTAGACAAACTTGAGGCATTTCCTTCAGATGGAGCTGGAACATACCACAGTGACATTTGTTGGTGGTCCAGGGCATTCATAGCTCACGGGTAACAGGCACAGTGGTGGATTTCCTGAACAAAGCATTTTGTTAACTGCTGCAAAGAGCAAAGGAAGAAGGAAAGATCAGAAGAGATGGAAACAGCGAGAGGAAGCAGACAGTGGTTTGAGATTAGGATTAGGCAGATCATCAGAAGATGCTTTTTGTTTATGTGAGATGCAGCAAATCACACGTTGTTGAACCTTTTGTATGCAAGGCGTGAGCAATTGTTGCCCAGTTGCTTCTAGTTTCAATAGAGCATACTGCAAAAACTCTGGAGATTCACAAATCTCCAGGGACTGCCAATGTTTGATAGGGTTTAGCCTGGTATGTGAAGCTAAATTAAATCAGTCAGAATGTTTTTGCAGTGGAAAAATCTGTGTTTGACTTCATGTTTGTTATCTAAAAGTTTTAGTAGACCCTGGGCTCACCTAAACTCTGCTGAAGTTTCTGTGTGTGCATATCTGTATATAAATTTTGGGTATATATATGTACACTTCTGATTTAAATATGACTGTCTTGCAGTATCTAAAATCAAAACCATTAGCAAAATTTGTTTTCTTGGTTTTGGGAACCTGCTAGACTACATGAGTTAGATGCTTGCAGCTCTAGTGTCATCATCTCTGTGTGCACACACAACTGCTGCAGTATCATTTATTTAGTCTGTTAATTTCCAGGTGGTGGTCAGTGCCCACAGTGGTGCTTTTGCCCACATAAGGCAGTCCTGTTTTCTTTCATGAGTAGATACCTATCTTGAAATACCTCATTTTTATTAAATCTAATCACAGCTAATTCTCTAAGGAGCTTTTTTGTTTGTCCTTCAATAGTGGTTACACATTTTTGTGTAATAGAGGATCCAGGACCAGTTAGTAAAAACAAGTTGAAACAAGACAAACAAGACATTTGTAAATTTATTTTCTGGAGGAAGTTCCCTTTGACTTGAACCCACGCCCCCAACCACCAAAGGAATAGATTTTTATGAGTCCTGATTCCATCTGGACAGTTTTAACTCTGGTGTAATTGTGACTTGTGTTTCCCTGGAGTGAAGAATGTGACACTTCCCAGGCTTGTGTGTTTGAGTGGACAAAGCCTCTACTGACCCTTTTAAGTATATGACAGAATAAATAGGATCAGACAGCCTGTCATGGGGGCACTGTAAATAAGTTCTTTAAACTGCTGGTGGTAGCAAAAAAGGAGATTTGGGGCTATGGTGGGTGTAGGATTAGTTCCTTCTATAAAAATTCAGCTCCATATTCTGGATTAGGATTTAGGTTGTTACCTTAAACTAATTAAATACAATCCAAAAGCCTCTTGAGCAAAACATACCAAAGCCATAGGATGGAATTAGCAGAGGGATATTTACACATTCAGTGACCCATGTCCCTTCTGTGTCCATAGTTAAGGTGGATGACAGGCAGGGTTTTCAGGTTGTGGGATACAGTCTAGGATTAGGTCATGTTTTTAGTGATCCATAACTCTGACCAGTTTTTAACAGTTGGTTTTGAAATATTCCTCAGGAAGCCATTGTTTTAGGCTGCATATTTTAAGAGAATTGTAGTAAAAGTGGCCCATCCAATTCCAAAATACAATCCTCCTTTTGTCTGTCTTCATTTTTTTGCTATCCTTATGGAATAAATCTTTCTGAGGTTTCCTGTGCAGCCTTGAGGGATATGCAGCTTTTTAATGAGAACTAAGGGTCGTATGTGATCACATGTATCTGCTGGATGAGACATGGGAAAAGTGGAAAGTACAGCGAGATGTGCAGGGAAGTAATTCCAGCTGATAGTGCTGTGTGAAACCTGGAGCTGGCCTGTCTGGTTTTCCGGAATAATCTGGGGGATGTGGGGTGTTCAGCTGCATAGGCTCTCCTTTTCCATATCCTGGTGATTTTGCCCTTTGATTAGAGGAACTTGCAATATGACAGTGAAGCTCAGTGGCAACCACTGCACCTTAACTGCAGTGCCCTGGCTTGTAGAGTTTCTGGGGTTCAGGGGATAATAGTGTGATATTAGAAATACATTCAAGTGTACTTTGGAATCAGTGTCATTCAATTGCCTTGGCACATATTGGGAATCTGGCAGTGTTTCAGGTTTATAGCAAGGGCCAGCACCAGGCAAGCCCTGTCATTTCAGAGTAATCCTCTTAAACACATGTAAGTCACTGTCCTTTCCCCAGTGTGTGTGTAGCAAAGAGGGGGACTGAGCACACAGAGTAAACGCGCTGCAGCCGGTGTCCTCTTGTGCTTATGGAAGTTGTGTTCAGAGCATCCATGGAAGTGAACACTTGAACCCTGCATTTATACTTCTAAGCCCTTCTTAATATTTGCGGTCTCTTCAAGGATGGGATTTTAAAGCTGTGCAATAGGTTGAAGTTTGTGTTTCATTGCTTTTCCCCATCTTGACCATAGCTGCTGCTGTGGAGGCTGCCTCGTGCCTTGCCGTTGATCTGTAGTAACACGCGCTCGATCTGTTGTGAAACAGCCTTTTCTGAGAAGCCCTTTGCCAGTTACAAAAGGGAAGACACCACCTCTTAACTTATAACTGATTGCCAAGGCTCATATTCTGGCACTGGTCAAAAACTTATCCAAATGCTCTGAAGTGTATTGTTGAAAAACTGTAATAGAAAGTGCTTAATCACAGTGACGCAGGAAGCTAATGTGTCCTGCCAGTGATCATCTATAAATATGTAGTGATGCTTGAATTGTTAATGAACTATTTGCCTTTTAGAGTTTGATGAAGCTTGATTTATCATTAGACAATTTGCTCATTGTCTACATATTCCAAAACTGTGGTGTTCTTACGTTGACACTTTATTATTTGCTGTTATTTATATTAATAGCTCTTGCATATTTCTTTCCCTTCCAAAAACCTCAAAGCACTTTACAGGCAAAGGTAAGTTTCATTACCTGTGTTACTGACACAGAAAAATTAGGGAAGAAATAGGTGAGGGGATTTATTCATGGTGACACAAGCCAGCAGCAGAGGTGGAATCACAGCCTCTGTTCCCTGTCTCCACTCCTCGCTGACATACAGCTCCTGAAAAAAGTGCAGGACAACAGTAGCTCAGTGGAAGAGGCAGCACATATATTTTCCAGGTATACTGGAAAAAAACCCCAAAAAACAAGAAACCTAGAGTTCCTATAAATCTAATTATGTATTTTTCTTTTTTTTTCTCCTTTTGGATATTTTGTTCATCTGACTGGCCGTCGATATTTAGAAGAAATGCTTATTCCTACTCCTATTACTTGTAAGTACTTGGCTGGGGATGATGTTTCATGAGCATGCTCACCCTGTGGTAATTTTGTGCTTTGTTGAGTTCTTTTACCACTTCTTGTGGTTTGTTTTTGGTGGTTGGCGGTTTGTTTTGGTTTTTTTAACCATTCCATTTACCCTCATCTTTCCAGCAGCTTGTGTTTTGTTTTCTCAGTTTCACACTGTTATGTTTTCCCTGTTTCACCAGTGCACCTACAACTGTGCCTGCAAACACACACACATCCACACAAGTGTCAGTTCTGGTTAACAGTTCTTCAAATGCTAATGGACAAAAACAGAGTGTCCCAGCTGCACCTCTTTTTAATCATCCATCATACTGAGCCAGACCGTAGGGAAATTCACACCTGGGAGTTACTGTTGGGAATTTCTCAGCCCTGGATATAAACTTTAAAAAAAAAAAAAAAATCTAAGTTTTCTGACAGCTGGGGCTTGACATTATCTCAGCAAACATCCCTGTTCCTGGAGTTGCCAGGTTCTGAGTGTCAGTCTAGACCGATGGATGATGAAGTGGTTCAGATATTCAGATCTAAATCACCTGTCCAGTCCTAATGACAATGCTGCATAATTAAGGCAGTTGTTAAGGCGCATGAAATTGCTTCACACATCAGTACTTCCAGGGCCATCTGTTGTCTAAAGATTGAGGGGCTGGAAAGTAATCAGAGCCAAGCTGTTTCTGCCATGATAATAGTTGTCTGAGGATCAGGAGGAGGAGAGGACTGGATCAATGATCTGAGGAAAGAGTCTTGGAGAATTGAGTTGGATGCCTTTGCTGCCACCAGAGGATTGGGAGGGACGGAGAAGGCAACTGTTAGTGCTGAACCAGGCCTCCCCTCTCTGTCTCTCCGAGGCAACAGTGGTATCACTGACCTAAACCTTCCCCCAAAAGCAGCAGCCTGACAGACTTTCAGGGCTCTGACATCAACAAAGCGGTTCAAAGGGCCACGTCTGCTCTGCTAGCCCCTCATAGTCTGCCACCCCTGAAAGCCTCCTCCTTTGCCTGTTGCTACAGTTCATCTCTGTCTTGATCTTATGACTTTGTCCCATGGACACATCTGGAAGGTGGTTAGCAGGGCAGCAAAATGAGTGCATTAATGTTCTGCCATTTTAGTGGAAGTTGATTTACATCCCAAGAACAGGCCAAAGGAGTTAAATATGAGGATCCATCCCCACGTACCACCTGGTAGAGTGATTTTGCTTCTCAAAGGCCCATCAAAAAACACTTGAAAGAGGAATGTTCCCCACTTGCTAAGTGTGTGAGGAGCCTAAAGACACCAAAGTGAGCCTTGACTTTGCCCAGTTATGTAACTGTAAATGCAGAGTAACCCCATTTCCTCTGGACTTCAGACTGGTTTGCCAAAAAAGGAATTTGACCTTAAGAAGTCAGATGTCAAGACAAGTGTAACTAAAGTAAGGGATGGATTTAATGTGTAGGTGCTAACAAATAGTTGCATTTCTTGCTACAACCTCTCGTCTCTGCATGTTTCTCATCAACTTCATAAAAATGCCCTCAGTGCTGTTCTCCTGTTTTGGTTTCCTTGCAACCACTGCCTGAAAAATTCAGTCCCCAGTTTTCCATGAGAATTTTGCATTCTTCCAGCAGGCAGTATGTGGGCAGAATGTTCTCTGCTTTTTTTTTAATTTGAGATTTGTGTATTTTAGAGGATGAATCAACTTCTGAGCCCTGTGTGACCCCTTCTTCCCCCAGCACAACAGCATTGCTGTAAGCAGGCAGCTGAGGGTTACTCTGCTCCAGAGAAAGTGAGGCTATTGCTTACCAGGCTCTTTGCTGTCTTGTAATGGCTTCTGCAGATCAATATACCAGAACTTTTTTTTTTTTTCTCAGGGAACAAGAGAGTGACTCAGGAAAAGCAAAGAGACAAACTTCTGGAGGTCACCCAAGCCTGAGGTTGCAATGAGCTTCCACAGTAGCAGAAGCAAGCGCTTTAGTAAGGTTTAGTAAGGCAGATGTACACATACACGTGCAGCATATCACAGCAGAGAAAAGCAAGAGGTGTCATCAGGCAAGCTGCTGTGTTCATAGCAGCCCACTGAAGGGCTCCATGGAGGTTTTAGCTCAGGATGCAGAAATCCTGTAACTGTATCTCCCTAGTACTCCACCCAGTGCTCATTCTGAGCTCTGTTCTTAGGATTTCCCAGGTATCCCATCAAGCATGAGCTCTGCGAGCTGGAGCATCACTGTGGCAGGAGTAACACATAAATAGTCATCACACAATGAATACTTCCTTCATTGGTTTCAGAGTGACATTTGGCCTGTTCCCTGATCTGGCAAAACCAAGCTCTATTTGCTTGGGTTTTCTTCCCCTGAAAAATGGTCAGTGCACAAGGGATGCTCCAGTAGTGAGGGAAGAAAGTGGGAGAATCCATGAAGGAGCATATGATGTTTTACAGAGTTTTGTGTTTCGATTTCCACATGTGTTTCTTTCTTGCATTATGATTGGAGCTGAAAATCTTAAATTGGTAAGGACTGTCATTCTTAGCCAGAGCTGATTGATAGGAGCTTTTATATCCTCTTATGAGCAGAGAGGTTCGAGTTTATTTAGAATGTTTTGAAAATAAGAGTAGCTTAGTAGATTTTTTTTTTAAATTGTTTTCCATGCAGTGACCTTGTATGAATTATTTAGTCCTGAAGAAAAATTCAGTTGAATGAGTTAAGAGTTCTCAAAGGGATCTGCTGGCAGACAGACTACATGGCTTTTATTTTTAGTTTTAGTTTCTGGACTTCAAAGTTGTGCTTCTTAGAGTGATTCTCATCTGCTTTCAGATAATTCCTCTCAGCCCTTTGTCATCTGCTATGTTGGCATTTCTTCTTGATAGGGACCACAAGACTCCAACCATAACTCTTTAGAAGAGTTCTTAATGATGAGTCTGTTAAAGTCACAGAGGCATTATCACGAGGAACTATTTTTCCCACAGATGGGTCATAAGCACTGTGGTAATCTCTAGACTGGAGTTCTGCCTTCAGCCAGTCTTGTATTCTACTGCAGTCCAGGACTGTAAAATCAGATTCAGAAAGATGGTTGAGTACCTGCAGTTTTAGTGAAACCAGCCCAAAATATTAATTTATGAGAGCAACTCTTTTAGCTACTTTGTGCATACATAGTTAGGGGTAAATATTTATGGGATATTTTGTATAGCAACACTGCATTAAAAACTTCCTGCAACACAGAGAAAGGGATGGTGGTTGTGACTGAAAGAGAAGGCCATAAAGATCTTTAACACTTTAAGTGAAAACAAAAACCTGGGAGACCTCTATTCCTGATTTGCCAAGTCATCCTGCAGGATCGACACCGTTTCATGTACGTCAGTTTAGCCATCATTAGAAGTTAGTTGCTTGTGATTTCTGATCCTCGGACAGAAGTTGGTTTTGTGATGGCAAGAGAAGGGTGCTGAACTTGGGATTTCTCGTCCTGGTGCATTCCTTGCATCCCTGTCACTGGGATGATGCCTGAACCTTTTCAGAGGAGTTACTCTGTATTTACACCAAGAAACATGTACAGAGTTGCCAGCTCTGTCTCATCGTGCTTACGTTTAATGAGTTGTAAGATAGGCCGTGCACTGTGAGGTAGCTGCCCAGCCACATCTGAGGGCTTTGCTTCCTTGCCTGGCTGCAGCTGTAAAACACAGTGGCTTTAAGGAGATTTTGCATGTAGTGACAGACACCTCTTTTGCAACAGTGTTTTCAACTGCAGCAGCCCCTATCAAGGCTTTATTATCCAGGAAAAGGAATGGAAATGTTTTCGGTGTGTGGGTTGCTTTGTTTTGTTTTGTTTTGTTTCTTTCTCCTGGGCTGGGTGATGGTTGCAGAATGAAATTTAATCAAGAGTGATGCCAGCCCAAAGAAGTGTTTCTGGAAATAGAGAGATTCCTGTATGTGTTACAGGCACTCAGTTTAATGTTATTTATAAGACAAGGGCACTCAACGGCCAGAATGTTGCTTTCCTTTTTCCCCTGAACTGGCTGGAGTACTGAGGACATGATTGAAGTGTAGGAAGCCCCTTCCACTCCCATCATAATTTCATACCAATTTAAATTGGGGGGGTGGTTTCAGTCAGGAGTTTCTGTTCAGGGGAGAGGTGCTGTCAAGGGTGCTAAGAGAAATTTATACTTACATTTTATGAAATAACAGAGTTTGTGCTGGATTTATTTTCAGTGTCTGTGGGCCGTTTGAACAGAAATAAACCACTATTTTATTTATAGGCATAACCCTGTATAACCACATACATACAGAAATATCTCCCTGTATTTCCACGGGTGGTGGGATCTGCCTGCACAGGCCAGCTTGCTAAATCAGAATTTTGGGAAGAAACTGTAATGTTTGCTCTGTAAGTCAAAGTGACGTGGCCGGTCCCCACTTGTCCCTTGGCCTTTACTCTGGTGAGTTCCCTCTGCTCCGGCACCACGTTGGCTTCACCGTGGTGGGTGCTAAAGCAGTGCAAGTAAAGCTGGCTCTGCGTGCCTGTAAGTGGAGGATTTGCCCCTAGAGCAGCTATAAGAAGCAGTAAGCTGTGTGTTTGCTGGAGCTGTGAGCTGCCCTTCCCTGGCTTAGCCCCATTACCATTTTTCCCAGCCCCTGTAGCCAGGGAGAACAGCTTCCCTGTGGTGTCTTTCCATACATTTGAAGACCTACCAGCACTATTTGATTTTCTTTTCTCTAGATTAAAGATCCATATTTCCTTTGGCCTTTGCTTGTAGGTCATGTTTTCTAGGTTTACCTTTCTCATTCTGCCTTTGTGCGTGTCCCTTTGTCACCCGTCGACAGGCAGTGCAATATTGCAGCAGAGCCCTTGCCAATCCCTGGTCAGAGCAGAGGGGTTACCCGTGGTTTGCAGCCCATAGTGCCCTGTATAATCCCTCCCTTATTTTTACACTGGCACAAAGCTGCTCTTTGCTGAGTTTGTGATCTGCTACAAGTCTAGGGGACGGATATCATTTTTTTACAGAACTGCCAGTTCTCCCAGTGCTCCCAGTTGGGGATTTGTACAGCTGTAATCCCTGTCTTATTTTTACACTGCTACAAAACTGCTTTTTCAAATTGAGTTTGTGATCTACCACAGGTCTAGGGGATGGAGATCCTTTTCAGTAGAACTGCCAGTTCTCCCAATTGGGGATTTGCATGACTGATCACTGCCTGCCTTAAATTTGGGCAGATTTCATTGTAAGTAACATGTGCTCCTGGCAGGCTGCTGTGCACAAACATCTAAAAGGAGTTGTATTTGGTAGCTTCCTTTAAATTCCTTATGGAAAATGAGGGCAATGTGCAATTCTCATCTGTAGGAGGAAATTTCATGTTTAACTTACGTGATCTATACCTAATGTCTAAATTACCTGTGCATGCAAATCTCTGTTAGTGTGTATATGGTTCGTGTGAAACATCTAAAATTAAATCTGTCAGCGCACATGTACAAGAGCTCTCTAGGAGCAGCAGTTACAGATTTAACATTCCTGCATGTAAAATTGATATAGGAAGTTAAGAGATGAGTTTGAAGCTCCATTTAAAATAAAATCCCTGAACTTTATCCAAACCTCTTCAAAACAGGGATCTGATCCTGCAGATACTTCTGATTCATGCCCATGGCAGGAAGAGCTTTATACTTGATACTAAGTTTGTGTTCCTTGACTGTTAAACTGGAACTCCCGCAGTTTTAATATAGTGCTTCATCATCTTCTACCTGTTTTCTGATAGGAGTAGAGGTTTCAAATGTAGCCAAATCAAATCTCTATCTTCTGGTGGGTTTTTTTTCCAAAATTCACACTTAGTTGAGGTTCACTGCCAATAGGTCTTAGCCTTGCTCTGGCTGGGTTAGCTTCAACTGCCTGATTATACAGCTGGCTTCATTGTTTTTTCATTCTGCTTTGAGCATCTTTCTGTCTCATCCGTCCCATGTGTGCATAGTGCCTGTAAACATCATCTCATTTACAAGCCCTCTTGAACTGAAAAGGGCAACTTGGTAGCACCCATCCACAGACTCCTGTTTTCTCCTTCACTTTCCTTACACTTAAACGTAAGCCAGCCATTACCATCACCTTACTCACATTTGACATTTCAGCATCTTCACCCGGTGTTGACTGTATCAGACTCTTCTTCCAGATACCCACCTGCTCCTTTATTTCTACCCCTTTTCAGCTGCATAATGCATGAGACAGCAATGTCTGCCCAGTGCCTGGTGACGGGCTGTGCTGGGTGTGTGTGACAGGCTGCAGCCCCCGCTGGCCCGTGATTGACACTAATGCACCCATAGCCGTTTGATCTGGGTGTTGCAGTTGTGTTTCGGGGAGGCTGGTCAGTACAGGAGCCTTGTCACTGATGCAGCTTGTCAGTCATTCACAGGGATCTCTGGAAGCGCCCTATTTTTGGAAACTGCATTTCCAGATAAATGCTTTTCCAATTCCAAAGGCATTTTGACATGCTGGGAAATAAACCTCTACCTAGCTGTGGGTTTAAGTCACATCCCTAACATTCTAGAAAGTGCTAGTCATTTGATTTTATAATCCTTTCTATGAATTATAATGATGGTGAGGACCAAATAGGCTTAGTCCTGTGCTGCCACTCTATCCAGACACGTAACGGAGGCAGAAAAGGCACATTTAGAAACCGAGAGCCCCTTGATGTGTCTGGCGAGCTTAGCTCTGAAATCCTCAAAAGAGATCTGTCTTCCTTTTCCCTCTAAATTTAGATGATGAATTTTTACATTCTTGAAATAGAGAGGGAGAAAGGTGGAAACTGATAATGCGCTGTGGAAAGAAAATTGTGGCGTTTTCAGATGCAGAGCAATTTTCTGTGGGGCTTCTCTCGGAACGTTGCATAAGCATTAGTCGGTCCACCTGCGAGCAGCCTGGTTTGTGTGTGCGAGTTAGATTGAGAACTTTAAACTCATGTCACCTTTTCTTTTTAGGCATTCAAGCCAATGTTTTAGGGGCCTCTCTGTCTTCTACAGGACCAGGTAGAACTGCTTTGCATAGGGCTTTTGTAAGCAGGCCTTTGGGGACTAATGGGCTTGGGTTTGGGGTTATTTTTTTCTTGCCTAGCACATGCAGAAATGTTATTGCTCATTCACTGAAAGAGAAAATGAGTCTGCCAGTTCTGGCTCTTTGTAGCTTGTTGGCATCTCTGAAAAGATACCAGGCAATGGGACTTCCAGATAATTCTTGCGACAAATAATTTAATCTGGATTTAATAAGGAAGTCACCCTTTTTGACTCAGTTTTTTAAACAGTAGTGGTCGTCTGTAATGGCTCACCCCAGCAGTCCAGAGTGCTTGTTATTAAGGACTTTGGCATTTTTGGATTAGTGTTTCCCACTGAGAAATTTGAATTCCTGTTGCCAAAGAATTCACGTAGCCATCTGTGATTAGCAAATCTAAAGGATTAAAATAACCGCCTAGCAGGGTTAATACACTTCAAGACTATTGTTGTTACCTCAGGTACCACAGCACACAAAAAAAAGGGGCTCCCATGGCTGCAGCTCGTAGTGAATAACTCTGGCTGTGCTAACGTTGCTCAACACTGGAAGCAAAGCTTTTAACATCATTAAACGCCAGCTTTTTGCTTCATCGTTCAAGGACGGTTCCTCTGTTTGCATCTTCATCTGCACAAGTGGCTGCACCAGGGAGATTTTGTGAGCTCTAAATATGCACTCTGTAATCATGTACCCGATTTGAATAGCTGTAGGTTTGAATTGACACCACTAACCACAAAAGCCTGAACCTCAACTGGCTGAGCAGATGAAACAGATGTATTTGTTCAAAAGTATACATCAAACATTAGATGCTTCTCCATAACTGTGTGCTCTCCTGGTCTGGATTATCACCTTGCCTTACAATTGTCATTTCCCACAGAGATGGACAAAGGTTTTAGTTCTTTTTGGCCCTTCCTTGCAAATGAGTGTAACTGGCTTAGCTCCCCATCTCCTGAAGGGCTGGGGCTCAGCTGTGTGCTTGAACTCGCTTGTAAATGCCACTCTGACATGTCCTGTGAATAAATCAGGCCTGCTGGAATATGTTGCAAGGAATATACTTTTAAGAATCTGTTTAACAAAGTTTAAAAGATGGGTAATACTTACCATAAGCATGTCATTTTAGTGAAGGAAACCCTCTTTGCAAAATGATTTAGTTGTTAGGATTTTTTTTTCTTTGAGTTGGAGGAAAAAAAGAAAACTAAAGCTCCTTCTTACAGTAATCTGTTTTTCTCCCTTTTATTTTGTTTTATTTTCTTATCTACGGAAGGTGTGTAAGCAAAGTTCTTTGCCGGTGCTAGGGATTTGTGTGATATTTTTTCAAGGTGCGGATTGTAGAATGTCACACATTCATTTTTAAACAGTTTTTCTCTCTGATACGAATGAAGCACAGGGCAGTCAAATGTCAATGGAAGCTTAGCAGCTCACTTTTCCTGCTCCTCACCATTTTCTTATTATTAGCTGTGCTTGCAAAAGAGGAGCCTCTTAAGTTCTTGGCTTTGTTTGTGTTTCCAGAGCAGGCGGTGTTTCTGCTTTTGCCAGTGTTTTTGATGTCTCCTCAAAATAAGAAAAGACCCCTTTTCCCAGGACAGAGGCATATTTGGACATTTCTAAAAGAACTTCAACCTTTAATTTGTCCCACACTTCCGTGCCTGTTGATCCTCAGAGCAGTTTGGGGGTGTGTCAAAATTGAGTAGAGACTGCTGTCCTCATTGCTCTACCTGGGCATGACAACTGCTCCAGCCCTCGGGCTGCACAGAGTCAGGTCACACTCTCCACTGGCGCGCTCAGAGAACCCCCCACCCCACTGCAGGTGTCCCCATGGGATGGATGCAGATGTCCCATTTACCTCCTGGAGAGTGGTTCTCATCTCTGCCCTCATCCCGTGCCCTCTGCTCTTCCTGGAGCAGCTGACACCCGGTCCAGGGGTGTTACTTATGCCACCCACTTTTCAAGGATGATGTAGCACTCCTACTGCTGGGGTGATGCAGGTTTGTGCAAGAGGAGTTACTGGGAGGGACGGCTAAGCTCAAAGACTGGTATCACTATTTTTATTGGGCTCCACAACAGTTACATTAAAAAGTTGTGGAGTTTCCTCTCGTGCTGTTTGTCACATGCCCTGCATGTCTGACCGAGTGGGTTAATCGTGGTTTTCAAAATATTTTGTCATTGCTTTGTTATTAATGAGGGAAAACTGACCTTGATTTCTCCCCTCTTCAAAATACCCTAAAGGAAGCTAGCCAAGAAGCAGAAGGAGACTCAGACCAGCACGCAGAGGGAGATGGGTCCCGTGGCTACTTCCGACAAGACCTCTACCAAACTCAGTGCTGTTCACAATGAAGAAGCTTTTTCTTCCAGCTGCCAAGATGTTAATGGATTCAGTAAGTTTAACTTGCTTGCAATGGATATGTCCCCCTTGGAGAGCTCTAGGTTCTTGAAAGGACCTATTCCTATGGGCACAGTATTGAGGAGCTAGGAGTGACAGTGATAGAGGTCATTGCACAAGCTTGATAGAAACCAGTTGTCTGACACTGCTGCTGTTTTAACTGTTGGATAGGTGGAGAGTATTCCTTCTGACTCTAAATCTGCTGAGAGCAATTTATAAAGTCTGTTCAAATAACTACATCAAACAGTCAAAAAGGCACATGTTTATTGGTTCTTCACAAATATATTTTCCTTTGTGAGTAGAAAAATCAAATCACTTGGCTGACTTGTAGGATGAAATAACATATTCTGTACGAAATTGTAGAAGGAAGCATGATCTCCTGGTTAGAGAACTGGAATGGAAAAGACAGCATTTCTTCTTTGGTCTGTGTCCTCAGTTTATTCTTCATAAGGGTTCAGTAAAACTAATCTTAGTTAATACTTGTAAACCACTCAGACCTCTGTAGCTGGGAGAGTTTTGTGGGTTAAAACATCCCAAAGACATGCTTTAGCCTCTCTAGATCCCGATGGAGTGCATGGTGGATTGCATGGTGGATTTGTAAACTTGCTCGTATTAAATAAATATTAACTTAGACACTATGGGAATGTCACTCCTTCTTTTGACACTTAGCCTGCTAGTTTGCACAGGGAGCAGCTCTGAAACACAAGTATGTACTAAAGCTCTTTTGTCTGTCTTCAACATCTTTAGTAAAGTGTTTTTTCCCCTAATTACTAACATGGAAGTGCTTACAGTACAGAATGTGGTTTATCATTGAAATGTGCCTTTGTAATCTCTGATTGAGTGGGACAGGCCGAGTGAATTCTTGTTCTCTATCTGTAAGTCATGTCACATTCCATCTGCATGTGTTGCTACTGCCACTCTATGCAACGTACCTGGGAGATGAATAAATAGGTGCTGGGGACTAGCAAGGCTAGCAGGGAACACTTCTCTCTGATATTAAATTGACTTGAGTCAAAATCTAATTTTCTGAGGTGCTGAGTAGCTGTATCTCCTAAAGAGACAGCAGCTGTTGTCAGTGGCTCCTACCTTTGAAAGGCAGGATAGCAGCGGACGGCGGCGTAGCAGACGTCCTAGAAACACCAAAGGTGGCTGGTTTCAAGTGTATGGGGAAAACAACGTTTTTACCAATTTTTTCAGAACCTGAATTTTTAAAAGTTTGGGGATTTTTTCCAACTGAAAAAGAAGAGGCAAGATGAGCTTGAAATGTGACCTCATTTTTCTTTTTTTTTTCTTCCCCCCTTGGTATTTTGAGAGACTAATTAAAACAACTGAGTCATTTACTGGAAATGGCAACTATAGAAAATATGTTGTTTCTAATTTTGTAGAAAAGCATCCCTTTAGATTTTCTCTTTTTTAATATCAGTTAATCCTGTACTTGTCTGACATCACTGCAGATTTTATCATGACCTCCCTCTGCAACACAACCTGAGGCAAGCCATGGGCCAATTCTTTTCTTTTTTCCCTCTTTATATCCATTTAGCTTTCCTGGCCCAGAGCACGGCCTATCATCTCTCTTTCCATTCTATGCTGTTAGTCATTATTCAGGCAGAATTTTTACTGGTATTTATACAGGAGTTTAATCTGAAGGGACTTTTTGGACTCAGCATCTGACCCCATATGGAATCAGAATAGGTGTTTGCTAAGAAATAGATTTAGTCCTTGGCTATTCCAGTTTGTCTGGTTTTACCCAGGGATTATGAGGAGGTGAAGGAAGCTCATCAGAGTTGCTCATTTTCTCAAATACCTTGCTTTTTAAAAAAAATATAAAATATCCTAAATCCCCTAAGGGTAGGTGATGGTACTTGGAGCATTTGAGGCTGTTCCTCAGTTTGCAGGCTCTTGTGGAAAGCAGCCGCCTGTTCCCCGCCTGCAGCACCGCACGGGTAGGTGCCAGCTCGGCGCAGGGGTGTTAGAAAACAAGATGACAAATTGGAGACAAGGTGGGCCTAAAATCATCCTCTGCTATCCGTGCGCTGCCCAGAAGGGTGGGCGAGGGGTTGGTACTGCACAGAAGTCGTGAGCCGTTTGGCAGCCCGGCTGCGTGATGGGAGCACTGTAGCCGCTCAGCAGCGCTGCGCTAATGAGATGTCCTGCACAAAAGAGCTGCTCTTTTGGCCTTGCAGTGCTAAAATGCCACGGATCAGCCTTGTCCAGGAGAGTGCCATGTCACCAGCATAGCTGTGTTGACATCTTTGAGGGGGTTCTGGCAGAAATTGTTTGATTCTGAGGATTTAATCTCTTCAAACGCAGCCAGTTTTGCTAGAGAGTGATTTATTAGGATGTGCTTAACTTGTGTGACATTTCAGTTTGGGAGGAGACAGCTTTCCAGACAACCATCAGGAGCGAGATTGATACAGATTAGGTAGGCAGCTTTGATGTCACAGGCAGAAGCACAGTTCGAAGCCAGCATTTGGGAAGCCGTAGGGAAGAGTTTCACTCACATTTGTGGGCAGTACTGTGTGGGTACCAAGTGAATGTGCTTTTGCTAGCAAGGAGATAAGGGGAAGATGTAGGGAATGGTGCTGAGGGTGGTAAGGATTACTTTTAACCAAGAAACATCTAAATTCACATCTTTCCATACCCTGCATGTTTTCGTGAAGGGTGACGTGCAAAGGTCTTTAGATTTGCCATATATCACAACAGACAACTACATCAAGGTTTAGTTCTTATTCCTACCCCATAGAGATTTTTCACTCTTAGGCAACCTGCTGAGTGTAGGCCAAGGACTATGTAGGAACATGACCTCGAGATGTTTTCTTTAGTGAAAAATCCTATAAATAATTTACAAACAATAAGTAAAGTTGAATTTCATCAAAGACGTAAACGGAAAAAAATATCAAAGTCCCTTTTACTGGTTTTCATGCTGGTTTGGGATTTTTGTGAGGTTTACTAGTTCAGAAAAAATCTTACAAAAAAAGTAAGAGAATCGTTTTCAGAAGAGGAGGAGCCTCCACTGTTCTGCATGACTAGAGGGGTCTGTGTGGCCTCACGTGTCACTCCGGGGAGCACAAAGAGCAATTTTAATGAAGTCTGAAATCTCTAGGCTGACGTGAAATCCTCGCTGGAAGTGTTTCCTGTGATTGCCCACACTAGTGCTTGTCAGAAGCACTGGTTAGGGAGCTGCACCGCGCGTGCCTCTCATCACACGTCATTACCTGACCGATTTGGGGAATGAGCTCTCGAAGTTTGGGGAAACTTGGTTTTTTGTAGGCTTTGTTTTGGTTTGGTTTCCCACTTTTCTTCCAAAGCTAGGAAACACCTACCTCCCCGTCTACAAATGCGGTCATTTCATAAAGCTCAGTAGGTAGCATTTTTAATCAGGCTGACTGAAGTGAGGGTTGTATCTTCAGCTGCTGAAGTCAATTCCCAGACAGGCAGCATGGCTCAGTGAGTTCTGCTATCCGCCAACACTTCAGAAAATCAGAGCCCTGCTCCAACCCCTGACTGACTTGTTCTGTGACCCTGGGCAAACAAAGGACTCTGTTTAAACCTTATAGATCTTATTTTATATTTATATACCTTATATATCTGCAGAAGGGACTGTGTTCCAAGTGCAGTAAGAGGAGGGTCTGATTTAGGCCAACAAACACGAGAGAAAGGAGAAGCCTCCCCAAAAGAGAGATGCTTTATGGCTTGAAGGCAGCTAGGATAGAACTCCAGCAGACTAAGCTAGGAGAAATTGGATTATTTTTGTCTTTTCAAGTGCTGTAAGCCTGAAATATATGTCAGGAGAATGCAGAACAAGAGCAAGTTCATTTGCTAGATGATTATAAACTGCTTAGGAAGTAATTCTGCTGACTTTATGAAGCTCCTTAGACTAGAGACTTTGGTTCACCCCCATGTAGAATAACTTGAAATTTTTAAGTGATGTTTTCTCCGGAGATACAAAAAAAAAAAGAAAAAGCTTCTGAAATGACTTTGATGTATACTGATTTTTATCTACTGTTATTGGACTATGAAATAGTTTTTCCTGTGCTACCTGTTGTCATCTTTCTGATGTCCTGAGATTGGTATTAGCTTGTTTCCCCACATTTTGAGGAGATAGATAAATGCCTGTAAGTTGAATAAGAGTGAATGCAGGATGATAACAAAAGAACATGCCGTCAGAAATGATGGATTACCATAAGAATGTACATGTATGCTATTGGAGATATAAGCCAGCTTCACACATTTACTATCAAAAAAGGAATCTCCTGTGAAGTTGTTGAGCCCTACCCCCTTTCCATAAATATTTGATTAGTATGGGAATAATTTGTGGTTTCTTGTCCGGAGAAAGCTAATGCTTTAATGGGAGAAAGCAGGGATGCTTGTCCTGCTGCAAGAACCCAACTCACAGGGGAAAGGATTATAGGATTTGCTATGAACAGTCCTGGGCTGAAGAACAAGTCCCTTGTTATCTTGTATTGCTTTAACAAAAGATTGCTATCCTACTGTGTATTTTTGTGGTATTAGTGCACATCGTGTTTAGCAGGCTTATTTTACTGTTAAAACTGCATTTGATTCTCTGTAGTTTGTGTTTTGGGGGTTGTTTCTTGGGATCTTTCTCCCGGAGACAAAAGCATAGAGACAAAAATGTAAGTTCTTTCCTTTGGTTAAAAAAGGGATATTCAGAGTATATTCCCCTACACAGGAACACACTGATTCACAATAACTATAATACTGTACTTGAGGTCTGGAGTTCTTATATTAAAGGAAATCCATCATGATGACAATGTAATAAATGTAATATGCATGTTGAGATGAAAAATATAATGCGTTTTGATAAGCTTTATATAGTCCATATTACTGTGTTCTTTGAGGAACATTCTCCCTGTTCTTTCTCTCTCTTAATATATGTCTAAAGTCTTTTCCTTATGTCTTTCCTACCTAGCATCACCCTCTCCTTGTTCATTTTCTGTCCAAAGCAAAACCCTTCAGAGCAAATCTTTGTTGAATTCCTACTACTCAGGTACTAGTGCCAGACTTTTCTTTCCTTTCTAAATTTTCTTTGCTTTTGTATGTTTCCCAATATGACCTGTAGACTGAATCTTCTGAGTGTGAGATGCAGCTAACCTTGTTCTCATTTTTTGTAACTTTTTTTCCTGTTGATCTTCTGTTGATTTCCATTGATCCGTGTCGTGTGGGTGAACGGAATTCCATCTCAAAGTATCATCAGACACTGTTCCATCGACCACGCTGTTAGGTAAGGAGACAGGTATGGTGTACTGCGCTTCATTGGAGAGCAAGAACACTCATTGTGTCTTGAAAATAACTTGGAGAGAGCACTATTAAGTGACTGGGCTCCAAAATCATAATCCTGTCGTCATGTGTTGTCTTAACTGGAAAGCTTTTTGGTTTACTCATGCTTTATTACTGATATTAATTGATTTATTTATTTTTTTAAGAAAAGTTAAAAAAATAGTGTTTAGGAGTTCTAGCAAATATTTGTTGTTTCTTTTTATGAATGAGATTTGTCATTGTGGTCCAAATTCCCACATGCCACCTTGCCTTCGGCTTAGTTTTGAGTCACGTAGCTTGTTGTGCCTGTGCAGCTGACATGGAATGATAGACTGGTTTAGGTTGGTTGGAAAGGACCTTTCAAGCTCATCTCCTCCAACCCCCTGCAGGGAGCAGGGCCATCTGCACCCAGAGCAGGGTGCTCAGAGCCCCGGCCACCTCCCCTGCAATGGGGACAGGGATGGGGCAGCCACCACCTCTCTGGGCAGCCTGGGCCAGGCTCTCACCACCTTTGGTGTAAAAAAATCTCTTCCTTCTATCTAGTCTGAATCTCCCCTCTTTTAGTTTAAACCTGTCACCCCTTGTCCTGTGAGTGAGGCTCAGCTACGTGTGCCTCAAGGCTTGCAAGTGTAAGTGAGGATTTGCATGTCCAGAGCAGGTGGGAGCCTACAGTTCTCGACTCAGTTGCAAGTGTCAAGCTTATTTGGAGAAATTAGAGGCTGGCTTCGGGCAAGTGGCTCCAACTCATACACTGAGAGTTACGTGCTAGATATTCAAGCAGTCAGTATTGGTTTGAGAGGATAACAAAAAGGCAGGTTCTGAGAAGTGGAGGCTGTTTTGTGTCTGCTGGTAACTTTAGAGGGAGGTGTTAGTGTTGGACATCTCTGAAAATTAGCTTTTCTTGTTCAGCTGATAAATAAAGCATCCAGTGTGCAGCTCTTAGCTTTTGGATTTTTAGAAGTAATACATTCTTACAGTAAGTCAACAGAGACAGCAAAATTGGCAGAAACTGTTAGCTGATAAAAGAAGTTATCCAGAAACTTACTGGAGGTGTATCCTTGAAAGTGAGTAATAACAGCCTAGAACTTCAGGCTCTCCCTGGAGGCTGCTGCCTGCGTGTGGAATTTGAAGAAGGCAATTCCTCCGCTATGAATCAGAAAGATGATGTGTGGTTGATCCGAGGCTAACCAGTGGTATTTATCAGACCTGTCATTTTGGATTATCTACAGTAAATGCTCACTTCCAGACACAGTAATCTACTGTGGCTGCTTTAAACATTACTCTGAGCATGTTGAAGGCCCACAGTTAGACCAGGAAGAAATTACAAACGATCGCTTAAGTGCCTTGGTTTGCAGACTAACAGTGGGGCACGGAGGCTTGGAGGGACTGCTACAATACACACATTTATCCTGCTATCCATCAAAATGCTGGCGGCAAGGAACGAGCCGCCTTCTAATGAGGTGGGAAAGGAAAGGCAAGGAGTCCTTTTTGCAGAAGATTTGTTCTCGTTTCCCAGAGACTCAGTTGTGCTAACAGAGAAGTCTAAAGGTACGTTCCTCTTTTGACTATACTTTAGAAACCAGGCCCAGACCTGCAGTTTGCTGGGAGATGGCAAAATGCTCTCACTCTCGTGCTTAATGTCGGTGAAAACCAGGCCCTCGTTTGAGGGAGCTGTTTTCTCCCTCTGTCTCAACACTGAACTCCACACTTCATAGTCTGAAGCTCAAGAAGCAATAGACAGATTCAATCCGGGAAAGCAAAAGCCAGAAAAAAAAAAACAAACAAAAACAAAGTTTAAAAATTCCAAATTTTGGAGAGCAAAAAGAAGAAAGAGAAATTAAACCTCTCTTGAGCTTATGTATTCAAAACTCTTTCAGCCTTAACTTCCACCAACTGTTATGTCCAAGTAAAGATTAATACCCCTGCTTTTACACATGGAAGTGAACTGCAGAGCGCTCTGAAGACAGGATCTACACAGATTGGTCACCCACCCAGTTTCATCTGGATTTAACAGCCACAAGTGCTGTGGAACAGGCTTTGGCATTGAAGAAGTTTCCATCTTGTGACCTGAGGACAAATTAAAACCTTGGTGTTGTCACTTCTCAGACAGATTCACCACATGTTGGATGTTGCCGTATGAGCAAAATAAATTTAATTTTTGACTTTTATTAATATTCATTTCTGGGAAGGGAAAAGAGAACTTAAAAAGGGCATCAGTCATCCCACTACCAATATTGATCTTCAGGCACTACCTGCAGTTCAGTGTGGTTTGTCCCCATCTGTTCTGCCCTCTGCTAATAAATGTTCTGTATCTGCAGTAGTGGATGACTCCCTCAGCCTGGCTGTGACATGATTTGTTGATAGTAAGATGTAGAGCGTTTTGGTTTTGCCTCTACCCTATCCCATCTTTGATTAATGGCTTTTTATGTAATGCCTGTTTTTAGCTCCATCATTTGCCCTTCCAGTTGGCGGCAACTCTGGATTTAAATGTTTTGCACAAACATCTTCATTAGAGAAGTGAACACTGTGAAATAAAGGAGGTATATTTTTCTATTTCTACAGTTTCAGTAAGGCCCATGTGGTACCAGTCCTGAGGAGGAGGTGGTACAACCTTTAGAGCCTGGGTTTGGAGGAAATGTGCATGAGCAGCAGCTGCTGAAGACATTCAGCAGATGCCATCAGGACAGTCTCTTCAAGGAAACCAGTGTGTCCTTCTCTTGCATCCATTAATATCTCCAGGCAGTATGTAAGGACGCTTACCCTTGTTCTCATTTCTGCTGCTCAAAAGGATCCTAACAACAAGAGTCGCTGCCCTCCAGGGAGGATGAGGACCATAGTGCCTTGTAGTCCAGGCAGATGGGCAGCATAAGCAGAGAAAGTTCCTCATCATCAAGTCTCACACAAAAACCTGCCCTGTGCTTTCAAAGCCATAGAAATTTGCCCAGCTTTTTACTCTTCTGTAGCTTGGATGGGCTTTTGCCCATGACAATCTGCTGCAGGTATGTCTACAACCTGATGTTTGAATAGCTAAAAAGATATTAAGAAGCTGATATTGCTGCTTTAGTGAGTGGCACCTTTTCTGGGTTTTTAAACCGCAGAAGGAGTTATTGTTATGCAATGGAAGCTCAAAAATCAATGGCTGGAGCTGCTCAGTTGTATCTGTAGCCTCCCAGGCTCTCCAGCCTCTGAGGAGCTGTGGGAGAGGCTTCCACATCAGTTCCCTGTGCTCGTGTTGGCCGGCAGCAGAATGAGCAGTGGAGGCACATGCCCTCACAGGCCATTACTTGACCTGAATTTCTCTTGCATTTCTTTCTGCCTGCAGATGATCAGGTGGCTTGGAAAACTTTCTCTTCCAGTTGTTAGAGGTTTCTAGTTTTGTGCACTGTTTTGAAGTTGCCAGTGTTTTTTCAGCTGTGAGTAATGAATGGCTCTGGAAGGTAGGTCAGTCTGACAGCCCCATTTCACCAAGGGGGCAAAGAGTGATTTGACACGATGAGGTCCAAGCATCTGAAGAGCCTCACTCTTCTGTGTGTACCCAGTAGTCCCAAGTCTTAGCCTAGCTCACCAAAGCATCTTCCTTACATCTTTAAGGGGATTTTCTAATATGCTAACTGATGAAAAAAATGTATGTAGTAGTTTTTAGGAGATTAGAATACACTCTTGTAAGGTCTTTACCAAGCAATTCTTAAAAATCTCCTTAGAATCTCAAGGAAATTACTTTATCTTTTTTTTTTTTTTTTATTTTTAATGTACATGTGGCTTCTTCCTAGCCTTTGAAATGAAAGATGCATCTTCTGCTTTCTGTCAAACCTGGTGTCAGAAGGCTTTTTATTAAGGAGCCTGCCTTTTTATAGCAATGTTGGTATCATTAGACAAATGATGTTTTGACTTTGGTTTTGCTGTGCCACTATTTGTATTCTGTATAGCATATTATAGCTGGATATTTATCATATAACAAAGCCTTGATGCACACAAAAAAGCAAATTAATTTTACCAGCTTGCACCATATCCCTGGTGTAAGGGGAAGAGGTATTAGCCATGCTGTAGTCATCCTCAGAAGATGTCAAATAACTGACAACCCTTACTCTAGTGTAGAGAGACTGGGTATGTGTGTAATTAAATCCATCACAAACACCACTCAAAATATAATTTATTTTGTGCAAAGGATGTCTTATCGTGTTACACACTTGCCAAAGCTAAGAGAATAAAATATAAACAGAGATGATAGGCCTGTCACTTCCAACACAGAAGGAATTTGTGGATATTAAAGCAAAAGTTGTGAAAGAAACTTCTCTACATGTAGATGATGACACATTGGTGCAGCACTGCTTTTAGCTGTTGGAGGCATGGGTTAATCTTCTGGTCAGAAGGCCACGTTATACTGTGTCCAGATAGCTATCTCCAGGTTAATAAAACTCTGTGAATGAAACAAGACAGCATCTATAAAAGGATGTAAAGTTCAAAGACAGTCTGGATGTGTGGCTCCCCTCCCACCATCCTTACTGGGATGCTGTACAGGGGTGCAGTGGGGATCATACAGAGCCATTTCCAAGCTGGGAATCTAATTTCTAAGCCGCTCTTCATCTTTTTTGTGACATTTATGGAGGAGTTTATCAGTTTTTCTGTGGAGGGAGACATATTTATTTGACTTGCCTGGGTAGCAACAAAAGTATATGATACAAGGTGCTGTAGCAGCAAGGAAGCAATAATATCTGACCCTCAGGGTTACTCATCAATTGGGGGAAGATGCCAGCGAGCACCTGGCCTCTGCTTCGGCTTTTATCTGCACACTGGACTCGATATCTTTCTTTTGGCAGAGCGGCACCTCACAGCTTACTTCAGTAAGTCCATGAATATTTCTTCAGCAAAGAGGTGGCAGAAGCAGCATTTCATAAGCAGGGAGAGTTTCTGAATGTTAGAAGTGGAGTCAACATTGTTAAATTTGATTATCTGCAGTTACACCCTAAACAGATAAGCAGAGATGCCTGAAGAGTTTCCCAATCAGGCTCGTTATGTGACAGCCAGTGAATCATTGACTTAATGTCTTATAGAGAATTTCAGGGTATTCTGTCAACTCTTCAGCTGATAACAAAAGTGCCAGCTTCCAGAAATCAAAATGTTTGCCTTGGCAACAGACATTTTAGCACAGACAGTGAGAATGTGGCACTTCAAGGGGTTAACAAACAACAGACAAGGTATTTTGTTCTTTCAGCTGCTAATATTAGAAACTATCCCCAGCAAGCTTCCAGCCATGCAGAATACCTGCTTTATATACAGCAGCTCAAAAAGGACCGTGGAAAACTGGAAATGGTTCTAGGAAGGAACTGAAGCCCTGAGCAGCCTGCCCTAATGAGACTTCAGAAGCTCTCAATTGATTTACTTTATCAAAGAGAAACTGAAGAAGAGATTTGATCAGTGCCTGCATGGGTCAAGATTTCAAATGCTCAGAGGGCTCTTTAATCTACCAGAAGGTATAATAACATTCAGTGCCTGTAAGTGGAAGCAAAGCAAAATCAAATTGTAATTAAGAAATGTTTCAACAGCAAAGGTAATTAACCGTTGCCATAATTTTGGAGGTCAGAATGGAGTCACTATCTCTTGAAATGTTTTCAATTGGATTATTTCTTGGACCTGTGTTCCACGCAATGAAATCTGGTGGTATTTGTTCCTATCAAGAAAACGAGGACGTGTAACTGGAAATAACAAGATGTGCATATGAAATCCAGTCAAAAAATACCTGATGCATAATTCTGTATGTTTAGTGGTTTCTGAGTATTAGAGTGAATTATTTCAAGTATCTTTCAAAAAAACAATATTTTCTTGATTTGCTGTTCTCATTGAACACTCCTAAAAGGCACGTGTGCTTTAGAGGCACCTCTGGAACTCTAGTGGAAGCCTTGGACAAATTGTCCCACAAACTCACCCTCATTTGCAAGGGAACAGGGGCAAGATTGTGAGAAAGGGATGGAGAGAAGGGACTGTGGAAGCTTGCTGTGACTTGCCTTTACTGCAGCAGTTGAAGTCTGACTTTGGTGAGGAGCTGGTATTTTTGTTGTCTTTTCCAGTAATAACAGTGCCAAAAATGAATGAGATGTGGTTTTTCCTGCTGGAAGAGCAAAGTCTTTTTGCAAGCCTTCCAAAGACTCTTTTGGTGGATAGTCCTAGTGAGAGATCAGTTTGCTGCTAACCTTCCATCCTTTCTGCATTTGGAATTGCTCACAAAATTGCCGCAAGCAGCACATGTTGAGTGAAGGTGTCGTGCCTTGTGTGAGTGCCTCATTAACTGTGCTGAGGTTCAGGCTCATTGTGTGATTAGACAGAAAGAGAACAGTATGCTTCTTGCATCAGGCTTTATTAGCCGAACGCACAAAAGCGAGAAGCAATACGTAGCAGTTTATCTCCTTAAAAGCCCCTCCACTCTTTCCTTGGCCCAGATAAAATACTGGTGCAAGTGTTGGGTTTCTCAGAGGCCATTTGAGATGTGTTTGTCACGGATGTCGAGAGGAGGTGATCTTCTGCTTGGTTTCAGCTCTGTGTGTTTGAGAGGAGGATGACCCAAATTGTTTGACACATTTCTAAGGCAGAAACACTTGGCTGGGTGAGTGGCACTCAAATGGTGTGATGCCACAGACCATGCTGCAAGAGCTGTGGCTGTAATCAGTTGGGTTTGTGCCATTTTTTATCTATCTGACCCAAGAGGTCAGAAGCACAGTTTTTCCTGCAAAAGGCCAGAGTCAGATCCATCTTTGGAGGGGAGGGATGCTGCTGATCAGCTTGTTCTAATTCCACATTCGTAACACAGGCACCTACTTGGAGGGCAGTTATTTGGGAAGGGAGGGGGGCACCACTTCCCTGGCTTTTGCCTCTCCCTATGTTACTTCTCTCTGAGAAGAGAGCCAAGGACAGCAGAATAAAACCATCTGATGAAGAGAGAAATTAATAATTGCCTGCCAAAGGAGCTGGCTGATCTGAGCTGCATTTTACAAGTAGCCTGTGCTCTGCATGTGCCCTTAACCGTATTAGTACTAGAACCGCACATTAGTTTTAAGACTCCCTCTCGAATAGGGATATTGTAATGTTTTTTAATTGGGGCTGATAAAAATGTGGCATTACTTGCAGGTTCCTCCGAGAAGCCAATTGTGAAATTGGGTTTGTATTAAACCTAATGATGGAAAATTAAGCATAGTACGTCTGTCGGAAATGGTCTGAGATAAAAATCTTCTCCATTACAGGAGGTTAATAGGGAATAGGGGAGGAAAGATGCACTGGGAAAGCGAATCCAACTAGGGGAATTAATAGGCCTTGAAATTCCCTCTGTTCAGAGTTCTCACACTGTCATTAGTCGGAGCATTAGGGATGATTATACAAATGCTTTGGATGTTACTCTTCCTTAAATCCCAAATTTATTCCATTTTGTATGTGAGGGTTGCTTTGCTCGAGCCACAGCTCTGTAAATCTCTGAGTGTCCTGGGAACGTGGCTGTGTTTATGAGAACCTGGGATTCAGAAATCCTTAAATTCAGTAGCCTAATCTTCAGAGGAGATGATCACTGCGTGCTAATTTATTTCAGAAGAAGCAGGATGTGTTCAGCATCTCCTATAATTCAACCACCTCACTTAACTCACGCTGGAGAGCAGCTTGCCCTGCATCAGTGTCCACTGCTGGCATTCCTTGCTCCTCCTCATAGTCCTGCAACTTCAAAATCTGGTTATGGCTGTCCTGATACCTTCCCCCCAGTATAACAGTAAGGCAGCCAAAGCATTCTTGGGCGTGTTTGGTCGTGTGGCTGGTTTGCAGGCTGCTGGGAGGGCTCTCTTATGCCCTCAGCGGTCTGCCCCAAGCTGCCTTTGCAGTAAGGGACGCGGCAGAGATCTTGGCTGCTTCTCATCAACATCCACGGCGATTTCAGGAGGATAGCAATCCCTACAGTAGCATCAAGGCCATGTTTCTGCCTCACAAAAATCACCCTGAAATTGCAATTTGATTTGTTTATTCTTTATCCCTCCAAAACCATGACAGTAGTATTGCTGACAAGGGGCAGTGTTTTGGGCTCTGTCAGTAAGCTCTCCATAAGAAACAAGCCTTGTCTGTGCAGTCTTAAGGGGGGTTTATGAACAACCTTGAGGGAGAGATGTTTTCTGTTTGCCAATTAGGTTGGTTTGGGGTAATACCAGAAAGAATTGATGCAGACGAGGACTATACAGGCAAAAGGACCCGAGCATCTCAGATACTTGTTATAGGGAAAAAACAATGGCTTATTTGTCAACTCTGGTAGATAAGAAACTGATTTTTTTCATTTAAACTGAATCTGTTGTTAAAAATAAATATTGTGACAGTCAATTGCTTGGTTATTTAAGTTCTTTTCTATTGGCTCACCAGGAATATTTTGTTGTTTTGCTGAGGATATAAAAGGCTACAATTCCATCTTCATGGTGATTTTTTTGAAAAGAAGATCTGTTTCTGTCAAAAGAAAATTTTTCTGTTAAGTTTACTTACTTGAAATTTAAGTTTCTGCATGCGAGAGAACTCTATTTTTATGCTGCTTTATTCTTTCTGATAACATCACATCTTTGTAATCGACGCATGGATTTTAGGCCTGAACTATGAGAGCTGTTTAATTTGCCTCTAAGATAATGTGTGAGTTACTCAAAATGCTAATAATTTGTTTGCTATTAACTTGGGCCCCTTTCAGTTATCTCACCCCAGATCCTCCTTGAATTATCTTACTCATCTATGTCTATCTTTCAGTCATGTTCTTTGCAGGTTTGCAGAGAATGGGATGTAATTCAGTTGGAGTTGTTATGCAGAGCTCACCCTTACAAAAAATGTTCTGTTTTGATCTCTGTGCTATATCCTCATTAGCCTGAGTGGCTCTTTACTCAGCTTCTATCTCCTTGGGTTTGTCTCCTTGACACAAAAATATAGATTCCAGTGAGATTTAGTGCTTCTAGGCAGCTGTAGGCAAGTGTGTGTTTCTTTCTTATTTCTTTACTTTCTTTTGCCTGCACCAGCCTATGGGGTGGTGGAGAAACAAATAAATGGAGTGAGACTGAGACTGGAAATGCCAGATAGGTAAAGCTTGTTTTGCCTCCCTGTCTTTAAAACAGACAGTAGCCATGGAGAGATGACCCAGCCAACCCTGACTATCCAGACCCACCCGTACCGGAGCTGCGAGCCGGTGGAAATGTCCTACCCCCGGGGGCAGTTCCAGCCAGCCATCCGAGTGGCCGACCTGCTGCAGCACATCACCCAGATGAAGCGAGGACAGGGCTATGGATTTAAAGAGGAGTATGAGGTGAGAGGAACCTTCGCTCACATGAATGAGTAGAGAAGTTGCACTCGCAAAGGATAGATGCATGGGAGGGGAGGATAACTGGTTTTAAGGGCTTATTTTCCTTAATTCATTTACCTTTTCAATCCTTTTCTTTCTCAATATCATTTCTGTTTCTGAGGGTAGGATTTTACAGCACTAGCAATCTTTGGTGGCCCTCTAGTCCAAAGAAAACATGTTTACTACAGCAGAAAGATAATGACATTGCACTCATCCATTAGCATGTGACCCCTCTCCCATAAAGAGCAGACAGTAAATATTTAACAGGTGCTGAACTCCCTGAAGGACTTGGAGTCCTGCAGTCACTTACTTATTGATGTGCTTTCAATAACCGTAGTGCAAGCCAGGCTTTAAGAAAAGGAAGAGGGTTTTGCTTGAGCTTTTGTGGAGCTCCGAATACTCTGTAGCAATTGATCAAATTAAATCATAGCATGATGACCTGAATGCAGAGTTGTGAAGTGCAAAGGCAGGAACCTCGTGTAGCCTAAATGAAAATGAAGCTTTCCAGTATGCTCAAACCTCCGGATCAGAACATCAACCAGACATACACTCCTCCAACTCCGAGTGAGGAGAGAAGCAAAGGAGTAGACAAAAAGGAAAGCAGCCCTCCTCACCAAGCCCCCCCCCCCAAGCTGGAATGACCAGGAATGTAATCCAAATGACAAGAAAAAACATGGCATTGGGAAGGAGTTGGAAGAGGAATATACATTTAGAGCAGAGAGAACAGAAGAGGGAAATAGCATCAAACATATGTGAGACTTTGCTCTAGCAAGTGATAATTATAATGAACGTAGTAAGCTTATGGGAAGGCAATAAGCAATTAATATGCATAGTGGCATTAAAACTACTTAAAAATAACATAACAGCTGTGAAAAATAAGTAACTTAATGAAAAGAGCTCACTTTTCCACCCTGCGAATACGAGTCCAGGGGGGTTGTATCAATGATGCTGGGCTTTGCTGTAATTGAGAGGCAATCTCTTCCTGGTTGTCACCAGGGAGCAGTTTTTTAATCAGATGGCATCAAAGACTCATAACAAATGTGTCTGGTAACTGTATGTTAACCAGGTCTAGTCACTCATGGCCCACAATCAAGCACACAAATTAAATTATCAATAAAAACTCTGTTTAGTATTGAAAAAGGGTAATAATTCTCTTATGAGGTTTACTTAGCCCCCACCCCTTGGCCTCCAGTTCCTCGAATAGCACCCAAAACTACGCTTGACTCAATTACAGATGCCCTAAGATCTAATTCTTGATGTTGAAGAAGAAAACAGGTGCTGGCATATATGTAATTCTCTGGCACGGGCACTGGTAATTATCAAAATAGCACATTAGCATGAAAAATGTCAATGCAGCTTTCAGCTCCCCAAGTTCTGCCTCTCCCAGAAAGTGCTATCTACATACGTATATAATGATGATGACATTCTAGAGATTTGCCTCATTCTTTTCTGTACAAGACGTAGCCTGGAGAATGCCACAAGCTCTCACATCACGTGTGCTGTTCCACCCTTTGATCAGAGGTGGTTGCCTGAAGTAGCAGTCATTTTCAGTGGTGGAATTTGGTTTTCGTTGCATGGGATGCAGACAGCACTTCAGCTCCTAACAGCTTTCGGTCACCACCAGCACTGCCTTAGATGCAGGAGGGTGTCAGGGAGAGTTAGAACTCTGGGAAGGTGGGAGGTTTGAGCTGGCTGAGATTGGTGTCTCAAACCAGAATCTGAAGGAGCACAAAGCTGCAAAATTGGCTTTGCAAAACGTTTTGCAGAAATCACAGATTAAATCTTCAAAAAGAATTTGCTGTCTATTTGAAAATGTGTTTTCATACGTAAATATCAGTGTCATCTCCAAATAGTTTGTGGGCTTTTTTTTCTTCTAAGGAGCTCATTTTCTACTTACTTTGCAAATTGATATCCTCAATTACAGCCTATTTAGTGACGTGTTACCAAATAATTTTACTCTCATGAAAAAACACTTTGAATGGAGTATATCAGTCACACGTGACAATCTCTTATCTCTGTACATTCTCATCTCCGCTGAGCAACCTGGAAATTGCATTTGCCATTTGTTTGAAGTGTACCTTCAGCTACAGAGCAGCTTTTTTTACCAAGAGCACCTAGAAAAACATTTCTGGTGCTTGCATCTCGCACATAATTCCACACGGAGCTGAAAAAGCAAGATGTGAATTGTGTAAGTGGTGTCACTGCTGGTGTGAAATGGGTGAGAGCTGTGTGTGAGCGTGGGAATCTGTCAGCACTTGCTGTGTGAGTGTTGTTCTGGGGCTGCCTTGCTGCACCTGAGGGCAAGGTGTGACCAGGGCTTTCTTGGGTCCTGCTTCTCTTTGGCAAGACAACACCTAGGCTGCAAGAGAAAAATAAATCACTGGCAGTGGACGTAGATAGCACTGTTTGGGCTTAGGCAGAGCTGTAAACATTTAAATGGGACATGTTTAAATGTCACCTGTTCCTTTTCCCAAACCCATCAGCCCTGATTTGTTGTGAGCTGGGGGACTACTCCCATAGACCCGCTGTGAGCAGCAATTACTGGCTGCGGAGATAATAAGGTTAAGTGTCCAAACGTGTTTTCCCTTATGATTTAGGATGGTGCTGAGCTACATTCTCCTGCTGCATTACTGAGACTTTTAGTAATTTTGGATTGTGGCTCTTTCCTCAAGCATCTTAGTATTGAGAATATTCAGCTTACTGAAGTCATCTCTGGATTTTAACACTTTGGTTTCTGTCTGGCTGCACATTTTCTGTCTGGTCAGAAGAACAGATCCTGTGGTTCAGGCTCTGACGTGGCATTGCAAAATATCTGACAGCAGGGTGTTACTGCCCTAGAAACCAGAACAGGGAACAGAACTGGCTGAAACAGTTCTTTGCAGGTTTTATTTTTTAGCCAAAGCAGTTTTTAACCCTGAGTCAGCAGAGTTGTGGGAACAGGTTTGCCACCACTGTTGAGAAGATAGTGAGAGCAGGGAGAGGTCCAGGACTCTGTGCCATGCATTGAGACAAGCAACAAGGCTTTTAATTGATGCTGTTGCCTTTGGCAGCAATACTGCAGCATTGGGGTAGATCAGTGTAGCTGAATGATTCAAGTTTTCGTATTTAAATTAAAAACAAACAGCGATCTAACTAAATGCATCCACTGGAAATTTAAATTGGCTTTCAGTAAGCCTCAATTTAATGTGAACACTTTAGTTATGTTTGGGCTGTGGCGCTTAGAAGGCTTGATTGAGATGAAGCTGACTCTTAGAGATCTATCTTTGCAATTTCAGATAAAAATCAGATCAATTTAGTTTCAAAAGCATCAGTGTAACATCAGTTCCACTGCTGGGAAGACACTTCAGTTTAAATTTTACAAAACTTCTCTAAAAAAGGAAGAGTAAGAAGAGCCTAAAAATGAAGCCCATATTTTTGAACATGAAATTTTATTGGTAACAAATCAAAGAAATAAGGGGGAGTGTTTCCTGTGAAATGGAGATCAAGTACCAGTGCCCAAGCGATCTGTCCTGATTTACCACTGCTGATAAAGCCAAGAGAAACAGAAATATTAACCCTTGTTGCTATTTTAGAGACACTGCACAAACAAAACCCAAAGGATCAATACATTAGGTATCCTCCTCTTCTTCATGCGACTGAATTGCGATTGCTATTTTTGCCTCTGTCTTTCTAATGCAGTTTCGATTCTCAGTGATGCATTTTTAGTGATTTCACAGAAAATTATTTGTCCCGTCCCACCCATGTCCACGCAGTTACTCCGATTTTTGATCTGGTGTGCATACAAGTAGGGGGGTGAGGCACTGCTTTGCAAAGGCAGATTGTGTTCCCTGCCAGCCAGAGCTGGTGAGGATGATGGTCTTCAGAGGTGGGTAGTTCTGTGAAAAGCAGAGATTTCTTTGGTATTGAATGAGATGAAAAATCCTGGACTCTTAAATCTTCAGAGGCTGTATCAGGCAAATATAAAAACATCCATTTCAATGGAGAATTTCATGTTCAAATGGCATGAAAGAATAGGGCTTCTTGAAAGGGAGTTACTGGACCTGAATGTATTTTCTTCGGCCAAGAGAGCTTCTCCCACATGGAAGTCATGAGAAAGGATTTTCTTTGGTTTTTTCTTTCCTTTTTCTTTTCAGAGGGCTGTGATTAGATGTCTAATGACTGTTGCCATTCTCTGGTCAATCTGCTGTAATTTGATATTAGTGGAAAAATAAGGCACCTTTTTCCTCAGTCTTTGAAGATGAAAATGAACCTTCCTCACCTCTTTTCTTTTACTCTGGGATTTTCTTGTTGTGCGTGGGTTTGTTGGTTGGGTTTTGTGTTTTTTTTTTTCCTCAGGAGATGAGCTGCTATTTGGAAACAGCTGCCTGTAAAGGAAATATAGGTGTGATCAAAGCCCTCACCAATTACAGAGTTATTACTCTTACTCCTGGGCTTGCGAAGAGGGACTCGGTGTCCCTGTCTTTTGTCAGCAATGCTTGTGGCAGTGCTGCAGTGCCTGACATTTTCTGTCCTGGAGCCCCTTTGGGGGAAATTCACAACGATCTGGTCTGCCAGCAGTTTGCTCATATTAAGTTTAATTGTAATGTCAGTGTTGTAGATCCTAATAATTGTGCCTCTCTGCTATTGCATTCAGGCGCTGTAATAGACCTGGATGGCTTGTGAAGAGGAATATAAATTCATTTTCTAGCACAGCTGTGTCACACTACCCACTGCTAGCTAAGGCAGATACCATTCTACAATGATTGCAGTCTAAAAACCCCATAATTCCCTAAGGACCATAAATAATACACTTTATAATGTTGCCATAGTTTTTACTAGTAGGACCATGGTAGAGAGTAGACCCTGGAGGAGGCAGATCTGCAGAGGCCATTCAGTGGGAGATGTTCTTCTCCTCACCCGTGTTCTAGGCACAAGTCAAGGCTCTGCTGGTTGCAGCCACCAGCAGCAGTTTGCAGGTTGTGGCTTTGTGTCCCGTTGTGATGCTGGTGATTCCCAGCGAGCTGGAGCTGTGCCTGCTGCTGTGATCCCTAACCATCCTGAGGTGGGGAGAGGGATCATCCCACCTACAGGCATCCGGGCCATCGTCTGAGGAAGGCAGAACCATCCTCCAGCCAGATCCCCCAATAACTGCTGCTTTGCTGGCTCTGCCTTGAAAATCCTTCCTGGACGTGCCTCAAGGGAAAGTGGCTGAACAGAGTGTGTTCAGTTATAGGGCTGGCCAGTGCTGCGTGCTGACACTTTCCTTACCTTTCTCAACTAAAAGAGCAGATTTTAGGAAATTGCTATTAATTTGCTACTTCATGAGCTTGTTTTACCTCTTTCTGCCTCCCTTCCTTACCCATGATCTAAAACCCTGAGCTTTTTTTATTTGTCCCCAGAGAACACCACCCCAGTGGCTTGTGTTGCACCACCCCATCACCAGTACCAGAAGAGGTGAACCCTTTGTATCTGTTGTGGACATTAATATGAAAGAGCGAGCACCATGTTTCAGCCATCTGGGTTTTCTTAGAAGTGTGTGTTCCTGTAATTTCCACAAACCACGTTCCAGAGGGGGAATGAGGTTAACCTGTGGCTGTGCAGCCAGAAACAAATTCCCTTGATCCTTTTAGATCTGAAGCAGCTGGAGGAAAATGCTTCTTCACCAGCAGAAGCCAAGAGATGCAAATGGTCTGCACTGGGCTCTGCTTTCTTAGTAGATGTGCCCCTTTCCTCAAGAACAGCTGTTTGCTGGGTTGACTACTGAATTATGCAGCACCTTTATTTTTGCCCTGCTCAGTCATCTTAATCCACCTGAAGGCATTGGCCAGATTTTTATAAACACTCTGCTATTGTTTATTTTGCAGGCACTACCTGAGGGGCAGACGGCATCCTGGGATACAGCCAAGGAAGATGAAAACCGCAATAAGAACAGATATGGAAACATAATCTCCTGTAGGTGTAAATTCACATTAAACTGAGCTTTGTGCAAGATGTTATATGCACCCTGTGGAAAAGGGTGGGTTGAGAATCTCACTCAAAGCTGGTTTACAGTGCTGGCTGTTCAGTAGCTCAGTCTGTCTGTTGTAGGCAGTGGTTCTATGTTTAGTTTATTTTATTTTCATTTATTTTTCATCATTTTACTTTAAGCCATTGCATGACTTTACAGGTTTTTTACAGGCTATTTACCTTGCTTTGTGCTTAATGTTTGTGATTTAAGGGCTGCATCCTTCTGTCAGATTTTGGCAATGGATGATGGTATCTGTTTTCTGTCCATTTTTACTACGTAACCCAGAGCTGTCAGTGCCATGAATAGGAGCACAGAAGGAGATGTAGGGATTTCAGATTTTTAGATCTAGATAAGAGATCCGATTTCCTCCTTCCTTGCGGTCAGTAACCAGCGGAGCAGTCCCTGCTTGTCCCCATAGAGCTGGTTTGATGTGTGGGACACAGTTTCTGCTTCAGAATCACAATAAGGCGGCTGAAAATGCAGTAAAGCTTTTTTGGTTTCCTTCTGCCAACAACCAATTACTGTTGATGTTATAGGAATATTGATATATCGCAGAACTGCAAGGCAGTGAGGGACTCCATGAAACCATTTAGGTCAGCTTTATTCTCCAAGTCAGGACTACATTCATCTCTAGTCCTTTTTATCAGGTATTTGTGCAGCCTCTTCCTAACAATCTCCAGAACTGAGCTTTCCACAAGCTCTCCAGGCAGCTTACTCCCGTGTTTCATTATTCCTTATAATAACTGGGGAGAAGAGGTGTGAGAACTAATTCATTTTAAGGGCTGCTGAGCAGAATTAAATTGGAGAAGCCAAGCCTCAGACCATCGGAACAAGACATAAGAGTATAAACGAACGTACCGTAGATTTTCATGACTGGATAAATCTACAGAATGCTATAAGAGCAAAATTAAATCACACTGAGTGATATATTTAGTACTGTATTTTTTTTTCAAGTTAAATATATGTTTTCTGTAGAACAAACTGACTTTAGTAAAGAATTTGGCTACAAAGAGAGATCATCTCACACTTAGCTACTCCTCTGGTTCTTTTAAGACATGAAAGGAAAGATTGATGTAACAGTTCGGGGGGGATGGCACAGAAAGCTCCGCTCAGGGACCCTGTGGTAAGATGAAGAAGTCTGGAAATGAAGATCAGAAGATTGTGAGCCCTGATCTGATCCCACTTCTTCTGCTGGCTTCCTGCATTGGTTGTGAGCTTAGATTAAATTAGTCTAAACCAGATTAATTGTCCAGCTCCAACCACCACACACCAGACTGCAGATGGAAGTGCCATAGTATGATGTAAGGAAGGAAAAGTGAAAGACACTTTGATTGTCTGTATGATTTTTAAGAAAGCAGTTGACATAATGTAAAAGTGGAAGTGAAAAGAGACAAGATTGTGCAGTAGCCACCATCTAATTGATGTTGAAGGTGGTCAAGAGAAAGCGTTGAACTCTAAGAGAAATGTGTGAAGAAATTAAGCAAAATCAAGGAAGATAAATGGGTATTTAGATAATTTATTTAGATAATAAGGTATTATCTAAAAGGAAGGTGTTCACAAAGATGAATCGTTCTCTAACGAAGAATGATGTTAGCCTTTTAGCAAGAAACACAAACGCAGCAGCCAAACAGACAGGAGGTGATGCGATTGAAAAAGGGAATGCAAAATGTAATCAAAGCTAAGGAAGAAATATCTGCATGGTATAAAACATCAGAAAAGAAGCTCAAGTCTGAGGGCTGTTGGTAAGGATTTTGGAATGAGGTTCAGGGGCTGGAAGGAATTAGGTTAAGAAAGCAAGACAGTGGAAGAAGAAGGATGAAGAAGGGTTGGAGGTAAATAACAAAGTTGAGTGGGTTTTCTTCACTTCATATAACTATCAGAACAGAGTTTGAGGAGGAGACAAGGGCTCTTCTGAAAGACAGCAAGGAGAATTTAGCAGTGTGCATTAAAGAGCGATCAAAGGGAGCAAAATCCTTGCTTCGCTTAGAAGAGCCTAGGGAGGGAGGATGCCCAAGGAAGGAGCACATCCTTGATCTGACATTTTGTAAACCACTGGGAAATAACCAGTGGTCACTGGCTAAGCCTTGAGCCAGACCCTGTGATGGACGACAGTGGGCAACTTTCCTGAGTAAAGGCAACAACGGGATGCAGAGCAGAGAGGGGATGGCAGAGCAGAGGTCAGCAGCAGAGTACTTCCCTCTGGGCAGGTCAGGAGAATGAATTGTGCTCAGTGGGTACAAACTGTGCAAAAGCCTGGGGAGGGGAGGTGGCAAACCATTACACCTTAGCTGCTTCGCTGTCCTAGAGTTGTAATTGCTGCCAAAACCCAGAGCACATGCTGATGGTTTCTACTGGTTTATTTGATAAAAGGCTGCAGGTCTTAACATTAACATTTTTTATTGAACCACCATTGCCATTTCATCACTTCTGGCACAGGACATCCCGTGCCTTTCGGGGAGCGAGTTGAAAAGTCAGGTTTTGATCTAACTTTTATAAGGGCTTTAGAGACTTTGGTTAAAATGTGGATTTGTAAGCTCTTGCAATAAGTAGCATCGCTCAGTGAATCACAGCAGATTAGATCTTGTCTTTATGGCCTTCTGGGTAATAGTGCACTGACAGGACTGTTTTACTCGGCTCACTGCTTTCCCAGGGCTGTATTAACATCGTGCCTCTCTATAAAATCCTAGATCTTCCTGCCAGCCCCAACATCTGCTGTTCTTACATTTGCAAACCAAAGCTGCAGATGAGGCTAATCTGTTCGTGGAGAGGAGATGCAAGAGAGCTCTAAGCTCTCCCATGCTTCAAAGCACAGCTTTTCAGGATTCCTTTCAATCTGCCACACTGGTGTATTTTTTTTTGGAGACAAGGAAAAGCTGAGAAGGGGATTTGGTGTCTGTGTGACCACGGAAATCCACTATTGATGGTGGAAAGATGTACTCTAATTGCACAGGCTTGCCTCGCTGGAGGGAGCTGCCCTGCTCGAACCCTTTTGTTACATTGGCAGTGGCCATGAGCTTTGCTCCTGTGCTTTGGATGTAAAAGTTGTAAGCACAAAGACAGTGGTGGAGATGCAGGATTTTTCTTTTGGGGCAAGGTTAGGCAGTGAATCTATTTGTCTGCTGAAGCAAAATGATATAAATTCCCTTTAGGTCCTAGATATTGAGGCCTTCAAGTGCATCAGTGAGTGTTTGTTAGAGGAGGAATGTTGAGCTTTTGTGGGTTGAGCTGAACCCATTACATAGAAAACACAACACCCAGAAGCTATATGGGACCTTTGGTCCTCTTATGTTTCTCCCCATCTTCTCCAGATTGAGAGCCATTACTTACAAGAGAGTGAAAACTCTCAGACGTAAGCTGAGGAAATGAAGACCTCCGATTGTGTTTTGCTTCAGCCTACAGGAAAGCACTTTCCCTTTCTTTCCTCCCTTTGCTGAGCATAATATTACAGGAGGAGGTCAGCAGTCATAGAGGTGCTCCTATCATTCCTGCTTTAGACACATCCTCCCATCTGCAGTGGAGCTCTACCATCTTCCCACTTAGGCCCCGTGGTTTCAAAGTCTTGTGACGCTCCATTAAAAACTATTGAGCTGATGACAGAAGATGGTCGTGAAGTTTGCTTCATTTCCTTCATACTCTGACTACTGTATGCTTTGGGCTGGAAGAGTCTGAATTAGAGGATTTTGTGGTGGGAGAGATGAACGACAGGGAGAGATTAATGGTGCTCTCAGCTGAGACCCATGTAGAGTGGGCTTCTTGGCCATGGATGGAGTAATGCATAAAATAAATAAACACCCCACACCCAGATGTCACTATTGGATTTAGAATAGAACTCTTTTCTCTTCCAAGCTTTTTTAGTCCATGGTATCTTCTGTAGTGCCTAAACTCTTGCTCGTCTGTGCAATGTGCAGGGTGTGTGATCCCGAGAGGATGGGATGTGGCACACCTTGCTGTTACACAGGCACAGTCCGGGGGAGGACAGTGTGTACTTGAGAGGGCAAATCATCCTTTCATGTCAGAACCAGGCTGAATAACTTCAAAAGATGTCTGTATTTCCCCATTGACTCTGGGGGGAATCTTGACAGCCAGTTTAGACTACTTGTGTAATATTTAGATGGCAAAAGTTGTGGGAGATTAATCTGGTGGTGGTGTCAAAATGTGATGTGAAAAAACTGCAGTATTTCAAATGATCACTAATGGGAATTTTGATAGAAGTTTGAAACGATAACGGTTTTGTGCTAAAATGAGAGCACAGTGACTTCCAGTCAGATTTTTGTCATTTATGAAATGTTTTAAGACCAATTTTCAGTCAAAAGTACTCGTCAGACAAATTCAGAGTTCTGCTAACTTGTATTTGGACTATAGTAAACAGGGAGAAACAAGATAATTTATCCATTTGTTAAAGTATATTTCCATTTTTTGCAGTCCCAAATGTTAGATGTGCAATTTTTTTTCTGTTTTTCCTGCCATTTTTAAGGTTTTTAATAATCCATTTGCAGCACAGGGTGATACAGTGTATGAAAATGTACAGAAGAGTTGAGAAACGCTTTCATCTTGGGGTACCAAACATTTAGTCTCCTTGGCTAGTGCAGTCCAGTTCATAGGGTACAGAATCAGGTATTTTAACTGCTGGGAGAAGATACAATGAAAAAATTTGCTGTGCTTTAAAAAGCCCTATAAAGGGTTGAAGAAAAAAGCTAAGTACAAGATTATTACTGCAAAGAGCATAATCTGCAATTTTTTTTCCCTTCTTCATTAAAAAAAGAAAAAAAAAAAAGCCAAATTCCAAAGTTTGGGGGGAAAATAGAGATTTACAAGGTAAGTTATTTCACAGATTTTTATCCTGACTGCTCTTAAACTTATGAACAAGATTAAGCCACTACTGGGACATAATTAATACTTTGTGTGCTTACCATATATACAGTTTTCTATTTAGTTTCTGCTGCACTGTTCACATTTACAAGAGAAATAAACCTCCCACAGCAGTTAAACTCTTTTTTTTTTTTTTTGTAAAACCCGAAATGAAGTATTTTTAATTCTGCGCTCCCAAGGCAAAGTTCAGCTAAAAGGACTTCTCATTTGATCCCAAAATATGGTCAGACCTAAACATGAACGTCTCCTTTTCTTAGAATACCATTCATTTCCAGAGGTCATTTCTCCATCCTTTGCTGCTTTTCATGGGTAGAATAGCCATATTTTCTTTATTTGGTTTAAAAGGAACATCAAAAACCAAAAACTGGCACCATTTTTACACCTACACAGCATCTTTTCTTTATCCATAACTGTCTTAGATGCACTGACCTCTTCTGCAGCCTGCTTCCCAGGTCCTTCCCATCGAGCTCCCTCAGGAGATACTCATCTTGTCTGGTTTAAGTTTTTAACTGAGGAGTGGCTCAAAGAGCCGAAACTGAATTTGGGGGGTTGGTTTTGTTAAACGAAGAGAGGCAGGTTCTTTCTTCAGGGCTACCTGCTGTGAGTGTGTAGCTTTGTCCCACTTACCAAGTCAACCTGAGATTCTTTTTGCCTTCATAAGGGTCATTTTTGGTCTCATGTTTTTTTTTAGTTCTATTGTTGCCAGAAGTTAAGACTTCCATAACGTTACTGTATTGTAGCATCACACGAGGAGTTAGTTCCCATCCCAACCATCGGCTCTAGGGGGCTTTTTTGTTTGCTTTTGTTCCGTGTGATTCTTAACTAGCTTAGTTCACTGCCTTGAATTGCAACTGTGAAATTGTCTGCAGGAGATTTTATGTATTTCCTCCAAATGTCCAGTTTAATCAGCTCTTTGTCTGTCTTTGTGAATTGCTCAAGTATAAATTCTTTTGTTGTCTGTCTAACCACATGATTTACTGCAACTCCTGCTGCAGTTGCCTTGAACGCAGGTAATTGTCTGGAGTTGGGCACATTATCAGCACTCTGAGCGATAGACCTGCTGCCACTGCCTTGGCAAAGGTTATATTTATTAACACAAATATAACAGAGCTTTTGATGGATTCGCCTGCGTAACCTTTTTTTGAATGCAAATACAGGATTTGATAAATACAGCAACGTGACTGTATTTTTTGGGTGTGAAAAATCTCACCCGAAGAATGAGCAGAGTATGAGAACCCTTGCTTTACATTGCCAAATGAATATTTAATATATATCCAAATCCTGGTTTTCAGAACTGTGTGCACATCTGTCTTTGCAATTATTATCTGATTCTATGTTTAATTAAGTGATGACTAAACCCCTTTTTGACTGAGTTACTACAGAATCACACCTCGCGTTTTTATGTTTCATTGCTATGATTCTTTTTCATTGAATGTAAATCATGCTTAGGCCACTCTTTTGCAAAGTGTTTGAACACTAATGCTTCACTGACTGAGCACCAGAGTCTACAGAGCTGGCAGGGAGGAAATAAACTTAGAATCACAGGGGTTGGAAGGGACCCCCGCAGATCATTGAGTCCAACCCCCCTGCCAGTGCAGGAGCACCTAGGGCATGCCACATAGAATCATAGAATAAACTTAATGAACTCTATATTATACTGCTTTTAAAAATCATTTAAAAATGAGCCCAGCATGGCCAGCAGTGACCTCTCTACCCAGTAGCCTTTGCCAAGCAACTGGCCCTTCGATAGCAGTTCCACAATTAATTGCATGCCAGCGCTGGGATTGCCAGAGTGAATCAGCTCCGGCTCACGGAGCATCTCCTCTGATGGAGCCCAGCACCAGCTGTTCCAGAAAAAGATCAAACCATTCCCTTGGTGGAAAATCACAACATCATCTGCCCGCTGGGGTAGTTCCTTTCTGCATCTGAACTGTAGAGCATGCTGGGAGATGAAAAGATTGATGTCTGTTATATTATTGCCTTATCTAATGTAACTTTGAGCGTCCTCAAAATCACGAACATTTCTAATTTCCTTTTTTTTTAAACACTGCCTTGATGTCATTTTGTTGCCGTGAGGCTGCATACAGGAACGTGGCTCTGATTTCCTTTGGTGTTTCCTTTCGGGTGGCCAGGTTGCCCCATTTCTTATTTGCAGAATTTAATTTGCCATTTCCCCCTCCTTAATCTTTTATACCTCTGTCACGACCTCTATTTTTATTCTGATCTTGACAGTTTTAGCTCTTGCCTCAGTTTCCATAGATCAGATGAAGCCAGGGAGGCTGTTACTCCCAAGTGTGAAGGTGGCTTTTGTAACAGAGATAAATCCCCAAGAATAAATCCCCGAGACCCCCAAGCCAAGCAGCATTTGTGGTCTGTGTAAAAGCTTTGCAAGGGTTATGGTGACAGCAGTGAATTTAATGAACACAGAGTGTGAATGAACACTAACCTCCGGATCTAAACGTTACAGCTTAAACAGAAAAGGAAGGGCTGGTAGGAGCAAGAACACCTGTGATATTCTTTTATTCTTTCGTATTTTTTTATTATTGTAAATATTCAATTACCCATTTGCAGGAGTCAGCAGATAATAAACCACTTGGAAAGTCCTCTTATCGTTACTGTCACTTTTTTTTCTTTCTTTCTTTCAGATGATCATTCAAGAGTGAGATTGCAGCTGCTGGATGGGGACCCTCACTCTGACTACATAAACGCCAATTACATCGACGTAAGGCTCCTGGACATTCCCACCATGACAAACACTCCCGCTGACAAGTCTGCTTATGAATTTGGTGCATCTGACATAGGGACAGGCTGTTGATCTGAGATGAATGACAGCTGAACGTTGCACAAACATCGTGTTGTGACAGGGAGAAGGTTCTCGGGCTCCAGTTAATTCTGTCTGACCAATCTGGACAGATGGAGGTTTCCTATGTTTGACAGATCCACCAACATAAGTGGAATGTGGGCTAAATGACGTCCGTGGCACTCGGTATCAGCATTAGCAGATAGCTGAGACTTGCTGGATTCTTGCAGAGTTGCAGTGCAGAAGGCATGTAAATAGACTGACTATTTTTTGTAGTGTTCTAAAATAGCATTCAAAAAGCAGCCTCCCTCGCACACACAGAATGATCAAATGAACATGCCTTTCTTGTATGCAACTCCCAATTCTTAGAAGCCTGACAACATTCAGAAAAGTTTCTTCAAGGGATGAAAATACACCGAATAAAGCTGCGTAAGACTGATACGCAGCGTTTTCATAAGGAGGCAGATTCTTCTTTTTGAAATGAAAAGGTGCAGTGTTTTGCCTTCAAAGCATTTGCAGAGTTGCCCACAAGTTAGCGGACTTGTGTTCCTTGGAGTCAGTAGTGAGAACTGCCCCATTCCTGTTTGCTCTTTGGCATAATGAGACCTGAGTATTCAGCCTGAGCCAGAGGCCATCTCTCAGAACCTCGGAGGGCACCCTAGTTGCCTGTCTCCACTCCTTTGATAAGCACTGTTAGGAGTGCAGCAGTTGTTGGTGCCTGGGAAGTATAAAACATTCCAACGTGCTTTGTCTGAACTGTGATCTCACAGATTGTCACATTTTTTCTCTTTTTTTTTCCCCAGGGATACCACCGGCCTCGCCATTACATTGCAACTCAAGGTAAACTTGGTCTTGTTTGTCTAAGTATTTGTAAAACCACTGCTGGTTTAAGCTCTTGTAAGAGCTCTTTCTAGGGTGACATCTCTTTTGGGGTACATCTGAAAACTCGGTATAGGGGCACAGAAGGGAAGGAGATAGGATGTTTCAAGATCTTTAAGACACTCAAATGCAAAACCTCAGCTAGAGGAATAAAAAATGTCACAGCCTTAGAGATGGGAGTACAATCTATAATGTGTCTGCTGTGCATGAAGTATGAGATTAGAACTAAAAGGGACTTTACAGAGCTTGGGTTTACCTTCTGGAATGAAATTGCTTGAGGAAAGCAGCATGAATAAGCCTGTGACTGATGAACTTTTGGATAGAGGGAACTAGTAGGAAATGCATTTGAACACCGCCTTCGGTAAGTTAGTTGATGAGTTTCCTGTGCCTTTAGGGAGAAAAAGCAAAAAAACAAAAGCCCAACACAATTCAAGGCTGAGAGCTCCCCATGTCAGATGACAAACCTTCTTACTCCTGTTCTTTACAGTAAAGTGCTGTTTTCCTGCATCACTGGCCAAACCTTAATGCCGTGACAACTTTACAATTATTTGGCCTTATTTTTGTGCATTTCTTACCTGCGAAAGTGGTGTTCACAGAAATGGCTTTATTCTTAAATCTTGCTCTGTGACTTCATCGCTGGCATGTCCCTATCGAAAGGGTGAAGAAAATGATTAGAATAAAACTGGCATTTGAGGATGTGCAGGTACAGGGGATGCTGCAAGGCAGGATAGGCAGAGTGGGTGGAAGGAGCCTGTGGGAGGATTTATCTACAGTGCAGAAGGGGAAGGAAACAAGGTCAGTGAGAGGCTCTAGTGTAATAAACCTCTTGTGAGTACTGGCTATTTTGGCTGTTGGAACGTGAACTTCTGCTCTCTGGGGAACTTCAGGAAAGGGCTGATTTCTGCATATTTTTCTTCCTCCTTCAGAATTAATAAATATTAAAATGTGAAATGAAGGAATTTTAATGCTGCATCAGGTACAAATTTCAATACAAATGTAATTACAGGCTCACTGTAGGGTGCATCCATGTCTCATCACTTACACATGATTGCTGAAACTATCTCTGCTGTTTACAATACAGGCCTCACCTCTCTTTCCAGGATGGTAGAACCATAAAAATCCATTTGAGAAAGCATGAGGGGCCTGATCTCTTGGAGAGCTCTGGCCTGTTCTGTGTCTGTAACCCTGAATCACAGAGGGATGCTCTGAAAGGGAGAGTAGAATCCTGTGGTGTGGGAACAGGGAAATGGCTGGGGAACAGCTGAAAAGAGTTGTTGGCATCCAGTACTCTCTCTCAAGATGTTCTTTTGTCCTACCCCAGGGCCGATGCAAGAGACGGTGAAGGATTTCTGGAGAATGATCTGGCAAGAAAACTCTGCAAGTGTTGTCATGGTCACCAACTTGGTGGAAGTGGGCAGGGTAAGGGTACCACTTTGCCAACATACAAAGTCAAACCAGTTTTGGGTATGACATGGTGCTGCCGTGCAGGCAAGCTCAGCAAGAGAAATGCCTTTTGTTAGCTGTGGTAAGGGAAGGATTGAAGCCACTTTGGGTTTTCCTCTAAAGAACGCTAGATTTTTGTAATACTTATCTGCTTCCCTTCTAGACTAATAAGGATCGTGTTCCTGGTGTAAGTCTCAGCTTTAGCAGAGTTATACAAATTTATGCTAGCTGAGAAGCTGTCTCCTTTTTCAGTACAGAAGAAAAAAATGTACTTCTGTAATAATTATTCTTTCTCTGTATAATTTAAATAGTTCTCTACCCACAAAAATGCAGAGGAGCGAAAATGTGCGACTAGTGTTAAAACTCTCAAAAGAGCTCTTTAAGTGGCAGCTCAAAGCTTAGAGTTTCCAGTCTCTTCAGAAGATCACTACTCTGAGATTGTGCACAGATGGACCCTGGGGCCTCCCAGCAGTGTTGGCCTTCTCAACACCCACCACTTCATTCTCTTGGACTCAGATGAAGCAGAAGTCCCCGTGTCAGCAAAAAGCAATTGCTGAAGCCCACGATGGGAGCAAATGTGAATAACTCCAAAGGCGTCAGTTAAACTTTAGGGAATGAGAAGACATGTCTGGGTGGATTTCCCCAGCATATTCTTCCCACTCCTGATGGTCTTTGGTTTAGAGACGTTCTCAGACAGAAACTGGAGCTCTTAAAAGTTTTGTCGTGATGTTTGTCACTTTCCATTGCTTTGGTACTAAGAAAAATTTAAATGATAGTTTACTCACAGCCATTAGTAATTCAGCTGCTTTGTATTTGATTTCCTTTAGATCTCATGGTTGAATGCCAGCTGGTTCTGTTCATTTATTGTTATTTATTCTATTTTATCTTCTACTGACACTTCAGTGTGAAATAAATGCCTCTGTGTAAAAAAAGCACCCAACAAACCTACATTAATAATACTTAATATTTATTATGACTGGAACTGGAACATGAAACCTGCTTCACAGTAGCTAATTGCTTCAGCTTTTAGGTGCTGTTCCACTCTTTCATGCCAGAGCCTTCAATAACTTGATCGCCTTTGTTAGCTTAAATATCCCTTTTAGAGTTTCACAGCCTTGGCTTTAATTTCTACTATTAGTTTTGCACATGACTTGCAGAAGTGGCTACGCTTGGGATGTGTTTACGTGATCAGATTTCTTTCCTGAGTCTTAGCTGAGGCCTGTCACAGCTGGTAAAATGTCAAATTTGTGTCCACATCTGATAAGGGAGGCTTAGAGTCAAACACATTTAATGTATCTACACGTATCTCACAGTCTCTAAGAACTGAAATTCTTTGGCTACACAGGGAGTTCAGAATTAGAGTAGCAAACACAAGAGCTTAGATTTTTCTTGGAGGGAATGGTGGTGGTGACTGGCAGGTATTTTGTAAACCTGCTTTATGGTCAGGACATGTATGCAAATGTAAGGAATACTATCTTAAAGAAGAGCTAAATCTGTTTTCATTTGTATTCACACAGAGGAAACTGGGAAAAAAAATCCTCCCTGTGGTTTCTTTATATGGTAAAGGAATTTTGATCTAATTTATACAGTTAATTTTGACAATGTCTGTACATCAGAAGAAAAACCCAATTTGCGTTGGCTTCCACTTGAAAGCAGAGTAAAATGTAGGTCAGCTCTGACTCAACTTCAGCTAATTCCTCTCAATATTTTCTTACCCCCAGGTGAAGTGTGTTCGATACTGGCCAGATGACACAGAAGTCTATGGAGATATTAAAGTCACATTAATTGAGACAGAGCCATTGGCAGAATATGTCATACGCACATTTACTGTGCAAAAGGTAAGGAAATCTTCAGTCAGATGAAGTTTTGATGCAACACTTAATTTGTGTTGAGAAATGTGAACTCTAGGAAACGGATCCCAGATGCTGTTGGAGAAGGGAGCTGTTACTCTTTGGACAGGTTTCACTTCAGAAACCTAAATTTTGGACAGAAATTCTAATTTTGGGCAACTGATTTTTACATGAACATCTTGATGTAGCCACAAAAGTAGAAGCTGCAGTGCATGAAGTTTAAATGCATCCAAGAGCCAGCAGATAGTTGATGGCATGCCAGGAATAATAACTGTTGTGTTTCACAGTGGCAAATTACAGATGAAAAAAGGTATCAGTTAAGCTGGATGCCAGGCAGGCTCCCCTTTCAACAGAAATAAAAACATAATGAAGACAAGAGTACAAAAATTATCCCCAAATTGGCAGGGTTTGAAAGAATTTTGTTACTTGTGATTAGAAATTGGAAGTCTAAGTGTCAGAGTATTCCAGGTCTGTCTAAATTACTGTCCAAACACTCAGTAAGTGGTTTTGAAGCTTTTCAAAAATTCCTGCTAAATGAACTTCAGCCACGCTGGGAATATTGTTCCTGGTTTTGAATACATCAGCTCCATATTTAATTAGATCCCTGAAAAACTTGGTAAGGAATGCTAATGCCCAAATCTGGCAGGTTCGAGGACCTGCTGCTGAATTCCTCTGACATTTGTGTACAACAAATTGTCACAGTTAACTGACACCTCCGTGTTACCCTTTGCAGGGCACATACAAGTGGTAGCAATTTTCATGTACCTATAACTTGGTCTCACTACAAAAGCCAGGTAATAGGTCTGGGTACCACTTTCTGCCCTTTTCACTACCAGCTGTAATGTCAAACTCAGATTTTTTTGGCAGGAGACGGCAGAAAATCTACTGCTGTCTCGGGCAAAGCCACTCTCCAGGTGTTCATTCCCCAGGATGTTGCTTTAATGCCTCAGAAAGGATTTTCAGCTTGGAATCTTGGGGTGAGAAGCAGTGCAGGACACGTTCCTGCATACAGAGCAAGCTCAAGGGGGAGCTTGTCCATCCCTCTGCACGAGGGAAAGCAGCAGCGATCAGCATATGCCGATTGTTCGTTGATGGAAGAAAAATAGAGGCTGCGTTGTCTTCCTCAGAAAGGCTACCATGAGATCCGAGAGATTCGGCAGTTCCACTTCACCAGCTGGCCCGACCACGGGGTTCCTTGCTACGCCACAGGCCTCCTGGGCTTCGTTCGTCAAGTGAAGTTTCTCAATCCCCCAGAAGCAGGACCCATTGTGGTGCACTGCAGGTATGGGAGCTCTTGCTTTGTCTGAGCCTTTCTTCCATCAGCTTTTTCTGCTCTTTCCTTTTTTTTTTCCTTTTGTCTTCTCATCTGGCAATAATCAACTACATTTTGCTTGTTAAAGAATAAAATTTGTGGGCCTCGCCAGGAAACACAGCGGAATTTGGTTTTCTTTTCTAATGTGGCAGCTCTGGAGCTTAGCTGGCATGAATTGGAGATGCTATAAGTAGGTCAGAGAGGGCCATTTGAATGTAAAAGACTCTCTGGTGGCCTATAGGCTCTTAGATGCTCATAGCAGAGCTAGGAGAATGGTAAATATGTGGGCCAGCCATTCAAGTCCTTATCTCCAAGAAACCTCACATAGCAGAAGGGACAGCGCCTACAAGCAGACAGGGAATTTGAAAGCAATGTTTGCTTTTCTGTACCCACGTGAACTGTGGTTCAGCTTTGAACCGGTGCCAATAGTCTTATCTGGAATGTGGGTCTCTCTTCCCGCTCTGGATGCCAGTGTTGTGCATCTTGGCGTCCTCAAAGCCCAGGAACTGCAGTGGGAATGTCAAACTGAAAAGCTGCCCAGTGACTTCCAGCTAGTAACTAAAGAGGGAATGCCTGAGGAGCCTTTGCTGCTGGGTTTCCAGCTGTGAGAATTCCGAGTTGAACCACATGCTTGCTGACTCTCTGGCTGCTGCTCTTACAGGTGAGGGCTCTTCTGCACTGTTTTCTTCCAGCTGAGCTGAAGGCCCTAACGTGCAAGGCACTGTATGACTATGTAGGAGAGTGTCCCTGAGATGAACGAACAGTTTGAGGTGTGATCAGGTGTGGTGGTGGGAGAGTAGAGGCACACACAGACACTGGCATCAGCCTTCAATGGCTTCAGAGACAAGGGAAGACACTGCTGCAAAAACAGCGTTTGGGTTCGTAGCAGCTACTTCTTCAGCCCTCAGGGCATGTGATCTCTAAAGGAGATGTGGCTGGAGCACAAAGGCTCAGGAGCAGAGCTGGCTGTCCCAAAAATCTCACCCTGAACCTCGATCTGCCGTGCTGTGCTCTCAGAAAGAGAGAATACATCCCACAACCAATCTATAAAGGAAAATCAATTAAATCTTGCCTTTTAATAACAGTTTTGTTTCGGGGGTTGTTTTGTTGGTATTTTTCAGCAAGCAATGAGTCAGTTTCATAATAAAACACAGATAAGCCTGAGGAGCTGGTGGAAAGGGAATTCATTCAGAGCTCAGGGCCTGAATTTGCTACCTTAATGCTGTGACATGGGTCTGGCCCTGGAAGGAGTCTGAACGTGATTCATTGTCACCAAGAAAGCAAGGGGAAATTTTTCATCCTTCACATTTTAATGAATAAATGCCATTTCCTCTCCGTTATTTATCTGCTTTTGAATTTTAATGACTTGCTTTAAGTGGTAATTACCAAATTCTCCCTACCGATGCCTGGCTGGATAATATCACTGTTCGATATTTATGAAGTGCCAGGATCCTCTAAATATAGAAATGTTATAACTATTTGTTAAAATTCTGAAAAGCTGAGAGATAAAGGGAGAGGAAATGCCACTTATTCATTAAAATTCTGCAAATGAAAAATATCTTCTCTCTATTCAGCAGTTGATTAATCTGGTCCATTAATTTATGGTCATTCATATCTCCTTGCTTTCGGCTCTGCTGGAGTTTTCATACAACTGAAGTTGCCCTGGTTTCAGCTGAGTTTTCCTTCTTCCTTCGGAGTAATGTGAAGAGACGTTCTCCTCTCTCTATCCTTCACACCTAAACAGCCTGGCTGATTTCCCAGGAGGGAAGGAGGACACAATGACAACCCAGTTTTGCAGGAGGTGGTCCAATTCTCACAAGCAGCGGGGGCTCTAAAACTGAAGGTTTTGAGTTGCCTCCAGCTCCTTTCTCTATAATTTTACAGTCCACAACTTGAAATCACCCTCCTCGGGACGCAAATTCCTCTGGATTGAAAAGGAAAAAAGAGTCCCATGGAAGAACATTTCTGGAATTGTTTCTATTTGCAACCTGGAGGCTGCTCTCCCACATCCTGGGTGATGAGAGGTGTGCAGGGGAGCCAACCCGTAAAATCATAATGATTATTTTTCATAGAGTCATTTTTTTGTTGATGTTCAAGAACACAAAGCTTTGTTGATGATTTTTTTCTCCCACTACCTGAGTCCATTTCCCTTTCAAGAAATATTATTTTACCTCCTTCTCTTAAATCCTAAGTTATTTTAGCTACACCCGTTAGGGAGAGGACAGCTGTGTCTGTGATACAGTTATTGTCTCTCTGGAAATCCCTGCCCCTCCACCATCTCTTGATCGTTCAGACCCTCATTGTGTATTCTGTTTTTTAGTGCTGGGGCTGGGAGAACAGGGTGCTTTATTGCCATCGACATCATGCTTGACATGGCAGAGAACGAAGGCGTGGTAGATATATTTAACTGTGTGCGAGAGCTGCGATCCCAGAGGGTCAACCTGGTGCAGACAGAGGTAGGTGCCAGCAGGTCTCTTCTTACGATGTGCTGCTTTTCTGTCAGCTTTGCTGCTCAACATGAGCCCAGCAATTCATTAAGTCAACACTTGCTTGCTGTGTGATGTGATTATACAGAACTTTTGGTGGCTAAACATGACCAGATGTGCACCGAATCGCATTCACTGTCAGCTACCCAGGGCCTCCAAGACAGGAGGGCAAACCTTGAAGTTTAGGTCTTAGCATTGCTGATTAATTTTATTCTCCTAGTAGAAAAAGGCTAGCTCCTGAAACCTCTCATGATTCATTCATAGGTATACTGCAAACTCCAGTAGTGTTTAGTTTATATCAGTTGCGAGCTAAACAAATGCAACATGCTTGATTCCAGCTTTGGGTACTGATGAAGCAAGCTGCTCCATCACGTAGTATCTAGCAGCTGCACAAACAGCTCTGGAACTGTTTATCCTGCTGCATGAGTTTTATGTGTGTGCTTCCATGGCTTCCTCTCGTGAGGGACAGGACAATAGCCTGGAACGGAGAAGGGCCTTAACTTTGTTGGTCTTCTCATCTATAGTTCAGGGAAAGAACTTTACGCAGAATACCAAAAGTCCAGGGGTTTTGGAGAGACAGACGGAGCAGACCTGTTAGTACAGTTGTTTCTCTGGTGTTGTCATAGGTCCAAAGCACAATCCATTGCTGACCATTGACTCGTGATTGCTAACAGAAAGGATTTACACCCTGGTTTCCTTCTCAGCCCACCCCAGTTTTGTCCCTGCGTTCCTGAGAGTGGTGACTTCCCATTTTACTTGTAAATTTGAAATGAATACGTGAGACCTCACATTCAATGATGGATGAAATATGCTCACAAAGCTGTCACATAGCACACTGTGTAATTTGTCTCCACATGAAACAGAGCCAAATATGCATATCAGGCATGACTTAAGGAAAAAAAAAGTGTGATATTTCATGATCTGTATGGAAAATATGATTTTAATACCTTATCCCCTCCTCTGTGCAGGAGCAGTACGTATTTGTCCATGATGCCATTCTGGAGGCATGTCTCTGTGGCAACACGGCCATTCCAGTTTGTGAGTTCAGATCCATATATTACAACATCAGCAGACTAGATCCACAGACCAATTCCAGCCAGATAAAAGATGAGTTTCAGGTAATTTCCTATGTCTCAGTCATTGCAGTTGGTGTACTGAAGGTGCTTGACCAGTTTCTGTGTTTTATTGTACAATTTCACTGAGCCAAGGTCTGATTTCATCTGATTTTTTTTGTTGTTGTTTTATCACTGGATCAAGCAGAGATTTGTTTTTGTAGAGCAAGGGTACTAATTTTCACACATAATGTTGTACTTCTCATTTCAGCAAATATTCTGTTGTTCATTTTCTTGTGTAATTTATGCAGAAACATTTATGCCTCAAGGTCCCTTATTATCTGTTCTTGTGGCTCACATGCTGCATCTGAGTCTTGACAATCAGCTTATTGATGTCCTTCGTATAAAGAAGAAAGTGAGCTCAGTGAGCATTACTTTGGCTTTTACTAACTTCCAATGAACCGAATCCCTCAGTTCACTAGAGGTGTTTTGTTCACTAGAGGTGATGAGAATCAGAGAATGGTTTGGATTGGAAGCAACCTTAAAGATCGTCTAGTTCCAACCCCCCTGCCATGGTGGGGGGACACCTCCCACTAGACCAGGTTGCTCAAGGCCCCATCCAACCTGTTCTTGAACGCATCCAGTGATGGAGCATCCACAACTTCCCTGTGCAACCTGTGCCGGTGTCTCACCACCCTCAGAGTGAAGAATTTCCTTCTTATTTCCAATCTAAATCTACCTTCTTCCTGTTTCAAACCACTACCCCTTGTCCGAGAGTTGAAATGACCTGCAATAAAACTCACAAGTGCTGGCATAGCACCTGCTGTTTGCCTGGGGCAAGCAAGGAAATAGGGACCCCCAAGCCCTATGCATAGTAGAGAACTGACCCTGCAGAACACTGAACTGAGTTTTCCAGTCTTTTCCAGAAAATTTGGGGCAAGGTGAATTCAACAGGAATTAAGGGGCCCTTCTTCTCAGTCAGCAGTGAAAAGATGGAGATTCCTTTAATTATAAGGAATGTCCACCCCCTTTCCTAGCACAGTATCTTCTGCGGCAAGAGAATGTCTTTTGGGAGCCTCAGTCTGACTCAGATGTGCCTCTTTTCCTCCCTTTCTGTGCAAAGGGAGAATGTGTGGTTTTTATCTGAAACCTTACAGGGAGCCATCAGGGTTGGTGTAGTGAGATAAAGAACGTGGATCCCAACTGATGACAGTTCAATTAAAAAAAGATGTGGTTTTATCAAGCGGTATCAGCTCTGTAAAAGTGTTTCTGGTCCTGGACACTGGGTGTTGAAGGAGCCAAAGCCTAACTTCATTAAATGCTGTTATGCTCTTGAAAAAAAAACAAACCCATCACCGCTCACTGGGCTTATTTTGTCGTGATACGAGACGAGATTTGTCGCCTGCGCGCTTGTGCTTTTGAGCTGCCAGGGACTGGCAACTCCCGTGGGAAGGAAATGCTCCACTGTACTTTGCATAAGAGGTTCGTTCTCTGTCTAGTTGTAGAAGCTATTTTTACAGGATTTTGGCTCAGAGCATTCTTCAGCCAAATTTGTCTGGATTTAATGCAAAAGATGGTATCTTTTGCTACAATCTTTAGGAAGCAGTTGATCTAACAATAGATCTGCTGGTGCAAGTTTTATTATTTAGGTGCCACTGGCCCTCACGTAAGGCTCGGTGTGTTTCTCTTGTTTTGTCTGAACGTGCAAAAGCTCATTCTGGAGAGTCTGTCATCTGAATAAGTACAAAAACAAAAAGGGGAGGGGAATAAAACAGACAGGAGTAAATCACTAATGAGTCACTTGCCTAATTACCTGCCCTCTCAGAGATCTGAGATTTCATGTTGCTTCCCCAGCCAGACTACCTGCTTTCCATCTCTAGGCAGACAGACTTTTATGTAGAACCTGCATAATTTAGAGCAACTATATTATTTCAGATTTCTTACTTTGCCACATTCCTTTATCTTGGGTTGTTTGAACCTCCTCTTTTCTCCATTCATAACCCCTCTGTCTCAGGATTCAAACTCTTGGTAAGAATTTTTGGCCCCTGAATATTTTGGTTCTCCTCTGATGGCCATCACAGAGAACCAGAGAAAGTAGACTGATATCAGATAACCACAGACCTACCACAACTTCAACGACAGTCTTAAGATGTGTTCACTTTGATTTGCTGGTTTTGATCCCTGCTGACCAGCATGGACTGGTTTGTCAGGAGGCCTACGCAATGGATAACAGAAAAGAAAAATATGTTTTAAAGGAACACAGTTTGTCAAGCTGTGGGAAAGATAGATAACAGCAAAAGACTGACAGCAGGACCCTGGAGATAAGGCATGACTTTGTAAGTGAAGCATCCTATGTGTCACTCCAGAAGGAAAGTAGCAATCTAAATAATACATTAAAAAAATAGATGTTTCCTATTTAAAAACAAAACAACGTTTTCTCTTAGTTTTTTATATTCATTGTTATAGTAAATCAATAGTTTCAACTGAGGAGTCACCAGAGGATTTGAACCCAGTCTGACCTGCTGGCTGAGTCAGCTCAATGCTTGGGGTCCTTCTGCACAGGATTCACTCAAAGAGGGAGATGGATGTGTGCTTCCACCCTGAGATGGTAGAAACACGAGGAGGTTTCAGTCCATGTGACCAGATCAAAGCTGCAGCTTGAACCTGGGACAACTACTTACAACATCCAGGAAAGAGTAGGAATATTATCTAACTGCTTGAGGGGGTTAAAGTTGGAAATTGTTGGAAGGTGTATAGTGCCCTCAGGTTTTGCTGGAGCTTGCAGTTTTCAGGAGAGCAGCTGAGGACAATGTGCTAAATGCAGTGTAGAATATATAACACCCACAAGCTCCTCAGTGCTCCTCCTTTTCCATTCTCCGGGATCCCAAAGATCCGCTAGTCCATGTACCTCTAAAATAAACATATTGTGTAGATGGCATCCTTCTCGGAAGTAAATTCAGAGACATTCATCCTGCTTCTGTGTTTCTTTCCCTTCTTCCCTCCCCCCTGCACAGACTCTCAATATTGTGACACCGCGTGTTCGGCCAGAAGATTGCAGCATCGGTCTTCTGCCGAGGAACCACGACAAGAACCGCTGCATGGACGTGTTGCCCTTGGACCGGTGCCTGCCTTTCCTCATCTCCGTGGATGGCGAATCAAGTAACTACATCAATGCTGCACTTATGGATGTAAGCAGCACTGCACTGTCCCCACTGATCCGAGTCTGCATTGAGTTTAGTCATTCTCAGGGTACTTTTCTGGGAATAAAGGGATTCAGAGCAAAAAACCAGCAGCTGACATCCCCAAACTGGGCAAAGGCACGCAGAAATGTGTCACCTAGACTATGAGCATCACACTAGTGGTGTAGTTCTGCCTCAAATGTTTTTCACAAAGAAACTCATGAGATACGAAGTTGTATCATAGAAAGGCAGGTGGACAAAGAAGTTGTGGGACAGCTCTTCCCGCACACTGATTGTCATATAAGTTGGAAGAGAAATATTTGCCAGGAGCTGCTGGGTCAGCTCTTTGAATAGTTTACAGTGTGAAGCGAGTGATTTATTTGAGCTTATGCAGTTAAGAATATGGGAGTACAGGGAACAGATGTGCAAAATGCTTTAAGGCTGAAGGACAGGAGTTAAGCTGATGTGAATCTGTCTTGAAGGCATTTTCCCTCGCTTTGTTTCTAGGCTAGAGTCTCGCAGCACAGGTCATTTATGTAGGGTGAATTGCGCAGATGGTTTCATTTTGCTGTGCTGCCTAACTCCCTTTGGACAGAAATGTCTTTAAAGCCACTAATTATTGCAGTTTGAGTATGTGTAAATATGATCCGGGGTGAAATGCCTGATTTTTTTCCCTAGCAGTGTTGGGGTCGGTCTCTTTTAGTTTTGTCTGTTCTTTCGGTCTTAGGGGAGCAGTGATACTCATGCATTTAAGAGGTTAAGTCAACTGGTCATAGAATTTAGATTTTTCTCAGAAAGACTGGGAAGTTTTCATTGCAAATATGCCTAAGGAAACTTTTTTTACTTTAAAGTGCGTTTTGTGCTTTGGCAAATCTGCAGAAGCACAATCAGTTCTTCTCTGGTTTCTTGGGGACTGGGAATGTGTTTGCACATTTCAGTCCTCATTACCTCAAATCACTATGCTAATACTTGTATCCTTCCCCACAAAATTCCTGCCAATTAAAATTTTTGTACAAAGGAATTTTTCACCCGTCATTGAAATTCAGCCACTGTGATCTTCCCCTGCTCTCATTTATCCTTCCGTAGGGGAATCAGCAGCTTTTGAAAAAAAAAAAATCAGAGAGAGGAACAGCCAAAATCTCACGTTTTTATAGGCATTTTGTTGAGGACAGACCTTGCAAATTCTTTATCTTTTCCTGTAGCTTCGTGTCTGCAGCTGGGTGCCAAGCATGGACTCTTACAGCAGATCATCCATCCCATATTGCCCTGAACTATTCTGTCATCATGCATGGAACACTTGACAGCACAGTCCCAGTGTTGATCATTTTATTTACTCCTACCTTACAGATTTCTCATCTCAATCTGGTTTTCTTTTAAACTTCTACCCAAACCTTATTTGACTTGCAGCTTGCTCTGTGTACTACATGAAAGCTGTGATGGAATGAGTGCTAGAGAAGGAAGGGATGATGTTGCACCTAGGGTGGGTTACATCCTGGGTTTGGAAGCGTGACTGGTCCCAGGAAGGCAATCTGGCAGGCTGCTCTGGACTATGCTCACCAAAATTAACCTTGGGTACAGAACACCCTGTGAACCCTCTCTCGGGGGCAAAGCACTCATCCTGGGCTCCTGGTTAAAGCTGCACTGGAAGCTGTCTCAGTCGAGTGCAGAGCATTGAAATCCAGCCTCTTCAACCTTGAGTTAGGTTTTGGGAATAGAGCCAAAGGGCTGCTGTAGCCCACAGAGGGGAGAAGTTCTCCCCCAGCAGATTTCGAGACTCCTGACCCTTCTTCTTCGTGTCCTCTGTCCCTTCTAAATAAACAGACCTTAGGATCTTTCCCATGAGAGTCCAATATTGGAAAGCCATGTTTGGAGCTGCAAAATGGTTTGTTAAAAAGAAAAGTGAAATACTGTCCCTTACCTTCCCCTAAAGCTGCTGAACATAATCCTTAAGCAGAGAGACTTCACCCACATCACTTGAGCCCTACAGAAGTGGTGATAGGTTTGCATTTAATGCATGGGGCTTGGAGAAAGACATGAGTCCATGTTGTGTCCCTGTCATCGTTGTTGTCCCAAGACCCTACATGTTCTTCTACATGAGTAATTAACATCTCCATGACACCTTCCCTTTAAAATAGGAGAGTGAGATGGGTTCCTCACCTGTAGCAAGGAACACAGGCAGGGCTTGTTGCTTTTTTATTCCTGATGGCAAAACCCACAAACACATCTTACCTTCAGCCAACAGCTTAGCCACTTCTGCAGTTCACTGTACTGGTGCACGATGAAAAACATGTAGCAGAAACTTTATCATGTTCTGAACTCTCATTCTGAGATAAGACTTGCTGGTTTATTTACCACTCAGTTGCATCTGTTGGTCTGGCATTTGAGCCATACTGGTGCTCCTGTGCTTGAAATACAGAGTGAGGAGGAAGAGGAAGATCCATTCTAGACTGATCATTTTCCAGGAAATTAATTCCTTTTCCTTCTCTACTTCATGTCCCATCACCTTCCTCACACGTGCACACTGAGAGCTGTGGCACAGCCACCCCGTGAGCCGGTGCAGGGTGTGTGCAGCACCTCTGCCCCTTCTCAGCACGGTCTGCCCAGTGCTTCCACCCACAGCTGACTCACGTGAAGGAGAAAAGACAACCTCCCCTCTCCCCCCCAGTTGCCATCGTATTAATTTGGGACATAACTTTTTGATATCCAAAATCTTAATCTGTTGTGTTTTTTTATTTGGTTTGGGGGGTTCTTTTATTGTTTTTTTCTTTTTTATTCTGTAAAACTGTGCCTTTTGATTCTGATGTACAGCAGCAAGGACTGTGGTTTGTAGGCTCATCTAAGCACTGCCTGCTGTGGCTGGAAAGCGATCAAGTTTTGAGCTTGTACCCTTTCATCTGAAAGTGCCTCACAAACATTCATTAACACAGCCCCACAGAGGTTAGCAACACAGTTCCTCCCCTTCGTGCTTAGAAGATTGAGGTCAGAGGGCTTATTTGAGGTGAAAGAATAGCATCAGAAATTAAATGCCAATGTTGCAGGCTCTGAATATTACCCCATGAGCTCTTAAAGGATGGCTAGGATCCAAACATGCCACCTTTGTCTCACTGCATCACCAGGGAGCCATTGCAGGCGGGGGGGCTGATCCCTTCTGGAGCTCCTAGAGTCCATCGTAGCAAAAAGGAGAGCATCTGCTTCCAGCTGTTTCCTTTCCAATTATTAATATTACTGATAGTGGTAGTAGTAGTAATAGTAGAATTAGTATTATTTGCTGAATCTCCAAATATAAATAATTGATTTGGGTAATCTCTGCTCTTGTGACACTTCTTTAATGAAATGTCTTCATTGGGAGCAAAAGAATCCCATTATGAGACATCCATTCATTGCAGAGCGATAACAAGGAGAAGGATATGTGATTTGTATAATCTGGTTAAATGGCTCAGATTGCCTCACCAGAGCCTCCCGGGTATAATATTCGTTTGAATAAAAGTTGATTGAATTTTTTTTTTTTTTTTTAACTAATCTTNTCTTATTCTTTTGTTAGAGCCACAAGCAACCTGCTGCCTTTATTGTAACCCAGCACCCTCTGCCCAACACCATAGCAGACTTCTGGAGGCTGGTGTTTGATTACAACTGCTCTTCTGTCGTGATGCTGAATGAGATGGATGCAGCACAGGTAAGCGAATTTTTATCATTTCTGTCATGTAACTTTAATCCCAAATCCAGATGTTTTTGAGCATGTTTCTGCTGCCATTTTTTTGCATCCTTCCCACCTTAATAAATAATTAACAACTGGAAAGTAATAGGTAATGTTTTTGGGGTATAATGAAGACTAAGTCCACGTGCTTGGTTCCTTCTAAGGCAGCTAATTCTTACTGTAATTAACAGAGATACCTAAATACATTGTGTTTGTGGGCATAAATCTTCCTCCCAGACATGCTTTCTTCTCTTTTATATTTTTGTCTGCTTTGGTTCAGAAGAAATGTTCCCTACCTCAGCCCCAGTGTGCGTCATGCTTGGCCTGTTCCCATGGCATTCCCAGAAGAGTAAACCCAAGTGAGATACTGAAAGCATTCGAAGGATCTTTTCCCTGAGATTTCCAGTGCAATTCTGTGATAGTGAGAGGTGGGGTTTGCACAGCTTCTGGAGAAGCACATTGTGCTGTGGATTATTTTTTTCTTTTTAGCATGACATGTGAGTTGGTTTCTTGGCTATTAAGCACACCATGATTTTGGGGAATTGATCTTTCCATTGGAGGAGCCTCTGCTGTTGCTCCTCTAGGAGCCTTTCCAGCCACCTTGCTGATGAGTGGCAGAAGCTAACAGCTTTTAGAAAGGCCTAATCATGCAATTTGTGTGAAGAGTACGTTTGGCATGGCTAATTCACCCATTACAGCACTTGCTAAACAAGAGGAGAGGAGCCCTCAAGTAGTTGGTACTTCACGGATTAATTTCTCATTTGTCTCTTCTCGGTCTTCAAAATCTTACCCCACTTGAAGGCATTGAGATGATTGGTCTCTTTTTTTTGATGGTAGTGGAAAAGTTAATCACCCCCTTCACTGAGGGGATCTCCCTCTGGGCTGAATGCTCTGGAGTCACATTTCCAGCCACAGTAAGAGCCCTGCTGGGTGACTCTGCTCTCTCTCTTGGTGACCCATGGAGTCCCACTGCTGTGTGAGGAACTGGAGTTCCTCCAGTCTAGTTCACCCTCCCCAGTTCTGTATCTTGGCATTGAATCCAGAGGTGAACATCTTTTCCTTTTCTTCTGTCACCTTGAAGGAAAACACAGCTTCTTCTGGGAATGACACCCTTTCTCACACTTTGTTCCTGGAAAACACAAACCTATCTGCCTCAGACAGCGTTCTTCTTGTGACTGTCTTCCTGCACAAGACTTCACCTGCTTTATTTTTTTCCTAACAAAGCTTCCTTTTGATGAGGTGGTCTGTAGGCACAGAAAGGGAGATCTGGCAATGCACAGTCACTGTGATGGTTACTCTAGTGTGGGGTCACCTAGCTCGAGTCGGCAGCCAATGCCAAAACCACCCAGCTCGTGCTGGAATTAAGGATGCTTTTAAAGTTTGGCTTTTACAGGCTTTCAAGGCAGAGTGTGACGGTTTGGTATCAGAATTGTTTAGGTTGGAAAAGACCTTGAAGATTATTGAGTTCAACCATTAACCCAGCACCGCCAAGTCCACTATTAAACCATGTTCCTCAGCACCGTATCTACATGGCTTTTAAACTACTCCAGGAAAGGTTTAATCATCTTCTTCTGTCCGGTGCATCTTCAGGTTTCCTGATGCACCTGCTCAGCTGCAGTCTCCTTGCCTGTTGGACAGATGCTTTGAGAGGAGATCTGTAGGCTGTTTGAAAGTCTGAATGAAGAGTAGAGACAGCCATCAAAGGAGGACTTGCTTATGTGGTCTTGGCTGCCTTGCTTAATCTTGGAAAGCTAACAAGGGCAAAGATGCCTAAGATTGCATGAATATCCCACCCAATTTCAATCCCCTCTGATCAAAGGAATAGCAGGAATACAGAATTAATGCAGTAGCATGCACACACTTGACGTTATTACTGGCAATGATTGAACTTGAAAAGCTTGAGATCAAGTTCAAATGAGCATCTGGGGGTTTCAAAACTTCTAAAAAATTACACTTGAAAATAAGAAGAAAAAAACAGACAGAAATACAATCTCAGCAGAAACTGCTAATGAGATCTCATGCAAAATATTTTCTCTCCATGATCTGTTTCCAGATGGATTTGAAATACTTAGATTGTAATTTGTGTGGATAGGACTTCTTTGTACTTTCAAATCAGTAATATCAGCATAAGAAAAAATACTTAGAACCTGCCTCACAAACTTCAGAGATTCAGTTGTGCTTCACCCTGAACTCTCTCAGAGCAAATTCATTCTTCCTCCTCTGCTTGCTGGTAGAGTCAGAAAGCTGAGAAGTTCATTTTACAGAAAAAAAAAAAAAAAAGTAGTTCTACTTTGCTTGAATTAAGATTAATTTTCTTGGTGTGTGTACTGTTTTCTCATTATACCAAGCCAAACCTCTCTGGTTTTTATTAAATTTATCTACAGACTCTAATCTTCTATTATTCATTTTAAATGTGAAACCCTGCAGAAGCTTCATTTGTCAGCCACTTCTTGTGTGCCTTTAGACCCCAGATTCAGCCAGTTACAAATTGCATTCATGCAAAGAAAAAAAAGGTAGAAAGTCAAGCTTCTAAAATACATATCTTTTTCTTCATATTCATGATCTAAAAATCTTTTACTGAGCTAGAAGGTGTTCTCTGAGTAAATATGTGTAATACAAGATAATGAGGGATTTTGAGCTGGTTGTAGATTTGAAAGGAAAGATGACCAAATGGGCTTTTCCTTGTTAATAGTTACGGTGCCTTCTTTTTCTGTTGGCATTTTCTCCAGCTCTGCATGCAGTACTGGCCAGAGAAGACATCCTGTTGTTATGGCCCCATTCAAGTAGAGTTTGTTTCAGCAGACATTGATGAAGATATCATCAACCGGATATTCCGGATCTGCAACATGGCCAGGGTAAGATCAATCAAATACCAGATTCCCTCTTTATTCTCCAGATTATATATTTTAACACAGAGGAGGAGGGAGAACGAAGACTTGTGATTTAGAGATGCTAAATCTCTCACCTAGGAATAAAACTCCACTGCAGAATTTAGTAGCTGCTCCCTTTAATTAACATTTAATTGCATTAGTCTGTATTGGTAAAACTCCTGGCTGAAAGTAGAAAGTGGATGATATGAGCTGAAAATCTGTATTTAAACGGCAAGCATTTTTCTGTGTATGTTTGAGAATAATTAATCACTAAGTAGCCAATAAAAAACCATCCGGATCGTAGGAAATAAACTGGAATAGTGTCAGCAGCTCTCCATCTGTCAACCACTGTGTGGTGACTCTGAAGACAGATGCAATATTTACTGGCTAGACTGGGATTCCCAATTGCCACTGTTTTTCCTATAAATAAGCAACTGCCATTTCTGTGAGCAACTCTTTGTCTGTATCCCTCAGCCCCAGGACAGCTAAAATGATAGAAACAAAGTTTATCTGCACACTGAACCCTGCCAATGCAACTTCAGGGCTGCAGTGATGATTTTTCTCTCATTAGTTTTTTCCCAGATTGATTACGCCTCCTTTTTTTTTACTCCTCTTTCATTTTTTCTAATCAGAAATGGAAACAGGCTCCACAAATGACATTTTCATGCTTCTCAACACATCGGCTTGTGATTGTATAGCCAGAGCCTGTGCAGCTGTTCAGTCGTGGCATTGCAGAGTGGGCTACTACACAAATGGAAAAACCAGTCAGATATTCACCTTCCTGCACCCCAGGCCAACTGCCTCTGACCAGGGACAGCCTTGAAGTCATATGGCCAGTAAGACCAAGCCGCTGTGACTCTCAAGGTGAAGCTGGCCCCTAGATTTGTAGGTGGCAGGGCAGATGACTTGAGCTCGCAGCTGTCTGTACCTCCCTGGGTTTGACACCAGTGGCCCCCGCTGAAGTCTTTATGAGAGTCTTTTCCTCCCCCAGTACCCAGAAATTTTCTTTTTGAGGGGCTTCTTTGCCTTTAGTTCTTGCAACACATCTAAACACCGGCACAGGCAACAGAGAAAGACACATTTGATCTATTCCTGAAGTCTGATGAGACCTTACCCTTTACTGGAAACAAAACAAGGGATCCTGTGCACCTGGTTTCTGCCTGGCTTTAATGTCTGAAGTCATCGTTGTTATCCAGATTACCAAAAAGTCCTTGTTTCCCCACTGTGTCGGGTATCCAGGTGGAGGATGCTAAGACATTGATGGTATTGGATCCAGAGGGAAGATGCTCCCCCTGCTTTACCCTCTCTCTGCTTCCTGCCCCGTTCCATTTAGCATCTTGAAAATGCTCTTTGTTTCAGCCTCAGGACGGATATCGCATAGTTCAGCACCTGCAGTACATTGGCTGGCCAGCATACAGGGACACCCCGCCTTCCAAACGCTCCCTCCTGAAGGTGGTCAGAAGGTTGGAGAAGTGGCAGGAACAGTACGATGGGAGAGACGGACGGACTGTTGTCCACTGCCTGTAAGTAGGGCTGGAAAATGTTTGTAACCTCCAAGATGCTGTCTGAAGAGCGCTGATCACGGATCTGAAAATCTGGTGGTTTGCCAGACTTCAGCTGAGGAAAATGAAGTTAAATTGCATTTGTAAATACACTTCAAGCTGAATATTGTGCTACATTATAGTATCCTGGGCCAGAGATTCGACTGGTTGTAATGAAGAGTAGCTGAAAAAGCTCTGCTGCTTTCTGTTGCGTAGGTAGAGTCCCATAAGTCTGGAGCTCATACACAACTGGAGCAGCACTGCCACGTGTCCCATTCTGACCACAGAGCTGCTGTGAGCTCTGGAGCAGTGAGGAGCAGCACTTCGGTCCCCGGGGCTTCCCTGTCCACCACTGCCAGGGACTGGCTTAACCCTTCCATCCCTGTCTCCTGCCCTGCACATCTCCACTTCCACAAACCCTTGAACATCATAGAATGGTTTGGGTTGGAAAGGACTTGAAAGCTCATCCAGTCCAACACCCTGCAGGGACCAGGGACATATACAACTAGAGCAGGATGCTCAGAGCCCTGGCCAACCTCAGCTGGAATGGTTCTGGGGATGGGGCATCAACCACCTCTCTGGGCAACCTGGGCCAGGCTCTTACCACCCTTGGTGTAAAACATTTCTTCCTTCTGTCTGGTCTAAAACTCCCTGGTTTAATTTAAAATCATCCCCCCTTGTCCTGTTGCAACAGGCCCTGCTAAAAAGGTTGTCCCCAACTTTGACAGGCCCCTTGAAGTCCTGAAAGGCCACAAAGAGGTCTTCCCAGAGCCTTCACTTCTCTAGGCTGAAGAACCCCAACTCTCTTGGCCTGGCCTCCCAGCAGAGGGGTTCTGCCCTTGCCTCATCCTCCTTGGCCTCCTCTGGCCCTACTCCAACAGGTTCACGTCCCTCTTGTGCCAAGGTCCTCGACCAGTCGTTAGGTTACAGCCCTTCCTCACTGTGTGTGGTGTGTGAGCTGCAGTGTAACCGGGCTCTCCTCTCTTCCCTCTGCCTTGCCCAGCTTCACTTGTTGCCTCTTTCTTTCTGCACCCAGGAACGGTGGGGGACGCAGCGGCACCTTCTGTGCCATCTGCAGTGTGTGTGAAATGATTCAACAGCAAAATATCATCGATGTGTTCCACATCGTGAAAACGTTACGGAATAACAAGTCCAACATGGTGGAGTCACTGGTAAGCTTTTTTTTTTTCCTGCCCTACACCATCCAGCATGAGCAGGGAAATTTAGGACAGCTAAAAAAACCTTATGGCTTAGCCCAGTATGAATCAAGATGCATCATAATATGAAGCCATCAGAATTAAAATCAGTCCTGTTTTAGCATGTGTAATGAATCCCCTGGTCCCAGTGCTTCTCTCCTTGAGCAGAGGGGGAATGGCTGCCCTGGAAGTGTGGTGGACCCTGCTCCCATGCTCAGCTCCCTCCAGAAGGTTAAACCCCAAGTAGCTGTCACCATGGCTGTGGGGAAGGGGGGAAATTTGTCCTCCTGGGCATTCACAGAGCACAGTGCTTAATGCTGTGACATGCCTCGAAACCAGGACAGGAGAACAGTCTGAACCTCAGGATTTGCTCCCTGCAGCCAAAGAGATTAAACTGTCCTGAATTCAATCATCTCCATCGATCACGCTGAATTCTTGCCTCAAAAGCAATGTGTGCAGTGGAGGGCTTGAAGCAAATAATGAATAGTCCATACTGTGGCTGTCGCTTCGAGTGTTTCTCTCTTCCATTGACGATGCCGTCTCTTAGTCATGCTTGGTCAGGATCGCAGAGCAACGCAATTCGTGTTTGCCTGGTCCTGCCAAACGGTGTAAGAAAGAGGGAGGAAGCATTTTTGGCAGCTTGTAGAGTGAGAGTCTGAAGAATTCACCCATATCCTAATGCCACTGGTTTCTGTTCTCTCTTTCAGGAGCAGTATAAATTTGTATACGAGGTTGCACTGGAATACTTGAGTTCTTTTTAGCCCAGCGAAGGGAGGGGAGCCTCCAAAATGCCAGGCCCCAATCTCTGGCAGATGCTTCTCCCCTCTCCCACACTGGAAGGCAGTAACAAGTGTGGGAAGGAAACACTCTCCTTCCTGGAGCAAGAGACTGGGATTGCACAGACCTCGCTGGAAGGAGGAGATGATGCCTGTGTTTGCTGCTGCCTGCTTTCTATTGGAACATCTACCGCTTCTTAAATAACCTACTGTAAAAAAATAGCAAAAATGGGAGACAGGCTGAAAGACTGGACTTTCTAATCCCCTCTGACTTCTTCTCTCCTCTTTTGGATTGTATTTTTGCTCTTCTTGCTGCAGAGTGGGGAAGGAATGAAACCCTTAGGAAATTATCTTTTAAATGTCTTCTTTTTAATTTATAATTTTGTTCTCAAATCCCAGTCTTTAATTTTTTAATTTCATGCAGCAGTCATTTGGGAAAAATGAGATAGCCATAGGGGATATATGAAAAGTTTCATTACAATTTGCCTACCTTATCTGCTTCCTTTTATTTGTTTTTCCAAATGAAAAGGTCAATGCAAAAAAACCCCAACAAAACAACAAACAAAAAAAACCCAAACAACAAAGCACTCAAATTCTCTTCCCTTGTAGCATGAAAATAGATGGTGCAGATGAGAAGCTGTTCATGGATTCACTGCCTCAGCTTCTACACAAATGTGTCCTCCCAGTTCCTGCTAGACTCCCAAGGCTGTGCATGAACCAGTTCTATCTCTCTGGTCTGTGGTCCTTTCAGTGCTGGCGAAGCAATCCCCTTAATGAGTTTCCCAGCCACTTGAACCTTACGGTTAAAATATTTGCATCAAACAAATTGCATTTGTCTTGCAACTTTTGGTAACTTTGTTACCATATTTTTCAAGTATTTGCTGGGGCTCAGTGTGTCTTGACAAGAACAGGGTATAAAGTAGGTATTATTGGTCATATACTATGTTCCATTATTTTTAATTTATTATTTGTATTGCTGTAGAACTTAGGACCCCTAGTCACGACAGGACCCTGCTGAACTAGGCACTGTGCAAACAGAGAACAGAGAAGGTTCCTGCTCAAGAGCTTAAAATCTGAAGGTAATCTTAAAATTGGGTTTGGTCAAAGTTTCCAAACTGTTGTGCGGCCCGATGTAGTCGAGTCATTCATTTGGATTTCCAGGCCCTACAGGCTTCAAAATAGTAACCCCCCCAAGCTGTAGGAAAGGTGATGTACGTACACAGAAACCTCTTCTGGCATGTGTTAAGAGAAGTGTTAGACCAGCGCAGCAATTTCCTGCTCCAGCAAAACAGCTTTTGTTTTGTTCTGCAGAAATGCCAGTGCGGCTGTCCTTCTTTGAAACAAACCCCAGATGTGTTTTGCCATGGTTCTGGAGCTCACTTTGACTTCTTAGCAGCTAAGAAATTGCTTTTCTGAACGAGTATGTTTAAGTAGTTAATCATTAGGGTCTGCAGGGTAATCTTGGAGAAGAAAAAATAATTGAATAAACAAGGCCTTACAATATTCAGTATTTCAATTTAGCTATTTATTTATCTGGAGGGTGTGAGGATACAGGGTTGCTCTGTGTGTAAATTAGTTTCTGCAAGATGTAGGTTTCTTCAAATACTGACTTGCTAGAAGATAGACTGTAAGAGTTTATGGAAAGTCCCTTTTCTTACCACCCTGTAGTTTTGCACCCTCGGGTAAATACTTGGAGACTGTGCTGAGAGCTCTGTCGTGTCAGTGCCTGGCACGGAACGTGCCAGAGTTCACAAAAGGTTGCTAATCCTCTATGTAAATTCAAAAGGCACGTCTGCTCCATGCTCGTTCTTTCTTTCAGTAGTCATACCTTTGCCTTGGCAATGGAGGGTGAAACTTAAATCTGATAAAAGCAACTCTCAAGCCAAATGTGCTGCACTATCTAAGCAAAAACCTGTCATCTCTACCAGGACCTGCAACAGGGCAAGGAAGGGTGCTGGGAACAGCAATAATCCTCTTCCTGATAAGCAGAGGAGGGTCCTCGTAGGATGCTGAACAGCCTCACACAGGTTTTTTCCAAGGAGCTTTGGATTCTTGGTATGTTTAAAGTAAATACCATGAAGGTCTTAAAGGGGCTTGAACCACGTTGCCCCTGATGTCACCAGTGTGCTGTGAGGTATCGGTGAGAACCCCCTCACAGGTGCCTCTGTTGTCTGCAAGAAGTCACGGCATCACTTTCAGTTCCTATTGAGGCTGTAGCTGGATGTCTGGTGTTTCATGAAACAAACTATTCTAATTGTGTGGTTTGCTGGTGTTTTTTTTTTTACTTTTGCCACTAAGTGACACAATTCTGCAGAAAAAAAAAAAAAGAACGCAAAGCATAACTATGAGATAAAAATAAGGCAGGCATAATATTAGTGTTTTGATTGCAGGTGGCTTGTTCTAACAGTATAGGTCAGGAGTTGGGAGCTGTTAGCAAAGAAAAGGGAAGAGGAAATCCTGATCCTGGAACAGGTTTGTTCAACAACTGCCCAGGTAGGATGAAACCAGTCAGCAAAGTGTTTGTGACTCCAGAAAGCCAAAAGGAACCACTCCCTGTGGATACTATGAACATATTAATTAGTATTTAGCATTCTGTTAATGTTCCATGGAAACTAGCATAGCAATAGGTAACCCTCATGAGTTACTGGGAGACAAGTGCAAGCACCAAGGGTGGCAGCCACAGTAAATGGAATGGAGAAGCAGAAGAAATGGCACTCTGAGATGCAAAGTGTAGGAGGGAATTCAAAGCTTCAAAGTAGCATGAAGGAAAGTGGATTAAAAAGCTAAAAGTAGGCCCATAGGAGGGATGTGTGCATGGAGAGAAGGAGGGATTGGATGAGCAGAGCGGAATAGCACTAGCAGTGGAGTTGTTTAAGGTCTTGAGGTAGGTTTGAATGTGTTTTAGGGTATGAAAGATGCTACTAAAGGGTGAGGTGCCTGTATCAGCTGACCCACAACGACTCACCATGTGCTTTTAGCCCTCTGCAAATGCAAAGTGACATTAGCATGAACTGCAGGGAAAGATTTTAAGCTGAAATGTACCTTGTATCTGCAAGGAACAAGTTTAATGCAAGTGTTGGTTATGCAAATGTTGGTTGCCAGTCTGTTAGTCCCATGGTAACTCACCCATGTGTCTCAACCTTCTTCGAATGTCCAGCCCACAATCCGTGTGGAAAGATGCTCAGCAGACACTACAGATTCTGTTGGCAAACTCTCCTATTGTCAAGCAGTTCCTCTGCTTTTGGGGGACTGCCCCAGCTCCAGTCTGTGTCAGCTCAGAGGTCTTTATGCTCTTCCTTGCAGAACAGGGCATATATGCTGCATGTGAATTAATGATCAAGGGAATTGTGGAAGGAGAAGAGAAGCTCGCTTCTTAATACCTTGAGGTTGTTTAAACCCTAGAGAACAGTCCTTAGCAAAACAGATAATGTGTTGGAAGCAAGATTAGGGGTTTGTTTTCGCTGAGAAAGAGAGAAATTATGAGATGAAGGAGGTGTTCTCTCTTCTGAAAAGATTAATAGCTGTCAGGGCAAGCCTTCCAACCCGAGCATCCCCTGCTGTGGATGGGAAGTGATATTGTACAGTACGAAGGGTGCATTCCTCTGTGACTGAATCTTAGGCTGGAATAATATGATATTGGCAATATTTGAATGGTCATAATGAAGATAAATAGAGTTCCATTCTGACATCCTTCAAGGGTGAGTGAGCACTGGTTGTTAATAGCATAGTATTGGTCCAAAGTTTAATCTCAAATGCAGGGGATTGGGAGCAGGTAAAGATGGGTGGTTCAGGGGTGACTGTCTCCCACAGGGGGTAGCTGGCATCTTAAATTATTAAGGGATATAACTGAAGGAAAGAATTCCAGAGCTACCTAGGAGAAGGAAGACCCTGAGTTGACTGCAGGGAAGTGATAGACCAAACCCCATAAAAGGTACAGTAGATCTTAAAACATTTTTTTTTTTACTTTTGTTTGGTGGTGTTTTGTGTTGAGGTTTTTTTTTTATAATTAATATCTCCCCAGGAGCTGTGTCCTATGCTAGCTCTTTTTTTCTTTCTTTTTTACTTCTTTTTCTTTAATTTCTGCTTCTTCAGATTACCTGTAAGGAAACAGGCATTTGATCTCCTGTAAATAGACTCGAGGTACTTGTTTATTAACATAAAGAAAATTGACTGTGCAAGGGAGTACACTGTATATGTGAAGGTAACTGAATCAGGACCTCTGGCAGCAAGCAAGCAAATGGGAATTTAGTGGTTTAATTTATGTCTGCAGATTGAAATCATTTGTATTCTCTGATCAGGGAGGTCTCTGGACTACAGTTAGTGGGAGGCCTTTCAATTTGTGATTTAAATTCTTCAGTAAGGCTGCACAGATTCATGTCAGCCTTTGCCTTGCTCTGGTGGGTCCCTCTCTAATTTATTCACATTTTAGCTGTTTGTGTGAGCAGGAGTTGTCCACTTCAGTCCACAGGCAACAGGCAGTTAACAAGAAAAAGTTTCTACCCATTGAAAAGCTGGGACTTCAGTGGCCTTTACCCCCAGATCGACCCCCAGTGTCTGTACCCCGTCTCTCCTGCCCAGCCCTGCCCACCTGCACACACGTGCCCAGGTAACTCCCAGAAGGCAGACTGAGATTTTGGGGTATGCTTGTGACCCCTCATCACTCTGGTCCATGTAACACTGCAGGGCAGAGGAAGGAATCCTAAAGCTTTTGCCTAGAGCGGCATGTATTTGTGGGTCAGTAGTTTCCAATCATTTATTCTGGATCTGTAAATTCCCTGCAAAATGAATTGTCCAATGGCAATGTGGACTCCATAGTAGTAGATTTAAGCCTGCAGATGGTAGACTTGGTTTTCCATTTACTTTCCACAGACCTTTTAGAAGTAGATTGTGGGATTTTCCTTGGGAATCTCAAGCCAGGGATTGCCTGTCTCTGCTCTTGATGTGCTGTGGAGTCAGAGAGAGAGGCTCCAGCTGCAGGTGGTTCAGAAGGCAGTTAAACCAGTTGCCATCTGGAAGAGAAGCAGAGGAGAAGAAATCTCCTTTGGGAGAAACCAAATGCTGGAGGAGAAGGCAGATTAAATGGAGTCCTGAAACAGGTAGGAAACTTGCACCTTGTTCCATCTCTCATTCCTACATGACTGCTCTTACATCATTCTTAACTCTTCTGAGTTCATGCCAGCATCATAACAAACAGGTAACGCCACGTTCCACTTTGTGGAGACGGAGCAATCGGTGTGTAACAGAGGGAACAAATCCTGAGGGACAAAGATAAGAGGAGGTTTGCTTAAGAGAGGAATTTTTAAATATGAGGTGCCTCTATCTGTCACACTTGTAGAATTCTTAACAAGACATCACAGAGCAGCACACAGTCCTGCCATGGTCCTGGACGTGCAATGCAGTGGAAATGTTCCACTTAGAAAACTTCATTGTCCTTTAATAAATTTAAACAATCAGCTCCATCACACTGATAGCACAGTTACCTTTTATCATCTCTCCAGCCAGGGCAAGGGACATCTCAAGAACTTGGTGTGAACCTGCTGTATTTTCATTTGAGATTCCTTCATCTGTCTTCAGTGTACAAGCTCCGTCTGCCCCCAGCTTGTTAGAAAAATAGGGAGGGCCATGTGGCAAAAGTTTTTCAGTGTAACCACTGCCTTTGGATCAAAAACTCAGTGTACCTCCTAGTAGGAGGCTGTGAAAGGGTAGAACAAGCTATCGCAACTTCCCTGCACAGACAGAATACAGGAATAGAAGCAGGGGGAGCCAGCTAATTAAAGTCAGGGAGACAGAAGTGAGTAATAAGGATTCTGCTAACCCTCCTGCATTCCTATTTATTTAGATTGCAGTCTTCTATAGCCATACATACATAATGTACAATTTAAATGCAAGACTTCTTCCTTTCCCTGGTCCCAAAAATACCTACAGCTCTCCTTTCATCCAGGGTGAGCCAACAGCACAGCAAGCAAAGCCCACTTTTCTTCAGTATGGCAAGGACCACTAGGAAAATCTATCATGAGTTATCTTGTCATTGACCTGGAAAAGCTATCACTCATCTTCCCCATATATGTACTTGGAGAATGTACAATTTGCTGTAACAGTCGAGCAAAATCATCCATTTTCATACACCAAATCCTGGGGGTACTCAGTGTGATGGAAAGAAAAGAATAAAAAAGAAAAAACTTGCTGACTTCCAGTGACCTCTAGTCTATAATCTTTATATGCTGTATTAAGATATTTTAAAAGCCTCCCTTGTAAAAACCAACTATACTCAGAATATCCTACAGTTTCACGCTGGACTAGCATCTTTGTGAAAACTTGACAGCTTTTTCAGTTTGTAAAAACATGAGAGATCTAAATTAGCCTTTCCATCCTTGTCCCAGTGCATGCAGCAGATTTTTCACCACTCTTCTGTCTTCAACCTGAGCCTTAAAAAACAAAAATAATGCAGCAGACTGAATGACTGACGATGGTGTTTCCATAGTGTTTCCTGGTGGGGAGGAAAAAAATAAACAACAAAGAATGAAAGAAATAGGAAGAGAACAAACTCAGATGTTTTTCTTGCAACTCAATTCAGCATGAGCTGTTTCAGAGCAGGATAAACAAGAGGCAGTCCATGCCACTGCGGGGCGAGGGTTTGCTTGTTGCAAGGTGAAGGTGCACTGTAGGTGTCCCCTTTGGGACCAGTCTTGGTATTTCATGTGTAGGTACCCAAGAGTGTAGAGGTTACTGCAGTGGAGGGACTTGTTTTCAGAATGACAGCGTTTTGGTGGAGATGTTTTTAACTGCAAGTTCTGATATTCACCTGGTACCTTGAAGCGCTACTATTTGGGGGGCTTTGTGAGATACCTCAAGCGTGTTGCACTATGGAGATCTTGTTCCTTGTGTGAGTACATCATCTTTCAATGGGGACCTCCAGGAAATCTTACTTGTGTGAAACTCTGGGAAGGAGTACGTTTTGGGGGATGGAAGCAGGAGCGTGGCCAGCAGTTTACAAGCTTTCATGAATTTAGAAACTTGTAAGAAGGCTCCCCAGGACGCATGATGGTCAATGGTTTGCATTGCTGAAAGTCTGACCAGGCTTCACGTGCTAGACTTTCGTGTACCCGGAGCAGAACCGATGGTACCCCCTCATTGCCCCTGTAGCCATTTATTCCATCCTCAGCACTTAAAACACTGTACTTCTATGCCAAAAGTCTGACCTGTATCCTCACCACAGACTCACCACATTGACAAAATTCCCTCCTGTATCGATTCCATCTCCTTCCCCTCCTCCCCCCCCACCACCANNNNCCTCCTCCCCCCCACCCCGCACCAATCCTGTTGAAATTAAACCATCCTAGCATCACTTATTGCCAGCCTCGTCACCACCTCACACAGCGATGCTGTGGCTGCATCCTGGGTCAGCAGTCTCCCGTTCCAGCCCCCTGGATGCGTTTTCCCAGCAGGGAGGAGTGCTGCATGAGAGCTAGTCTCTGCTGTCGCCATGCCGCCCCACCTTCCCCTCCTTGGGCCTTTATGGATTACTGGTGAAACTCACTTGTACAGTTTGGATGTTTGATAGATAAAGCACGTCTGAAAATAAAAAAAAAGGGAAAAAATATAAATACAAAAATCTCAACACTGTGCATTCAGTGTCTTTTCTTTCTAGCTTAAGAGAAGGAAGGTAAATAATGTCAAGTCAATGAATATCAGATATATTTTTTGACTGTACATTACAGTGAAGTGTAATCTTTTTTTTACAACTGCAAGTCCATCTTATTTATTCTTGTAAATGTTCCCAGACAATGTTTGTAATATGGGCTGTGTTGCAAATCCATAAAATAAATCTGTGATCTGAGATTAATGTTTTACTAAGAGACTCTGTACTTGTGCCTTTTCTTTGCACTTAGAGGGGACAGGACGTTATGAGAAATACCACTAAAAATGATGGTACCATTCTCACTCTCAACAGATCCCTGACAGGAGGTTGGAGCCAGGTGGGGTTGGTCTCTTCTCCCAAGGAATGAGACGAGGAAAATGCCTCAAGCTGCACCAGGGGAGGTTTAGGTTGGACACTAGGAACAATTTCTTCCCTGAAAGGGTTGTCAAGATTTGGCTCAAGCTGCCCAGGGCAGTGGTGAAGTCCCCATCCCTGCAGGTAATTCAAAGCCATGTAGATGTGGTGCTGAGGGACAGGGGTTAGTGGTTACCTGGCAGTGTTGGGTTAACGGTTCAACTCAATGATCTTAAAAGTCTTTTCCAACCAAAATGTTCCTATGATTCTATGACTGCATGGAAAAGAACAAGACCAGCCTCTTGTTACAGTGATGGGCAGCTGGCTTTGCATCATGGTTATCATTCAGAAGCAGCTCAAAAGCAGCAAAGAGAATTCACCAGGCACTTTGTCGAGCTGCAGATTTTGAGTCAGTCTTCTCAGAAGGCCAGTGTCTATGAGATAAGTACTTTTGAAAATTATAGTCTTATGCTTTGCTCTAACCCATGCTGTTATTTCTGCAACATTTTCTTTCTAACAGGCTTTACTGTATTGTTTTCTTGGTATTCAGATGCTGAGCAGAGATTGTTAATATGTTATGGAGATTTTTCTGGTGTTTTCTATAGACAGATGCACGAGGTGTTTTCATGCAGCTGTTGCATGCCAAACCCAGCCATGGGACGTGTGTGTCAGTAGTGAATATTTCCTCCCATTCACCATCAGACTGCCATCCTCTGGGCTTCTACCCTCATTTTTCAACAGACGCACGTTTCAGTCCTTGCCCTCCAAGGCAGCCAGTGTGGAGCAGACTGTAGGCAAGGAAGTAAACAAGGCTCCTGTGCTCTCAAGACTGCTTTATCCCCAGGATCCGAGCAGGAGTGCATCAAGATTCACAGCTTAGAGTGTCAGGAGAGTCCAGTCATGCTACACTTGTACAGCAAAACTGGTAAGAGCTACTATTTTTGGCATTGTTAATTAGCCTTCCTAAAAAACAAACAAACAAAAAGGGCATCTTAACAAGGATGATGTAGCTCCAGGTTTTGTTTTAAAGCATAGTAAGCCTACCTTGGAAACACACTTCACTATTCTTTTCTGTATGTATTTCCTATTTTAATTTGAAAATACTCCAGTTCTTCATTGCTAAGAACAAAACATTGTTACTGCTCTAGCTATGGATGTTTGGCTCAGATATTAGTGGTTTTGCACTGGCCTGATGAAGGACATTCCCCATCGTAGTTGTGGTGGACAGACTATGACAGCAGCTTTATTCAAAGGGCTCATTATAATGAGGTTGGACTTTATGGAACCAGTTGTCCTTATACCAGGGAGCCAGTTAGAAGAAGGTGATAGCAAAGAAAGCTCCTCACCGCAGTGTTAGACTGAGAGGAAATTGTACCCGTAGAGTCCTAACTGTCTAATTGAAACAGTTGTATACTCATAGTGATTAATTACAGTTCATCTTGGCACTCTATCCAGATTTATCCAAACTACTTTACTGACATGTTATATTAACAACATGTTGCATTTATGGAAGGTAAATAGAGACAGCTCTGCCGTGCTCCAGATGGTTCTGTAGCGATGCACACTGAAGTGTCGGCACTGAGAGACAGAGATTCACCTCTCAGTCCTCTAGTCTGACCAGCACGAGGACAGCAGGGGGATAAAGCTGCTAGAGGAAGACAGATGCAGAAGCCTGAAATCCACTGGGGTTCCAGGTAATTCACACCCTGTTCCTGCTGCTGTGACTGACATGTGCTGAGGTGTGAATCCAGCAGATACTTTATCCAGGTCAGTCTCTGCCTCTGAGGATCAGCTGCTCCTTTTCCATCCATCCCCATGATAACTGGTATCATCAGACTGGTACTATGCAAGGTCTGTCAGATTTGACGCTCTTCGCCCGAGCCGAAGCTCTCAGTTTCACAAGTTAATCGTGTAAATATCATTTCTCACGCTGAGCTGATTTTGCAGCTGGTGTTTTAACAGCAGTCTTCAAAACTGGGACTTACTCAGGCATTGCTGTCTACCTGGGTACATGGCTGACCAGCTTGCTGGTGAGCAAAAGGCCTCTCCAGAGGGTGAGCCCGTCTTGGATAAAGCAGTCTAAGGCACATGGGTTGGATTGTCCTCTGTATGTGCCCGTGTTGCTCCACAGATTGAGTTGAGTTAACTGGGTGACCAGTACTGACTTGGAGAACTACGTCTGAGATGGTTGCAGTTAGGTGAGATGTGTTCCTTCTGTTTGCAGGAGCTAAACCAAACTGAAATATTTATACTCTTTCTTGAAATGATCTTGGGGTTTGTGAGTTATTTCTGTGTCTATTTGGGAGTATGTCATATTTCTTACCAAGAGTGTGTTTATAAATGGCTTGTAAAAGTTTATCCTTAAAGTATTTATATGTTGTAAATCAGCAGCTATAGAACATTTATGTTATGGGTCAATAGGGTTACTTAAAAGTCTGTAACATTTACTGATGTGTTTATAAACACCTATAATGTACTCTTTATGCCAAAACCAATATAATATTTAGTATTCCTTTATTAATACATTGTAAATGATATACTGTTAAGATAAACCGTAACCTGACAGAATTTTCAGCAGTATGGGAAAATGGCTTTTTTTATTGCATATATATATATAAATAGTTCCCTCTAAAACAACTGTGAGAGAAAGCCTGGCTTGCGTAGAAAAACCAGTGAAGCATACAGAGCCTTATTCTGGAGATGGATAAAGCCAGAAGTTTCTAGCAATAATCCTCCCAGTGTGGGATACACACAGGATGAGGGTGAGCCTGGGTCCTTCTAGGATCAAGAGGCTGAAGAGCTCGTACTAAATATCCTTTTATTTGAAATTTCCAAAGGTGTTCCTGGGAGTATCTGTTCACTTAAGATCCTGACTAAGTATGCTGAGAAGGAAGGAGAGGCCAGCAGTTATTACTTGAGCCTGTGATGTAGGAAATGCTCTGCTCAGCTCTTTGCTCCGCCGTGGATTTGCCATCCATTACCAGGAGAGTTGTGCTGTTGGTACTTACCAAGGTAAGTTTGTAATGGCCTGCGCTGGCACGATGTCTGAGTGTGGGATATCACAAACAGGAGGTTGTGCTTAGAGGGATCTTTCTTCCAAGTAATGTGCTTGAACTGAGTCAGGCTTTTTCCAACCATAGGATCCATGCAGGGCTTCTAAGCCAACAGCAGAACACGTACATCAAAAATCTTCATTCAGGTTTGAGATAGTCCAGTTTTGTGCATCACGCTTTCAAATGAACCTGTTTGATCAGCAAAGCAGGGAAGAAATCACATGTGCAGATGTGTGTGCATGTGCTCGCCTGTGTGTTCTGTCTCCTCCTCCTCCTAAAAGCTGAGCACAAATATATCTCTAAACCCCAAGCGACTGGAGATGGTATTTCACCACTTTACTGGTGGTGCTTGTACCATCCAGAGTGCTGACAATGAAAGAACATGTTGTCTAGGAAAACAGACAAAGAGCCCATATTATTGTTTATTCTGATGCCATAGGAACTATCTTGCAAAGCAAAATAGGCTTTGACAAAGGAGGTAATGAGCAACCCCAGTTCTCTGTGCCTGTGTGTACACGTGATTGAATTCTTGTTACGCCACGTGGCTGAATGTGCAAATACAGCCCTTGTAAGCAGCCGGCTTCCAGCACGTTTATGTAATCAGAGGCATGGCAACATGTGATACTGGTCCCTGTGTCAGTTGGGGTTTGAAGGATTAGCTGTGGCTTGAGTCAAAATTCACACCAAAATGCAAAATAAGCACTTGGTTTGCTTTAGTTCTGCTCCAGATCCTAATGAAATTGTTTATTTTTTGGCTGTTGTACGTAGAAATTCTGGTTATTCTTTGCAGATCTTGGGTTTTTTCCCTACTCCATACCAATGGCACCACTCTCTCCATTGCTACAGATAGAAGCTTTGCTTAAGAAACACACATGGTATAGGAGAAAGGTTTCTGTGACATAAGGGGAGGGGTTTATTGCTTCCAGTTATGCAAGTCCTATACACATCCCCCAACCCATCTTTTGCACAAAACACTGGGATCTGCTGCTCAGTCTTGTGTTGCTCAGAGCTGTTTTGTATCCTTGTGAAAAAAGAACTAAGTTCTGCTGTGCTTTTTTTTTTTTTGTACCATTTTTACACTGAAGTCTAGACCCTGCAAGCATTTTATAATGAACAGGATCTGTTGTGTATGTTCACTACTTGCTGTGTTACTGGTATGTGACCCTTTCATTTTAACCTGGAACACTCCAGGTTTCACGGGCTAAAATAGTTTTTGTCCTAGCAGGTGTTGAAATAACCCTCCCTCCCTCTCGAAATCCAAATCCCGCTCAGTGCGGGTGTGCTTGCCATGCAGGGGGATCGGGACTGAAGTGTGAAGCTGTGACTTGGCCCAAGCTCAGGCTGGAAAATGAGAAGCAAGCAAGTCTGGGGAGGGGAGATGGACCCTGCCCCAGTTCTCTCCACATCTCTCAGACAGGTTAGAGCCTCTCCCTGTCCTCTGACCCTCAACTAATGTGCAGGGTCCAAGGCAAATAGTCCCTTCCCCCAGCCTCACATTCCTTTTTAAACAGAATAGCTGCAAAACCATTCATCGGGCCGTGAACAAGTACTGAGTTGAAATTCATTTGGGCTGTAAACATGCAAATAATTCTCTTTGACAAGCTCCTGCTGCTGCTGTTGCTTACGAGAATCAGCCTCGCAGGTTCAGAGACTAATTTTTGCAAATTGCAACTTGGAGATGATAGGACCAGGCTAAAAAGCCACCCTAAGACTGCGGAAATGCAAAGCAGATAGCAGCGTGCTGAAAGGGACTGGAGCTCTGTCAGCACCAGGCACTTTACCAGGTTTTGATCTGCAAGCATGCTGAATAGTGTCAGAGTTGTGTATGCATTGGGCTGTGGAAAATGCTGCCCTTTCAGCAGTGCTGCTACTTTCCCTTTTCTTTTTTTATCTGCTGCTTTTGAAGTCCTTTTCCCCCTGTGGCCCCTGCACGGAGCTGCTCCAGCAGTGGCCAGCCTTCACGAGCTGGGACCACGAGGAGATCAGAGAGGAATGTTTATTCCTGGGAATCGTACTGGATTTTCAGGAGAGAACTCCTTCACTTCAGGATGCAATTCTTTGCAATTTTCTTGCTCTCTCAGACTTCTGAATAAAGGGGAGGCTTAGAAGTTATCAGTCCCAAAGTGAGTTCTGAAGGGTTGATAGGAACATGCTGCACCCTTTCAACCTGAGGGGTAGCCTTAAAAAAAGGCATTGCAGGTGGATTTAACATTTTTTTGGTAAATGTACTCACATGGAGTAGAAAGATGAAAATAAAATGTTTTCCTAATGTGTTCCATCCAGTTTGAAATGACCTAAGCACTGAAATCACTTTCTGCTACTTTTTCCTTTCCCTGTTTGGTGGTCTTTGTTGGAAAGCAATTTTCTTTGCTTTCCTTGTGTGAAGCTGCCCCAGCCTCCCCCTGCTACACCTAGAGGTCATCACAGAGCACAGGGTGTGGCTCTGGAAAAGGACACTCACGGATGTTTGGATTCAGTCTCATCTTGGTCTTGCTGACATTTTGCACCTTCACTTTTGAGCAATTCAGGCTTATTTTATCCACAAACACACGCCCCCCGCCCAAGTTGAACTTGTGTTGGGACATGCCTTTATGTCCTATATACCTGTATGTCCTATATATGTATGCAGAAAGTATGTGTATACAACTGGTAAACACTATTTATATGTTTGTGTATATATATGTAAATAGCTTTTATGCTCCTTCACATGGGGTTACCTTAGCAAGCCGGAGGGTGTATGCTTGATCTTGAGGCATTGGCTTGGGGTGTGTGCACTGGAGTGATAGTTGGTGGAGGAGATGGAGTGGGGATGGTTCTCCATCATCACAAAGACCACATTTTGACGCCTTGGGAAATTTCTCCCAAGCCTTTCCTAACTCTGCTGTCTATTTTGGCTGTGACTGCTGTTTCCCTGAGCAGGCGCTGCGAGGACATGGCTCATCAGGTGACAATGACGTCATTTTTCTTACAGCCTGGCATCTCAGTCCACTGGGGGAATTTAGAGATGCTTAAACCCCTTTCCTCTTTCTGCGATACCCAGGGCCCCAGCCTCTCCCTCAAGCTGGAACTGAGTTAGGACTTCACCTCAATTTATATCACTCCTTTTGCAGGAATCTCTGTGCCCTAGGAGGGGGCTGTGTTTGTTCATCAGCATGGTAGGAACTATGTGCTCAGAAGCAGAGGAGGCTACTGGGTGGTAAACAGAGAATTTAAATTTCTGAAAGCTCTCTTAAACCTGTTCAAATCTCTGTGCTGGGTAGATAAGGCCAAGCTGTTGTATGAGCTGACACAGTAGGAACAAACTTCTGGCATACGCACAGCAGTTACAGCATTAGAATTGTAAAGCACCTTTTTTCTTCTTTTTTTAATCAAGGTAGAAGCAAGTCTGAAAGGATGATTTGTGTTGTGTGTTTTCAGCTACAAACAGAAAGAAAATCAAGAGGGGCTGGAAAGGAGGTGAGGAATCTGAGCAAATATGAACAATCTGATCTAATCAGTCTGGTTCCCTCAAATGTCATCAGTATTTCACCTCAGTTACCTTTCAGTCTCAGGATCTCACTGATTTTAGTGTCCTTTAAATGAGGAAAAAAACCCCACCAAACACCTCTTTCCTGATGCAATCATTGCTTCAAGGAAATGTTAACCTAAAATCTGTGTCTAAACTGACTTTTACCTTTATCTTGGTGATTAAAAACTTACAATGAGATGAAAACAAATATTTCTTCTTAGAGACTTGTGTGGGTCAGTACAAGCAGGGGACACAGCTGGCCGCCTTGGGTTCTGCCAAAGCCCAGCACCCTTCTGTCTGAAGGGTTTGTTTTCTTTGGCTCTGCAGCCAAGTAGGAATCTAAGAGGCTTTAAAACTTTGGAGACTGTCTTCCACCCAAAGGAGAAGAGGAGCATACTTTACAGTTGTGACTACTTCAGGTCTAAACCACGTGTAACAGAAACATTACCAAGTCACGTAAGGATGTGATGCGATGTGTTGCTTGGCAAAGCACCTCCTAGCAAACTGGCACTCGCTGTGTGTCTCATTTCCTTCTCCCCTCCCCACTCCGAGACAGGCTAATTGGAAAGCTCCGAGATGTGTTTGAAGTGCTGCCTTTAAAATGTGAGTGTGACGGTCTGGCCTTGGTTATAGTAATGCTGCAGGAAAAAAAATAATGAATGCTTCAATGTATTTGCTGATTGCTGAAGTGCTAATTTCACCCGAACCTCAGGTATAGCCATGGTTCTTCAGAAATGTGTTGAGTCACAACTTTCTGTTGCAATGTTACAAAAAACACTTGAAAGGGTAGAGAAAAAGACTGGGTGTACAAGGTCAAGAGCGTTGCTGTGGCTGTATTCTCAAAACAGAATAGAGGGATCTTCCCAGAAGGTGAAGGACCTGGAAATGCTGCAGAACTGAAGGACTCAGAGAAGAAAAGAGTGAAGGGATTCGGAGCAATTTCTTAAATACCATGAACAGTAGCAGCAGGATTGTACAGAAGCCCTCCTGACTCCACTGTCCAGTGAGCAGAAAAAATCTGGATCCTTTGACACCTGGTCCACCCAACTGTTGTGTTCCAATCTGCTGCCGATGGCAAGTGAAGCTGTTCCCAGACTACCTGCTTCATTAAAAAGTAGGTGCAGCCCATGGAGAAAGGACCAAATGAGGACCACTGGGCTCTCCTGATGAGTTTGGTGTGCAAGAGCTAATGACAGCTCTGTGGTGGTAGAACATCCCACCCAGCAGCTATCTGAGGGGACAGCAAATGGGAGCTTACAGATTTATTCATCTATGGATGCTTTAAAGCACAAATTTGCAATGTCTAATTAGAAAGGAGGTAACATGGAGGCTATTCTGGAGCACCAGAGTATCCCAGTCCACTTCGTGTGCATGCTTGGTGCTGCCGGTGCTGTGATCACCGGTTGCACTGTGGTGTTACCCAGCCCATTAGTGTCTAGTGTCCTGTTCACAGGGGGGAACCTCCTACCTCTGGTCTTGAACTCAAGGGAAGTCCTTGAGTGAAGGAGAGAAGATGCCGATGGCTGCTTTTGTCACACGACTCAGACATCAGCAGAGAGACCGATGTTAAAAATGAACTAATGAGCGTTGTTAACAGCAACAAAACTGCTGCCTCCAGGCAAAATTCTGCCAGCTTCACTTTTCCTTTCTTTCAGCTCAACATACCGATTAAATTCTGGCCAAAGCAGAAATTGTTACAGTCTTATTTTTAAAGAACATAAACAATGGCATTTCATAAATGCAGCAATTTCCCTTTGTCCAGAAGGAATGAATATTTTGGCTTCCTCCCTGGGATGCAGCTGCAAAGAGGTCTTCAGACACTGTCCCAGCCTTGTGATCCCCACAGCACGTATACCGAAGAAATCTAATCCTGCTATTGTCTGCCTGTGTTCCTGTCTGAATGCCCCTGCGATCGCAAGCATGAGAAACAATGGGAGATGGGAATATTTGCTGGCTTTAAAACTTGCTGGATGACAGCTCAGCCTGTATTCCGGCACAAATGATCAGGGGAAGAACTGATTCTGCTGGACAATGTGGGGTCCCACATCCCCACATGTAGAATTCTGCAGAGCCTTGTGTAGGACTTTCATTTTCTGCTGATAATCACTCACGCTGCTTGGTTAGCACTGTTGAAACTCAGCACAAACTTGTTTTTCTTTTTTTTTCCCTTGCTCTAACTCTATCCTAAATATGAAAGGGTTCTTGGGAAGAACATCCCGTTGGGCTATGTTGAACAGCCTTTGTATCCAGATGGTAATGATGGGAAGTCGGGCATTATATGGGATCGGTGGGCGAGCACGAATGACTTCTCAGCACAATTCATTGCCTTAAAGCACTCTGAATATTCTGAAATGCCTATCTGTGAAATCATGGCTCCCTTTTCAAATGGTATTTTGTGGTGGTGATGTGTGCACACTGGAAATGAAAAGTACTGATAAAAATCCAACAGAGGTTTCTGCCTCTCCCCTCGCTGAAACCCCAGGCTGTTTTCCTCATATTAATTCTCCTGAAAGTCTATAGCTACCTATTACCTTGGACTGCAATGGCTTCAATGGGCTTTTATAAACCTTTGGCCCTGTCGCTATAAAATCCTTCCATGTTTTTGCCAAACCTCCCTCAGAAAGATTGCTATTGCTTTGAAGATGCCAATAAAGGAAATTGCTTTCACAAGGAAAGAGCTGGGAAGACAACCCTAGACCCTTCATTTGGATTTCCTCCAATCATAATTTATTGGAACTGAAGAGCAATCCCAAAGATAATCATAAAAGGCACCGTGATCCAAACAGCAAGGTCTTTCTGGGCAGTGCTTAGTCATGTTTCAGTGCTTCCTGACCCTTCTTTCAGCTTTTGAGCAAAAGCTTCAAAGAAAAAACCCAAAGTCACCCACCCAGCCAAGCTAGGAGGCATTTGGCCCAGGCTGTGGCGGGCAGCGGGGAGGTGACGAGCCAGCCCAGTGCATGGCACGGCCTCTACCGGTCAGCTGCTCGCAGGGGTAGAGAATCCCAGATGGTTGGTAGCAGCCCCGGATCTAATCTCCGTGTGCAGGTGGCCCCGTGCCATTCTCTGCCATTGCTGAAAGGTTTCTTTTCTTTCTTTCTTTATCTGTGGGGGCTTTTGCTATTTTTTTCCTATAACCCAAATCCCTTTGTGCAGTCTTCTTAAGTGCACCACGTGCTGCCGGACCACCTGAAGGGTGCATAAACCTGAAAAGCTGAGGCAGAGAAGGGGCTGTCGTGCTGGAGTCTGGTTTAAACTGAAAAAGGAACAAACTTGGGAAGTTAGTCAGAGTTCTATTATTAGCTGGGCCAAGCTGAGAAATGAGGCTGTGCAAATGAGCGCACGTTCACTTGCCCAGATTTCCTAGATGGATCCTGGAGAGCTCGAACTCACACCAGGAGCTCCAGGGGAGGTGAGAACTGGCACAGAAGGCAGCACGGCCGCTCCAAGTTGCACGTTGCTGCTTCTCCTGCTGCTGTGATTTCTGTTAAGTTCCTTTCAGCCCTAGCAAGCAAGTACTTTACATCACCCAGGCAAGTGACAATGTGTGACAATCTATCAGCCCTTTAAAGGGAGTCTACTGTGTGTTGTCACCAGATTGACAGGAGAAGGGGTAATGGCTTTAAACTAGAAAAGGGCAGATTTAGGTTGGACATTAGGAAAAAGTTCTTTCATATGAGGGTGACAGACACTGGAATAGGTTGCCCAGTGAGGTGGTGGAGGCTCCATCCCTGGAGACATTCAAGGCCAGGCTTGATGAGGCTCTGAGAAGCCTGCCCTGGTTGGAGATGTCCCTGTTTATTGCAGGGGGGTTGGACTGGATGACCTTTAGAGGTCACTTCTAACCCAAATGCATTCTCTGATTCCATCCCCTTCCTGCAGCCAGGTGCAGGGACACTCAGGTCTCCCTTCACTGCCCAAGCTCCAGCATGAGCATCCTCTGAAGCTGACCAAGCCGTGGTGGGTCTGATCATCAAACCAAATGTGGCCACGGTGGGGAGGTAAGTGAAGAACCGATGCTACACGGGTAACACATCTCAACCTCAAAATGTGAGAAGTGCCTTAAAATAACTTGGAAAGGACAGCAAAGCTGGGCTCAGGGAGGGAGCTAAGTCTTTCATCTGTACAGGGACAGAAGAGTCTTGGGCCAGGAACATGGGGAAAGTGGTAGGATTATTTACTGGGGGGAAGCAGAGTAGCACAACAAAAGATTAATCCTAATCCCTGTGTCTCCAGTTTTGTATCAGTGTGTGAAATAGTCCCTTCTGCTTCTCCCCTGCTCTGTGGATTGGGACAAACAATGAAAGAAAAGCTAATAATGCTTCTCCCTAACAAAGCCACCACATTTTAATTTTTTGCTTCTTTTTTTCTTCAATTTATCTCTTCTTTTGAAAATGTATTTTAAAATATCACTTGATATTTTAAAATATTTTGCAGCTATTTGACCCCAGGAAACACTTTTTCAGCAGTTATTTGTGAAGAGAGAGGGGGATTGTCAATACTGCTGCTCCAAACCAGCCTGGTGCCAAAAGAGGGATGCAGCTCTATGGCTTAGGTGAGTTATTGTGTAGAAATAGCAAGCTTCTTCCTTTCTCTCCTTTTCTCCCCTCTGTCCCAAAGGCAGCGCCAGTGCACAGATCCCAGCAAGGTCATGTTGAGAGCACACAGGACTCCTCCAGCTCCTGAGGTTTCAGATTTGGGATAGGGGCTGCTGGAAAAACTAAGCCTGAAACAGCAGGCTCGAATTCAAGGTGAGATGCTGGGAGGTCAGTGGGTGTGTGGGTCCTTCAGCCTCGGTGACTTCTCTGAGTTCATCTAATTTCATCAGGTGATCCAGCACCCTCTGGTGTATTTAGAAAAAGTATGTGCATGAGACAGGTTTCCCTCCATCCTTCCAAAGCACGGAGCAGTTTAGGTTGGTAGGGACCTCTGGAATTCTTTAGTGCAGGTTTTAATATCTCCACAGATGAAGTCTTTGCAGGCTCTTTGAGGCACAAGTTCCAGCTGCCCCGCTTCTGTGAATAATTTTTTGACATCCAATACTTTTGCTACAGCTTCTGACCATTGCCTCTTGCCCCTTCACTGTGCACATCAGGGAGAAACCTGTCTCCATTTCTTCTATAACCTCTCTTTTGAACCCCTATAACCTTTAGTTAAATCTCTGCTTCTTGATGTTTGGCTCTTCATATCCTCTTCTAAATATATTCTTCTTATCAACTTGTTACATCAAAGCAGATTTAATGGTTGGACATGCAGAAATACCTGTATCCCTGAGAATTTGCATTCCTGTGACTTCCACAGTTAGCTGCTCAGAGGGGTTGTGGAGCTGCATGGCTCTGCCTTCACGGAGCTCTTCTAGATCTGAGCCCTTCACTGGGAACATTCATCATCTCCTGTGTTTTTCTGGTCTGCTTGACCTCTTTTGAGGTCAACTCAATCAAGTCACTACTCTTCAAGATTTCAGAATACAACAGACAAAACAGGGACCCAATTCTCTTTTGATAACATATTCTTCGGTGATAATGGTGATACTTTGGTGTTCCTTGGAGTTATCAAGTTTCTTTTCTGTATGCATCAAAGCAGTAATAATTTGACTTGTCTTCCTTGAGTAATGATTGTCTTAACACTTTTTTTAGTTACATTTATCTTCAAGGCATTGATTTCATTCCTTTGTAAATTTTTTAGAGCCCTTTCTCCTCACACTTTATTTTGTAGTGATTCCGAATGAATTATGCTGGCTTTGTAATCATTTTAAATAGAGACTACTTTTACATGTAGTGCCCCAAAACATGTAAAAACCTTAGGCTAAACTACTCTAAGGATACCTTTCCCTGCAGCCTCAGAAGGTTTTTCTTGAAATTCTGCTTTGTTAATAGTTTCACTGAATGTACTAACTGCACTAATTGATTGTTTCCTTGCTCCGTGGAACAGTTCCCAGCTTTCCTACCTACCAGCACTCACAAGAAACCTTCAGAGCTGGTGCCTTCCCTTGCCAGGGGTGGAAGGGAGTGGGTGCCCAGTCCTTTGGCCCCAGCTCACACATGTGCAGAGAGGCTCAGAAAAACTATATGAGCAAGGGATACATTGGGGATCAGACTGTAGGAGACATGGGAACTGTTTTGTGAGGGAATAAGCTACACTGGAGAATTTCCTCAAATCTTTTTGTTCCCCCTCCTTCATTATTTTGTTCTTTTCTCCCTCTATGTTTTATGTAATGGTTCAAAATGTTTCATTGTTACTTCTATTCAAACATAATTTTGTACAGTGCAATCAGATGACCACAAAGTCCCATCATTTGAGATGTAATGTTCTCTGTAATAATAGCTACATCATGTAACTGTGACAGTGATGGTCCTTGCTGTCATATTAGGAGAGCTGCAGCAACGTGACAGGGACTGGGTGTTTATTCTGGTAAAAGAAAAAAACAAAAAAAAAACCACTAAAAATATGTGTGTCATGAATTCACATCCACTTAAGTAATTTCTCGGAATTACCAATGAGGAAATTAATCCATCCAGATCTAGAAAAGAGGTATTTGAAGTAAGACACACACCTGACACCTCTTGGCACCTATCTGGACGTCAGAGAATCAGAAGTACCTGTTTCAGACCCTGAAGTATAGGTATCCTGTCCAAAAAGGTGCCTGATTATAGAGTAAGGTTCCAGAGGAAAGCGAACAAAGCCAAAGTCTGACCAATTTAGGAAATTTCTGTAGCTCCATCCTCCTGCAGCACTGGAGAAAAACAAAATTTGCTTCCAGCCTCACTGGAAATAAGTACACGTGGACTCACTTCACATGGGAAATGACAAAGAACCAGAAACCCCACAGGGACTTAGAGTTTGCTAATCTACTTTACATTTCAGTTGTTCTGATACCATGGTGATGGGCAACAGCAGAAAGATCTAAAATAGTGTGTAAGTGTTTTCAACAGCTTTCTCTTACTAAGTGCACTTCATACCATTATGAAAAAGTCCTCTTGATTTTTTTTTCTCTCTTTCTCCCACTTGAAATAAATTGTCTAGTACCTAAAAGGTCATATTGAAGAACTTTGCTTTTCTATAAATTACTGGATTTTGTAAAAACACTGCATATAAGTGACAATCTCTTGTCTGTCTGTATTTAGTGTCTTATGTTTAGCCTCCTAAGAGAGAGACTTTAACAATTTCCTCAAAAGGAATATAGGGAGAGAAAGGGAGGGGAAGGATACTGTATTAATTTTCTTTATGAATTTTCCATGTATCTTGAACAAGAAAGGGATGAATATCCCAGAATAATTAGTGTAATGATAATAAAGAAGGCTGTGAAAAGCCTTATCTTCTAAAAAACGTGTTTGTTGTTTCCCTCTGCAGAGCATTGTAAATGGCATCCAGGCTGGCGTGGGTGCAGCTTTTGGAAGAGTTGCATTTGAATAGAAAGCAGTGAGTTTTGTGGGGTTTTGATGATCCTGTAATAACTTTTCCCCCTCCCCGTCTTCTGGAGCTAATCTTACGCCTGACTTGGGTAATTCTGAAGGTATTTGCAATTTATTACTGGATGGGGTTCAGTTTATTCATGCTTCTGTTTGCTTAAATCCACTACGTGATCCCAGGGGTGGCAAGCTGGCAGCCACAATGATTGCTGAGATTTGAGGAGTGACACTGCACGTCTAGGGCTGGATCTCAACCTGCTCCAGGCACTGGAGTCTCTGTACACAACAGAGGGGTTTTGAAAGCCTAAATTTAAAGCCAAAACGTACCACTTTCTGCTAAAGAGGCATTGTGTGCATGTAAGATGTGCTAAGGCTCATGCAGGAGCAGGTCCTCCTCCCTTTCATTTCTTTCCATACCTTTCTCTTACCTATTTTCCCTTTACCTTTCAATTTTCTTCTCTGTGCTCCAGATAACTTTCCCTTCCTCTGGTGCCGCTGTGATGCTCAATGGCCCATTCTAATGTAATATTTAGGTGCCTCCTGGCTGTATTTTAAAAGTTGCTTTAACATTTTCTGTACTGAAGTAGATTTTATTTTTTTTTATAGCCCAACAATTCTCAGTTCTTAGCTCCTTAGGCTCCTGTAGTTAAAACTTCCAGAGTCGTACCAAAGCCCCAGATCTCAGTGGCTTGTATCCCATTTTCAGCATCAGGTATTTTAATCTGGTAGCATTTTGTCTTTTTGTATCATTCAGTGTTGTTGGTACTAGTTCCTTCTTATTTTTCAGGTGCTAAGTGGCACTAGGAAGCAGATGAGCATTTGTATGGAGTACCTGCTACATTACTTTTGTGTGTATGTAAAAGAGTGGGATGAGATTCAGGCTGAGTGTGAGGCAGGCATTTAAAACTGTGCTGGGAGGAGAAGTTGACAGGACTGGGGAAGCAGGAGGATAGTTTCTTTTGCTTCTGTTTAACATCTAACAAATCTCCTCTGTTTTACATCTCCTGCTGAGGTCCAGGAAAGAGTAGAACAAGAGCTCTTGATGCCTGCATGAGATTATTCCATTTCAGATGTTACTGAAACACCACCCAAATTGCTCCTAAGAAAGCACAGGATCACTTGACCTTTTTGACACTCACAGCGACTGCTTTGTCATCCATTCTTCATTATAATACCATTTTCAGTGGTATGAAACCTGCAGTATAATCTGCTGCTCCAATATTTGGGGCAGTGCCCTACTTCCTTTCAGGCCTCCAGTCTTGGCAAGAGAGGGGAAATCTTGGAGCTCAGACTTTAATAGACTGTTCTGCACCACAGTGGAGTCTTTTCATTGCTCTTTGCTTAAGGCCTGCAACTGATGCAATTTGTGGTTTCAGAAAGTGAGGGATCTGTGTGAATTACGGTTTCCATCTCTTCCATTCACAGGGCCCCAGAACCATGGCAAGAAAGGGCCAGTTAGGGATTTAGCCATGCCAGGCTGGGCAAGGGTGGGATTTATCAATAACCCATTTTAGCAGAAAGGAGGTGAGAAGGATTAAATGATTTCTCCCGATCACTACATATGGGATAAAGCCCTTGTGAAACAGGCAGCTGAGCTTATGTTGATGATGAGCTCCTGTTATGGTATGGTCCTTCCCCATCCTTTCTCTCCATCTGGCAATGTCTCAGCACTGCTAAGCCCTTCACAAGTCCATTGAGCTTTCTGAAGTGCAGAACACCATTATTTTTCCTTGGTTAGCTTTATGTAGCAAAGGGAGTTGCAGGGTGAGGTGAGGGCTGAATGGGAATGGGCAGGTACCTGGCCAGGGGATAGGTGGGGAGGGCATAACCACTTTTTCCAGTGGCAGCCCCAGCCATGCCACCCTGTGAACTTCAAGAGCTGAAACTGTCTTCCCCCATCCCCTGTTTCTCCCAAAGATCAGACAGAAAGAAATTCTTTATGAAAGGCATCTGGCTTGGGTGAAGAAATAGTTGAGTAGTGAGACCCAACTCTTCCTCCATCATGGCACCTTGTACCCCACCCAGCCACAGCAGCACTGGGGCAACCAACCCGGCACGCGCGCAGCCCCCAGCTCCTCTCCCTCTGTTCCCCAGGGTGCGAGTCAGCCCATCTTCCTGGCAGTATATTTCATGAGCTGGCATATTTGTAATCGATTAATTCTGCACTGGAAGCACACCCATCATTCTTGGCAACATATGGCAACTAATCTCTCCTTAAGCAGTTAATTAGGCACCATTTGTATGCACACGTCGCCCTTTGCGCGCTGAAGCGGCTGCGGTTCCTGGAGGAAGCTGTTTGTTCTGGGCTGTCTTTCTCCTTCCTTTGTGTGGAAAAATGAGATGTTTCATACTCATTTCTTTGCACGTGTTCTTTGGAAAGAACAAAAGTAATGAGGTGCTGCTCTGGGGTGCAAGGCTGGGGTAGAAAGGTAATCCAGGCTTTAGGGTTCTGGGTGCGAGTTGAGATGAGAGAGGGGTCAGGTTTTTGGCTCTGTGATTCCAGGGTAATGGTTAAGTTGGCAGGAGTTGCCTTCCTTGTGCACTGAAGAGGGGCAGGTATGAAGCACCTTGACAGAACTGATCAGACAAACTTATTCAGAAGGCATTTGTATCTTAAATGCAATTTGCTAGCCAGCATTATTAATATCTCAGTTTAAGAGCACTAACCTACTCTCTTCAAAACTTAAAATATGTCAGTGCTTGGTCTTAACAAAAAAAAAAACGAAGAAAAAGGAAAAGTCACACAGTGACACAGTACCTGCATGTGTTTTAACTGACCTTTATTATTTTACTGCTCACACTGCTAAGCATCATCCAGAGTACTGTGTGAAGCCATTTTATGGAGGGAGAAGTAAGTATGGCCATGGACTGCAGATGACTGGAAAAAAAGCCAAACAAACAAGAAGGAGGGTGGGGGGAAATTGAGCCATCCATTCCAGGAGGAAGAAATCACAGATCAGCTCTCATTATAATTTATTGTTTTGTATTATGATCATTTCTGCAATCCCCACGTCAGAACTCTGTCACGTTAGGCATTCTCCAGACCATCCCACAAACATGATCCTTACTTCACGGTGCTCATAACCGGTACCAAAGGCCACGGGACTGGAATTGTTCTTGCTTTTCTGTTATGAATGGGGAGGTACAGCAAGGATAAATGAAGTTTTAGGGGTAAAACTGGGTCTGGGTTTGCAAATGGCAGGTGTGATGCTGCAGCAAAAAGATATCTTTCTTCCCTCACTGAATTTCTAGTTTAGTATCTTGTGTCTGACATCTGGATGGCATTCTAACAACTTCAGAAGGAAAAATGCGTAATGGACAATCAATAAACTGTTTGTTGGGGAAATTTTCTCCTACCGGAACGATAGAATCAGGAACTGAAAAGGCATGGGAAGGTATTTCAGAGCTGTTCATCAATTACCACTGCTATTTATTTTCCTGAAATTGAAATGGAAAACTCGATGCCTGAGTTGGTTTGAAGACACAGAAAGCGCATGTTGTTTCATTACCTCCAACTTTGGTAAACTCCTTGTAAGTCTATGACAAATTACTAATCAGTCTACAATTTTTCATACCTGTCTTGTCTCTATTTTGCTGTGCTTTGGTGTGATTACTGCATATTCTATCTCACAGCATCTTGTAAATGATATATCAGCCTTATTGAACGTGGTGTTCCCTCCTGCATTTGATGAGCTGAGTCCAACCTTGGGTGCCTGCAAGCAGCTGGGCTGAGCACCAGCACGGGAGGGCTGAGCTTGCCCTTCTCTCTCAGGGCAGCAGGCACATTGCTGAAGTCAGGCTCATAACTAAAAGCCTCTGAATTCCACCCCCCAGTACAAGCTGGAATTTCTCCTGCTCCTAATAACAGCAGTTGTGAGGTGTTTCAAATAGCTTCAGACTTTCCTCTAGTGTTCACTGTCTTCTGTTGAGTTTAACGCCCTTTTCCTTTAGAAGCGAGTGGAAATGCAGTAGGTACAAATAATAAATACCCAGAAAAAACCATGTTGGAACGTGACTGGTTTGCTTAATCTGCCTGTGAATGGCTCCTCTCCCATCATCAGCCTTGTTAACCCAATCTAAGTTCTGTTTCTTTCCTGTTGTGGTCACTTTTTTGTTGCATACAGCTGATAAAATCCATTCTTTCATTGTAATGTATCACAGCTTTTTGTATGGATTCTTTAGGATCAGGCTTTTCTCTTTCCTCAGGAAAACTGAGGCTGAAGGTGCAGCAAGGGCAGGGGCAGCTGTGAGAGGTCTTTTTGTCACTGTAAGTCCATTGCTACTTGTGAGCCCTGCCTGGCTGAGGGTCCAGCTGAAACGGGTACACTCCCTGTTGTGACAGGAGGGCATTACCCCCTTCTTTACAGGCTGAGTACCTGTAACCAGGAGGGTTAAGGTGTGGGGAAAGGTAAATCAGTGGAAAAATCCACCAAGGCAAATTACTGTGAAGTTTCTAGAAGAGTGAGAGAAAAAGCAGCAAGCTACAGACCAACATTCCAAGGAGCCTTCATGTGCTAGGAACAGAAAATAAGATTAAAAGGTTTTTGGTTTTTTTTTTCTTTTTTTTACATCTGTCAGTGCAGGATCTCCTGACTGCTGTGGGAGCAGCTGACTCATGGCATCTGTTAGCAAATGGGACAGGTTTGCTGCTGGTTGGAGATATGAGGGTGCAGGTGTAGCCCCAAGGCTGCCCACTTCAATGGGCGCTCTGCTCTCCATCATCTTTATCCCCTTGCAGAACAAAAAAGTCTCGTGTGGGATGAACGGCCAAAAGTTTACTGGTTTGGCTGACTCCCCCTTGGGTGTCAGAAGGGATGGGACTGTTGTGATGTTGGCTGTGGGGATAAAGAAAGCAGAAGGTGGCAAAAAGGCATGTATTCATGGAGCAGAAGGTCCTTGAGGCCACAGAGAACAGCACAAAATCAAGAAACCCCCTCAATCATGGTAGGAGACACTGTACAGAGGAGACTGAGTGATTAAATGAGTCTCACTGGCTGCACTCCTGCAGGGATGAAGAGGTGTTAGAAGGAGTTTTGAAGTAACCCAGCCCTCAAGTGAAGGAAACAGTCAGATGGGATTAACAGTGATGGCTATTTGTATGCCAAAGTGACATAAGGATGAAGCTAAAAGGCCAGAAGCTCAAGAGAGAAGTGGACTTTGTGTGTCAGCTGGGAGAAAAAGGAAAGCAATAGAGAAGAAAGAAGTGGAGAGGTGGCAGGGGCGAGGGAGTTGAGAGGTTGCTCCGACTTGAAAAGGCATTAGAAGTGCTACTGTATTAAATGAAGGAGGGCTTCAAGGGGGAGTATTTGGCTTTTTCAGAAGTTTTAAAGATCTGTACTAATAAAGTAAGGTGAGCACGCAAGGTCAAGGAGGCCAAAAATGAGCAATGAGACAGTTTTACTGTTCTGACAGATACATGGCTCTCCACCTGCCATGGCCGAGATGTGGGACAAAGACCTGAAGTAAGAGGCATAAGATAAATAGTGGTGCAGGAAGGCTTTAAATTACAAGGGATCAATTTCTCTGACATAAATAAAGGTTCTTTAACCTTGGTTCCCCCATGAGTCAGCACTTCTGACAGGCCATGATTTACACAGAAAAACCTCAAGATATTATGGGCATGATTGTGAGTGAAGAATGTAAATGTAAGAAAATCAGTACTTAGCTAGGAAAGATGGAAGAAGATGCAACAATTCTGTGGTTAAACGGGTCTAGATAGTCATTAGCCTGTGAGCAGGGCAAAATTCAGAGTGGGGTGTTTCACAGATTATGGTTCCGAACTTCCTGACTTCAAGGAGAGCCTCAGCTCATTCTGCTTCTGTTAAAGGTAAGATCTGTTTTCAGCCAGGCTCGCGAGGGAGCGGACTTTCCCAGGCTCATACAGATCTACCCTACTTTGCAGAAGTGGGGAATGATGACCCTTGCCTATTAACCCATGAACTTGGCATGAGCAGGGACTGACCTCCGCTGTGCAGCCACTTAAGTTATCCAATTTCATCTCATTTGTGCACATAATTTGCTGCCAAGGTGACATTATCGAGTACTCGTGACAATGAGGATGTGTTGATTAGGGGAAGGGAAAAAGAATAAACACAGGCTGGAAATCTGAGCTGGAGATAAGGTTGTTTGAAAGGACAATGAATCAGAGACCAGAGATGGTTGTAGGGTAGGGCTTCTTTGCTCTCTGGTTGAGCTGCCTGAAGGTTGTAGGTCAGACTGCTTGTATGATACCCACAGCCTGTTTTTAGAAACCTTGCTAAAGGTTTGTTTAGGGTTTCTTTTTGCCACGTATGTTTTGTTTCTATTTTGTTGTTGTTGTATTTTTTCTTGCTTGTTTTTATTCTTCAAAACTGGAAAGGACTAGTGCAGCTCCCCCAGGACACTGACTGTCCCAGGACCAGCTCAGACCGAGTGGTTTAATACTTGTACTTTAAAATCTTTTTTGCTTAATACTGCATACATAAAAGCCTTGACTATTTGGGGTAACCCTTACACAAAACCCCCTTTCTCATCTTTGTGCTATTTACACATCCCACCCGGCTTCAGAGAAACTGATGCCTACTGCTCATGTCACCCCTGTGCTGCTGCAACTGGGAATGATGGGAGGCCAAGTGAAGCAAACAGGACATGGAGAACTTTGTATGAGCTGCTGGGCTTCAACCTCCCAGTGCAGTCTTAAGGTCAGAAAATACAGCTGCTTCTCACAACTCCTGCTCACAGCCCTGGTAAGACATGGGCACTTCTTCTGGACAAGCTGCCTCCTGAAGAGAGAAGAGGGAGAGAACAAGGACCCAAAAGGCAAAGATTGGCCTGCTGGTTTTGTATCTCTCTGAGCTGTAAAAATGAATGGGGAAAAATGTCTATTTTTAAATGCTGAAATAAGTCCCAATCACTTTCTATATTTCTCTTCATTTTACAGCATTAGCTGTGAGTACTTTTAATGAGTCTTTTTATGAAAACCTCTTTTGGTGTGGGGGGAAGTTATTAAGCCTCCTACAAAGGGATTTTATGGTTTTAATTATAAACAGGTAATGGAGTCTATGTAAAAATTACCTTTTGACTTTGCAATAAAACCCATTTCCCCCAAGGTAAGAGCTCCATAAAGAGAGAATTACACGGCATGGGAATGGAGAAGTCAGCTCCGAAATCACAAGGTGCTTGCACAACAGCAGCTTTCAAGAAGCCCTAGGGATCCATCGACCTTAGTCTGCACATTTTTCTGTTTGCTGCAGGCCAGGAAAACCACAGAGGGCAATGCAGGGTTATGGGGTTGCCCAGGATGTCTCACTGTGTTGCACTGGAGCAGCCTCAGGGCTTCTGTAACTTTGTTAATAGCCATGTAAGGACCACCCAAAAACCACAGCTGGAGACTAATGTGTAGTGAAGGGATGTAACAGCTCTGCTGCTTTCCTTTGAGCTGTGCAGTCAGCTGCAATGGTTGGAAAGATTCAATTTTGGTTGGGTTTTTCTTCCTGGATAACATTGCTCGCCTTACCCATTCTGGCTTAATCACTGAGCTTTGCCAACTTTGCAGCAGAAATCACTTGCATCTCAACCATGGAGACAGCCCCTGTGTTGGACAAGCTTTCTCTTTCAGTGTTTGTCACCCCAAAGAAATGTGACTTTTCTGCTAGCCCTGGTCTGGAGAGGTTGGTCGAGGTTTGAGCTGTCAGTACAACCAAGGCCAGTAGCCACAACTGCCCTTTTCTGTATCTTGAAGAGAGGACATTTCTTTGCCTCCTGATGTCAAATGCACATTTCCCTGACTATTAGAGGAGGCATTTTCTTGGCACTAAGACCCAGTGCTGGCGTCCAGTGCTGAGCTGAGCTGTGCTGGTTCTGCCGACTTCTTATGACCTTGAGTAAGTCATGTAATTTTCCTTTGCCTTGTCATTTCTCCCCCCTTCCTTCCTCCTTCTATCTCTTTGTGTCCAGAAGGAAGTCAAGTTTCTGATGAATGGGTTGTCTTTTAGCATAAAGTCAAGTGATCCAAAGAGACTGAGTTACTGTGACTTCATGAGTTAATTGTGTCACTTGCCTGTCCGCAAGAACCGACTCTGCCTGTGCTCTGAGCTGGCTTCTGCTAGAAAATGCAGCACATTTTTTCAGACATCATAAACAAAGTTACTCCAGCTGATAACCTACTGCATTTGAAATTCAGAAATAAAGAAAGGCTCCTGAGAGCGAAGACTGTGAAATAAAGGCATTTCTAGAAAATATGAAGCTTCCTTTTTCAGAGCACAACTCTGGTGCCCAAACACGCTCGTGTGCCCCTTGCAGCAGAGGTCAGAGAGGCCCCACATCTCCACGGGGACATCGGGTAAGTCGTGCCCTTGGGCCAGCTGTGCACAAGCAGCAAATCTGGCAAATCCCTACTAGTCCAGGTGACTGGAAATGGGCTGAGTGGTGACCCTTTCGGAGACGAGCCAGCACAGTGCCAGTGGGCTGTTGGCAGCGCTGGCTGGCAGCGGGCAGCAGTGTCACCCCTGGTCATCCTGTGAGTGACACTGTTGTGAGACCTCGGGCTCCTGTGGTATTTATTACCATAAAGCTCTAGCCCAGACCAGCTGTCTGTGCCACCTACTAGAAGTGGCTGGCTATTTGAGTAAGTTACTACACAGTTGCTCAGTATAAGTTTTAGTTGCTCTCTTTGAGCTGGAAGACTGAGGAAGAAAGAAAGAGGTGGAAGAGGAAAAAAGCCCATTGCTGGAGAGTGTAATGCACTGTCTTTTAGCTCTCCATGTATATCATTTACAAGGATATATAGACTGTTATGGCTCATCTGAATCCCTCTAATCATTAATGAGGTGCCTTTCAAGCCCTAAAGTTAAAGTCATAAAAGTAAAGTGTGTTTTCTACAGCAGGTCCATTTTAGTTCTTTATACAAATGTCCTAGTGCCCTTTATAATGTATTTGCTATAGATCTTGACAGCGTTATTTGTTTTGTTTTTCTATCTAAATGCAGTGTTGAGTGGAAACAGCCTCATTATCTCCCTGTTTCTGAAGAGAATTCACTGCCTTGGAAAGGCTTTGTATTAACAGCCCTAGAGATAGAAATCCCCCTGCGTGCAGCAGAGGCACAGGCAGGCAAATCCCAGCCTCCCCCCTCCTTGCTGCTCTGCTTTAAGTGATGAATGAGCAGTACTTCACTTATCTGTCCCACACTTGTGGGTTCAGCAGCAGGCAGGCTCATCCACACCTTGTCTTTTCCCTTGCTAAAAGCAGCACCAGATGAAAGATTTTACCAAATCCAGGGAAGCAAAAATTTGCTTTTTACAAACTAGGTTCCCTCTTCTTTCACTTTGAGGCAGCCTATAATGTGCCAAGTCCTGTTCTCTTATTTGTAATAAGCATATTGATCATAGTAGAGTCTGACAGCTAATTGAGTTCCTGCTGTAGTAGACTGTTGTATTTTTTGAGGTCTTACTCTGACAGTGCTTTTTGTGGCTGTCTCTGATGCTTCCTTGCTTTCCTGTACGTTGCTTTTAAACTCCCCAGCAAGCTCCGATCCCACCAGTCAACATCTATTACCCTGCTGTAACATCTAGAAAATTCTTCAGGTCACATTCCTCCATTTCTGCCAGAGCCAGCCTGTGTGGCTGTAGTGTGGAAAGTGCTCCAGTCAGCTGAAGTTTCACTACAACTGTCTTAAGCTGGGGTGTACGACCTGGTTTTGAGGAGGTTTAACTCAACTCATGTCAGAATTATAATAAACAGGGCTAGAAAGTAAACCTGGTTACCCAAGATTTATAAATCTAGCCCAGATTTTAAGTGCTATGTTGAGGTCTGTAGCCTTTCTTTTTGCAGAAGTCTCTCATTACCTACGGGGTCAGCCCTGACTTGTCTGGATAGTAAACACGAGGTAGCCTTGTTCACACCCCCCATGATGCCTCATGAGATAATATATCAGGATGGTTGACAGACAAACTCTTCTGGGAAGTGGGTGGACATGCAGCTGCTTTTTGTGTCCCATATGTCTTCGTAAAAATTCCCTTTATTTCCTAGTGAAAAGAGGAATCTGCTGCCAAAAAAACAAAACAAAAACAGGTTAGGGAGAGAGAATGGGAAAAGAGTGTGATAGGTAAATGGAGTTTAAGGTATCATCACAGTATCATTCAGGTTGGAAAAGACCCTTGGGATCATCAAGTCCAACCCTTAACCCTACTCTACAAAGTTCACCCCTCAACAATGTCCCTCAAAACCACATCTAAATGGTGCTTAAACACATCCAGGGATGGTGACTTAACCACCTCCCTGGGCAGCCTATTCCATTATCTGCCTACTCTTGCTTTGAGAGACCATCGAGGTCCCTTCCAACCCTTAGGATCCAGTGATTTTGCTTTCTTTTTCTTCTGCTAAAACCTGCCTTTCTCCAAGACAGGAATGGCTCTGCCAGCCCAGCTGCACTAAACAGCATGATAAGGATTGCTGTAAGCCCTCGAGCCTCCAAAAGGTCTTTCCAGAATGGCTTATGGTTGTCTATTTAGATGGAGCCGATGGCCAATCTCCTTCCAACTCATGCCCACGTGCCCCCCCACCCCGGCCTCTTTCACTGTCCTCCATTTCTTCAGAGCCCACTCATAAATATGTCTCGGGTCTCATTCAAAGTCCTTTAAAACCAAGGAGGGCCTTTCTTTTGGAGTTGGATCAGGGGTTGGACTCGATGATCTTGGAGGTCTTTTCCAACCCAATCTATTCTATGATTCTATGATTTTGGCCTTTGGTTACTCCTGTAACCCAGCCCAGTTCAACACACCACCCACAAATATGTTTGACTCTTGTTAATCTCATGGAAAATCCACTACGTGTTTTGCTGAATCACAGTTAAAACAAAGACCTCCTGGCTTCACTTACCCCCTGGAAAGGACTGGATTTATTGTTCTCTTTCAGCGCATTTAGCAGACGTTTAAAAATCTCAGTTGTAAGTGTGTGAGGTCTTGAGTCACAGAGTCATGTAGCTGGGACTCTGGTTTGAGAAGAGCTCTTCCCTCCATGCAGTATATTCAAATCAAGGAAGACACTGGATGCTTTTCCCCTCATTTTTAGTCATCTTTTATGGTCTGCAAAAGCATTAGCCCTGTGAGCCTCTTTGCAGAGCTCCTCGGAGAAATGCAGGGGGTTGTTGGTTTCCTGCAGCAGAATGGGTGACAGACAGGAGGGGATCCCTTTGCCTCTCCCTGGGGATCATTTGTACCATCATCACAAAGTACCTCAGCACCTCAGAAAACATTTTTCACTAAAGGATATTTTGGTCACCAAAATGTGCTTACCTATTTTGATCTTGTCAGTCAAGCATCACAAAGTTTTTGTGTAGGTACCATTGAAAATTACACCTCGATGGGGAAAAACTGTTCCAAGTGGATGTTTTCCTTTGCCTTCCATCTGCCAACCTTCCTGCTGTCAGCAGCCCAGATCATGAGAGGCAGAGGGTGGCTCAGAAACCCTGTTAGTAAGATCTATTCAGACACAAATCTCTCTTTTT
>VWZY01012091.1:108080-151577 GCA_013399075.1 Chloroceryle aenea
TTTTTTTTTTTTTAATTCAGAATGATGATGTCTGTCCCTTTCTCTTTGTTCTTGTGAAGGAAACAACCCCAGGCACAGAAGTGAAGTGAATAGTTTGCCTATTCCAGCACTCCTAGCCAGGTAGATCCCCAAGCGAGATGTTTTCATCAGACAGGGCGTTGAGTGCTAGGTTTTTTTTTGTCATCTCACTCTCACCTTTCAAATCACTTGATATCCAAAGCAAAACATATCGTTCATACAAATGGATGTTTACAACGCACGGGCATAATTTTTAAAACACAGAGATTGCCAGAGACTGCCGAGTGGTGCACCAGATAGGGAAGTTTTTCACAGCTTTGGAGCTAATGATTTGTAGACATTGGCAAATACTGAGTTTTTAAATTAGAATTGCTATAGTTCAAAAGAGACAGATGGCTTTATTTATGAAAAGGGATTTAAGGACCACACACAGAACACTCCGCAGAAAGACAATGTGTTGTCGGAGACCATATATCATAAAATGTGGTATTTAAAACAGTTCACATTTCAATTCCCCTTTTCCTCATTGCCAGCCAAATCTAATGGAGCTGCTTTTTAAATCCAGGAATATTTTTGCCCTGATAAAAACAAACAGAAAACAAGAGGAAACTTTGAGAGGTCACCTTCTGAGAGCTGGAAATGTAGAATTCACCTTGGGCCTGATTCAAAACCCTTTGAAGCCATTTCTGTTAATGCCAATGTGCTTCTCTTCCTTATTATCTCTCTCATCCATTTTCCTATTATCTTATTCATTCATTCTCATTTTATTATCTCATTCAGTCAGTCACTCATCATCTCAAACTTTGGATACTGGAGTTGAGTGATCAATACTTTGAGTTCTTTCCAGGTTCTTCTTATGCAACAACATTCAAGGTTCCCAGAGCAAGGAATTCCATGGCAGAAAGGCTGCAACGACAGTTTGCCAGCATGGTACTTGGCCAACGCTTTAACATAGAAATTTGGTCAGAGATGGCCAAGATTTCCTGAGATTCCAGTTGCTGGTTTTCAGCAGAACTCAAAGCATTAATGGGTGACAATGTGTGGTGTTGGGAACAGAGGAGGAATAAAGCCATTCTGATTCAGAAGAAGCCATGCTGTGATATATCACCCCCGAGAGATCAGAAGCTGGTACGGAATGGCGCAGACATTGACAGCTTGTTCATCCCTCTGCAAAACACCCAGAGCTGCACCAGGCTGGACAGATTCAAATAGGAAACAGCCCCACTAGAGACACTTCTATGAAAGCTGCTTCCATGTGGAGAGACAGGGGATGTAATAGTACAATGATGGGCAGCAGTATAAAACCTGTGCTTGATTTCAAATGAAGATCCAATCGTAACCCATCGTGGCACATAGCTGTGCGTGCTCTGCAGGGATGAACTCCTCACAGGGGAAGATATTCCTCTTCTGCTGTTGTTATTTTCCTTTCCAGCCTTAAGAACAACTCCAACAATCTCTTTCCTGTCATCTGCAGCATATGTCTCCTCTGCTCAGCTGTTATCTGAACTGAATACAGAATGGAAGCAATTTCCAGGAAGCACAGCAAATATTAAGACATGCAGAAGTACAGGGCAGGGGAAAAAAATATCCCAGCAGTCACTTGGCTTTCCTGCATATTCATCAGGCTCAGACTGCTCCAACAAGGCCAATTCTGTGCCTTAACCAATTAGCTACATGAGGTGAGTCATTTATGTGTCTTGGAGCTCTCGTATGTCAGTGTTACTTTTCCATTTGCTTGTTTTGGTGCCTACATCTCCTGGAAAGCTGGGCATCCTGCACTGGTGTGTCTGTGCATCGATGTCTCTGGCACTCGTGTTGCCATTTGTGGCTATCTGTATAACAAAGGTCAGTTGTGTAAATTATCTTTGCTTCTCTAAAGCACAGAAGAACATTGAGGTAGTGGTGCGAGTCCTGCAGAGGACACTCAGGTAGTCAGGGAGTTTTGAAATCTTCATCCGTTGAGACACCCAAATCTCAGTGAGTCCCTGAGCAACATGCACTGCTTTGAGCTGCTTTGAGCAAGGGGCTTCACCAGAGACCTCCAGAGCTGTTGTCCACCCTGTGCGTTGATGTGAAATATCTCAGCAGCTGAATTTTTGCCAGACCATTGTCCTGAACAGAATACACCAACACAAGAAAAGCTGCTGCAGTTCTGCTGGTAACCTCTTCTAGATAAAGAGGGATTATTTTCTTGTCCTAACCCCACTCATTCCTGTCAGCCCAGCACAGAACTACCTTAAGCCAGCAGTTATGCATCAGAAGAGAACATCCCTGGAGTAGACTGGAGGTTCTGTGTCTCCTAATGGCAAAGGAGCTATCAATGTCCTTATGCTGACATCTGTGCACTCAGGAGGAGCTGGTGGCTACCACTGCACTTTCACTCAAAATCTTGGGTGCCCGTTGCACGACAGTTTTCTGTAGATGCATATTCTTCAAGCTCTGGTTGCTGCTGGAGCCACCATCCACAGGCAGGGCCTGAGGCCAAGCAAAGATCTCATTCCCATTTTTAAAGAGCTTATCCTCTTGGGCTCTCCGGCTGCTCCAGTAACATTTGCATTTGTGGGTTTGAGCTGGAAGATCTTCGTTCCCAAACTCCAGTTGCCCTTATAGTTACCATGGTGGAACAGTTATAGGTGGTGACAGATGGACATGCTCATAGTGTCTGCTGCTAGTTCAAGAGCATTTCAGAAGTCCTGGGCTGAAAAGGAAAGGTCTGTTGTGTTTGATACTCTAATCTTTAAGTAAAGCAGAAATGTGAGCTCTTACTGCTTCAACGTTAGACCAATGCGACCGCTGGCACAAAAGGGAGCTGAGGATGAAGACAGTAATAAATTGCAGGAGAATAGTATGACACAGTTTAATTTCCAGCAAAACATAAGGAGGGTGGGGGGATCTATTTGTTTCAGGATTATGAAATTGCAGAGGGTTTTGCTTTTTAAACCAAGATTCCAGCAAAAGAGGATAAATGAAGATAAGTGGCTGACTCAGGCATTCTGAAATTAGCACTGAAGCTTTCTGCTCTAGCCTGTCATTGCCCTGTAGCAAGAAAAAAGATGGAAGTATTAAGTGAGGATGCCATTGAAACAAACTGTGCAGTTACAAGGGCTAAAATCCAGCTTGGTTTTATTGGCCCTTACGCAGTTCCATTTTCCTACTCATTCCTTTTTATAGAAGACATAGCTTTCCAGAGAGACAGAAAACAGGCACGTGGAGAACCTCCTGACCTGTGGGTAGCATTTAGAGTTTGTACATGTGTTACTATGCTACATGGATTTATTATATAAATATATATAAATAATATCTGAGAATTATATAGCACCTTTCTATTCCCAGAGTTCCAAAGCACTTGGAGAACAGCAGGACTTAATTGTCTTCTCACTTTGCTTTTATGCACCCCTGACTTCAGGGGGATTACTCTTGATTTACACTAAAAATATACAAGACTTGGCTATCTTCCCTCTGGACCCCAGCTAAGGAGAACCACAGCAATTATGGAAGATCACTTAGAAGCCATTTAGGACAGAGAGTGAAATTGGGGGGGTTTGGCTTAACAGAAAAGAGGGTGCTATAGATAAGCAGAATATTCTAAGCCACCACTGGAGTTTTGCTAGGCTCAGAACCATTCTGTTCAAAGCATCTCTCAGTCTTAAGTGGCCAACCTTGAGCTGGTTGGGAGCAAGAGCACTTTTGACACAGTCCTGGAGTAAGAGTTTGGTGCTTGCAGTGGCTCAGAGTCCTCATCCCACATTTGTGGGGTTTCACTGCAATCTTCCCTCCCTGTGTGGTTCATGCCCACGGTGAGCTTGGAGATTATGAAGTTCATTTCTAGCAAAAGGCAAGCCATTCTGGAAAGTGTTTGAAAACAATATCACATTTTTTCTTCATGAAGTGTGCATGATCTAAAAGGTGTCATGATCAATATCCTATGAAGAGGACATTAGATATTGCACTGCTCAGAACAGCCTCCTCAGCTGGCAATTGAACATATTTTTATCAAAACGTTATTTAAGAGCAGATTTCCATTACTGCAAAAGCTGATGCTTCAAAAATCCATGCCAAGCTATCCAATCCATGAATTCATTAGACATCAGAATATTCTGATGGTTTAAAAGGCCTGGTTTGAACTTTCCCTTTTTTTTTTGTTTTTTGTTTTTGTTCGGGTGGGTTTTTGTGTTTGTGGTTATTTCTGTGTTTTATTTTTTTGTTTGTTTGTTTTTCATCTACTTCTGCTTGATCTTCTAAGTGGTACAGTGCAAAAAACATTCAACCAAAACCAAAATGTGGGGAGGAATATAATTACTCCTTCATATTGTTTAGATTTTCAGGCTTCTTAAGTATTAAATATTTTTGTTTTGATTAGAAACACTTTTATTTTTTAATTCCTAAAAGTCCATAATTGTCTCTCTAATATGGAAATGCTATTGAAGTTCTTCTGTTTTGATGTTTGACCTTCAGAGCCAGAAGGAGCTAATTCCCTCCCTCTCTATCAGCTCAACTGTGGCAGAGGCACAATAACAAAAGGGAGAAGTGTTCATAGCTAAGAGGGTTTGGGGACACACCCTCCCCGTTCCTGCTGCAGTGTAAAGCAGGGGCTTTCCCTTCTGAACCCTCCAGACTTATGCTCATGAGCAGAACAGAGTGAGGATGAGCTGCAGGTCTCCAGCTGATCTCCAGGTTGTCTCCAGCATCACCTCAGGTCTGCTGTGTGGTGTTTTGGTTTTCCAAAGACAGAAATGGAGGTAAAGTGACAAAGGGATCTGGAAATGGGACAGAGCTGCTGAGGGCAAATGGAGCACCAGTGTTCCCATGGGAAGCTCCTGCATTCCCTCACTTGTGTGAGTTCTGGTACTCAGCAATATTTGTCCCCGAGAGCTGTAATTCATTCGTAAGCTTAGTTCAGTGCAGGGGCAAACTTCAGAAAAGCTTTTTTTTTTGGCTGTTAATAAAGGACATTGATGATTTCAGGGCCACCAGGGCTGGACCTGCCCCCTCCCCTGCAGAGAGCTGTTATCATTTACTGCAAGCCTTTTGAGCTGGGCTGTGTTAACCATATCTGGGGTCACCTCATGTGTCCAGGTGGAGAGAGCAGTGACTTCAGTTAACACAGCATCTGTGGGTTTGGCAGTGCCAGTGTCCTAAGGTACACCAGAAGTTGACATCCTGAGGCCAGCCTCCCTGGGGTCCAGGTGGGTAGGATCCACTGAGGTTAGTGGGAGGTACTAGAGATTAAAATTCAAATTGCAGACACAAAACATGGTCTAGGTTTTTCTTGTGTGCTGGGTAGCCCTTCACATATGAACAGCTTCCCCCTCTCTGCCCAGCCCCTGCTTTTGCTGTAAGACCCCAGGTCTTGAAGCAATTTTGTCCAGGCAGCCATAATTCCGGCAAAGAAACAGGAAAGTGGAGATTGCATCTTCTCTGAGGAGACTGCTAACGACCTGCAAAGTTTACAGCACAAGAAATGAGAGCGCGTGGGTGAGGGCAAAGTGCACTGGCTATTTTAAAAATATTCTTGTTTGTTCTAAAGGCTGAAGTGGTGCTTTAGAGAGAAATAAAACAAGGATGAGGAAGCAGTAATAAACCAGGACTGTTGTGCAAGTGAACAGTTGCCTTCCCAAGGGAGCACTTACAAGCCCAACTGATGTGTGCTGGCACTCCTCATCACTTGGTGTTACCAGCCAGTCTAATAAAAGTGGTCTTGTAATGGCTGGACAGGAGCTCCTGGCTGGGGTAATGACTCAGCTCTCCTGGGAGAGGATTTGCCTTGGACCTGGTGGGGTCTCAGTGTAAGGCTGTGTCTTCCCCCACACTGTTTATTGATCTGCAAGGAGAAGACTCTGGTCAAGGTACCAAGGGGCATTTCTCACTGCCAGCTGGCGCAGGGCAAGGGGTAAAAGTGAAGAGCAGAAAGAGGCTTTAATGAGTGCTTCACCCTTGGAATGGGATGGACCCTTGCAAATGAAAGGGATGCTCATCTCTGCTCAGTAATTCCTGAGCCTCTGGCCTTGTGCTATTTTGTGCCGGGTGTGTTCAGAGGTGAGCTCTTACAAACGGCCGGGGAACAAAATGGGCTACAACAGCATTCTTGAAAAGAAATTCAGCTTGGAGGTAGTATTAAATACAATCTGAACTTGCTCTCAGGAAGTATTTACATCTGAATTCTGCCAAAATTTCTTTCAAGGCACAATAAAGAGAGAGTCTGATCTCTTTCTGTGCCAAACACCATTGTTAAAAGAAATGGTTAGACATAAATATATCGAACTGCTGCTTTACCTGAACATACCTGCTTTCAGTAAGTATCAAATCAAACTGGCTTGCTCCAGGCAACTCAGCCTTACGTGTATTTCACATATCTGGGCAAGGTACATTTGTTATGTTCTTGCTCAGAGCTCTTCTTTACTCATCACAGACATGACCTAAAACAGGAAAGAAATCTTGACATCTAGAGCCTGTGTGAGAGCTGTCCAAACCCCAGGGGAGCCCCTGGTCTGCATTCTCTTCAAGCCAGTTCTCTGATGCTGAGAGAGGATGAGCACGTCCAGGTAGGGGTGTCTCTCCCTCTCCATGAATTGCTGGAGGAGCCAAAGTGAGTTAAGCAAACTGTTTAAGTGCCTTATGTGAGATGCCTCTGTGCCCTGGGGAGCTCTCCATGGCTTTCCCGGGCTTTTGGCCAAGCCCTTAGAAAACAAATATAACATCCCAGAATGATATGTTCACCGTTGCTTTTTCCTGACAATAGCAATCGGCATTTTGTGTACAGGGGAAAAAATATTTTTCCCTGCAACACTGGGTTGAAATGCTGGGGTTTCTTTAGCCATTATGGAACACTACCTCCAGATTCAAGTGTCCCAGCTAAAGCTGTCTCGAGGTGCCAGGTCATGTTGTAAAAGGAGGTCCAGAAATGCCTGCAAGCAATGCCCTAAGTAAAAGGAAAGTGTTGTGGTTTTGTTTTGTTTTTCTCTTTACAGGCACATTGGTGTTCTGCAATAACACCAGCATACAGAGTTGTAGGGGTGCTTCCAATTAACTTCTTAGATGGTCTCTATCAGTATCTCATTTGAACAGCTCATGAGCTTAGTTATCCTTGGGACACCTTTGCAAAGGGAAACTGAGGCACGGGGAGCCTGAGTGGCTTGTCTCGAATTACATGAGCATTCTGAGAGAGGTGAAATTCGTCTCCAGTCCCAGTATAATTCCCTAACCACTGAGCCTCCTTCCTATAGCGTTTTAGGACAAGGCTATAGAGCACTGCCTGAGTCCTAATAAACAAGTGAGACTTCACAGCACTTCTCTTTATCCTGCTTCAGAGTGCTCCTTAAGGAGGTGCAGCTTAAGCCCATTTCCTCTTGCCCTTTCACCTGGGAGAAGAGACCAATACCCACCTCAATACAACATCCTTTCAGGGAGCTGTAGAGAGCAAATTAGTAGGAAATCTAAATCTTTCTCCTCCCCACAGAGGACAGAATACTCCCTTTTCACAAGTTCCCATTAATTATCGTTGCTAAAATCATTATCGATAAAGGAGTTGGGGAGTTCACATGTTTTTCACTCCCCTTGTCTTGCATCCAGGTTGAAGAGGGCATGGATGGAACATCTCCTCTTTATTACTGGACCCTATGGAGAATTAAACCAAATTTTTTTGATCAAGTAATTTTGTAGTATAGAAATTACAATGCTCCTCCTGAAATAATATTATAAGTATAATTAAAATAACTCCCAGAAGAAGAGAGTCAGCAGTATTGGAAAAAAAAATCAACCTTATGTAAATGATAATATGAAAAAGCAAGACAGAGACTTGCACGTGGTTTATTTTGTGTCATATTGGTAGTAATACTGCTTGTGGAAAAAAGATTCTGTAAAGCACCTTCTGCGTAAAACATGCTGCTCTGCTTGGATGCTGCACAACTATGTGCAAGTCTGTGCCCTCCTGCAGGCACCTGGGGCAAGGGGGGCAAAGCCAGGCTGAGATCCTGGGGGACTACTTTTGTTCTCTGAACCTGAAAGCAGGAGTGAGTCTGGAGTAGGATTTATTATCTAGGCTTATATAGTTTCAATTGGATAGATAAGGGATGAAAGCTGTTGTGGGGTTTTTTAACTCAGGAAAACTTATGTGACTTAAACTTTGTGACCAGTAAATTCCTCACAGAAATGAACTTTGCTCAACCTGCCTTCAACTACATGAAACTGGTATAACGTAATGGCTCTGCCAATTTATTCATACATCTGATATTTCCTAACGTGCTTTGATTTATTGGCTTTCTCATATCACAGTAAAACTGTATTTTTGTATACTTTATTTCCTCCACAATCCTTTGCAAGCACAGCTCCTGCTGGGCCTTCACAAATCAATCCTGGATATTTTTTCCCTTGCATCTTGCACAAGCAGAGAGCACCATCCATCTCATTTAGAGTTGGTTATGCTCCAGCTTTCTGCTTTTCCTTGTTCTCTTTTCCTCTCCCCATCCCACAGCACTTCCCAGCGTGCGTGTTTATCGCAGCCGCTGCTCGCTCGCTCTCATGCACTGTGTGGCAGTGGGGTGCAGGGATGGACCTCTGAGCATCCCTGGTGCACTCCCTTCATAAAGCACACGCTTATTGCACTCTCTTCTCTGATTATTTTTTTTTAATAGCCTTTTCTGTAGCTGGCAGGAAAGGCCTGAGCACCAAAGAAAAGAGCTGTCACCTTTCCACTCATTAGCAGGAGGATTTAATTGACTGCAGCCAATCTCAGAGACAATCTTAGAACAGGAGAAACTTATCATGCTGTCTGGGAGCCCAGCTTGGCCTATCTTACCACCAGGGTAAGATAGTCATAGTGCAAGCCTACCAGTCTGTGGTTAGAAGGTCCACATGTTAAACTTCCAGGGCCCTATGCAGTCAGTAACATCAACTGAGCTGCCTTGTCTTTTTTGGGGGTGCCCAGCCTACTAATTGTTTAAATTTGTGTGTCCAGGACTTAGATTTTTCAGAGGATGCTCAGAAGGAATCACAACTTGACTGGAGTGCTGAGGATAGATTTAACTTTAGCTGTAATTTTCTCTTTTTTTGCTTGTATAAAACCTGAGGGATGACAATATCCAGAGAATTGGCCTTGATGTCCTTTGCTGATGGTCTTTTCAAAGATTTTGGTCGTTACACACAACACCAGATACCCAAACCAGGTAATGGACGTTGAAAGCCCCATTCTGGCTGTCCTAGGGATGAAGGAAGGATATATAGAGGCAGCAGGAAAAGCTTTAATTTTGTCAACCATGTTTGAAAGCCGGATTCACAAAACGGTTTAATGGAAGGATTTGGATGCTGGATAACATTTTCCCAGCCCTTTTAGGTGCACTAACTGAGAGAGGGATAATCAAATTTAAGTGACTGCTTAATTCACTGGAAACCATACGATCCACCACTGTGACAGCTCTTTTAAATGGCTGGGTCCATTATCCCAAACAGTTTGGGACCACTGGTGTACAGAGCAGTGCAGAGCCCAGGCAGCAAAAACCAGCAAGGCTATTTCCCAAAGCTGCTGGAATTTCTATGATTGCTGGATTTCAAACTACTTACAGATATGCTGTTAATCTGCTCCCAAATACATCTATGTTTTAGGATCAAGATAAGTGCATTTGAATGCAAATGTGGGCAATGTAATGCAAATTGCTTTAATGAAAATGAGACTGCCCCTTTAAAAAGCATTGGCATTGCCAAAAACATACAGGCTAATAGAACTTCCCGGACTACATGGCATCGTGAGTTTGCTTTCAGAACCAGACACTCATCAAGGAATGTGCAACAATACATAAAATAGAGGAAAGTACAGTGAAAAGGGAGTAGAAAAGGCAGTGAAGCTGAGATGAAAGGCAAGAGGGAGCAAATGGAGAGGGAAGGAGGATGGTAAAAGAATTAGCAGAAGATTAAACTTGCATTTGGTCATAAAAGAACTACGTTGGTGCAGTGTAGATACAGCAATATATATACACATGTAAAGAAAAATATGGGTGAGAGAGAGGGTTTTAAGCTGACAGTGGTTTGGAATGAAAATTCCAAGGCCAGTCCTGTCCCAGATCTGATCCTAAATTGAATGCAATGGGTAGAACTTCCCTGCAGCATTCACAGGTAGCAAGATCCATCCCTGGGGTGCTGCGCAATGATCTTTGGCTGCATTGGGAACTTGATCCTCTTTTTAATCTCATGGCTGATGCCACATCTGAAATGTAAATGTGAAGAAAAAGAGTGAATGCACCCCTATTCTGTGTCACGTCCTGTCCCCCCACCCTGAAATCCAGGATGAATTAACTTGACATGAAGTGAAATGGGGTCTTCATAGAAGAGACACAATTGACCTGGTGTTGTCACTGGAAAGCAACAATATTCTTGTCTCACTGCATCACTATGGAAAGGAGAAACAGGGAGGGGGAGAAGCAGCCCTGTTTGCTCCAGGGCCTCTGCTGGGGCCTTGTTGCTGTTCCATGAAGCACTAAATCTCGTGCGTCATCCCACTGACTTCACTGATAAGGATGCAAAATTTTCCTTTTACTTTATAGTTTCAAATCCAGTGATCAAACAAAGAAAGTACATGTGAGGAAGAAGTATACTGGAGAGAAAGAAAGGAGGCATGCTTTAATCCCTGCTCCAGATGTTTTCTTCCTCCTGCCATTTGGTTTCTGCTTCTCCTAAGCGCCACAAGTTAATCTTCTACCACTAAGCAACAAAACCAAGTGGCAGCTGTTGCCAACACCTCTGTGCACAGCCCTGGAGCAGGAAGTCTGCTCACATGTCTGCAGGGTACCACTGGTGACATTCTGATTTGCTGATAGTTGGGTTGCATTTCTTTGAGGGAAAGGGCCTGTCTCCACCAGCTGGGATGCAGAGGCAGAGGCAATCACAAGCTGTGTGGCTTTGTTGTGTGGGGTGAAGTTCTGCTCTACAGCTACGTGGAGCTGTGCTGCAGCAAGATAAAAGGTTGGATTGCATCATGGTTGGCTCGGGAAAAGAGTGGACAGGACTGGAAATGTGATGAAATGCTCTTTGGCCCTTCAGAAGTCAAAATGGGAAGGAGCTGGAGTGTCTTCCCACTTGCATAGTGTGGTATCCTGGTTTTGGCTGGGTTAATTTTCTTCCTAGTAGCTGGTACAGTGCTAGGTTTGGGAATTAATATGAGAATAGTGTTGGTAACACACTGATGGTGTAGCTGTTGCTAAAAACTGTTTATACCAAGTCAAGGACTGTTCAGCTTCTTATGCTGCCCTGCAGCAGTGGCTGGGGGTGCACAAGAAGCCAGGAGGGGACACAGCCAGGACAGCTGACCCAAAGGAACCGAAGGGATGTTCCATACCATGTGACACTCTGCCCAGTATATAATCTGGGAGACTGCCCACAGCTCAGGAATTAGCTGGGCATCAGATGGTGAGCAATTGTATTGTGCATCACTTGTTTTTATATCCTATTATTAATATTACTATTTTTCCTTCCTTTTCTGTCCTCTTGAACTTATCTCAACCCACAAGTGTTACTTCTTTTTTTTTCCAGTTCTCTCCCCCATCCCACTGTGGGGAGAGCGAGCAAGTGTCCGTGTGGGGTTAAACCATGACACATGGACAGTAATTATCCAGTCACTGTAATGCTGTGTAAGCAGCTAAGAGGAAGTAACATTTTATTCTGACCTGATCGGGTGTCAGAGTGGTGTGCACAGCAGGTATCCAAGTGTCTCTTTTTGTTGTTTTTCACAGTGTGACGGAGGTAGACTGTTTCCAAAGAAACTCCATCACTGATGGTGCTCTTGGTCCCTTGCTCTGCCTCTCCACAGTCCACTGCATCTTCTTGAGGCTTTTGGCCTTGCCTGCTAAAAGCATTAGGCTATAATACAGCAGTGAGCTTGGGCTGGAGCAGCACAGTAGAGGCTTAGTGAGACTTCCTGAACTTTATGATTGTGTGCTTCCTGTGACTGCCAGGGATGGACCTGAAGACTCAGCTGGTAATTCCTCAGACATGTCTTCACTGATCACTGCTACCCTCCGCTGATCACTTTTTGTGGTCCATGCCTTCAGTATTGTTCCATATAAAATGGATGGAAGGTAAATAGGTGTAAAAAAATGGGCTCATGCACCTGATGGAGCTGTGCAGAAACCCATGTTCTACTCTCAAATGATTTGCGTGGACATAATCAAATAACTTTCTGCCTCTCTGCCTTGGTGCACCCATCTGTAACTGAGGGCTATGAGGCACAGCTCTAACAGGCTGCTGGATCCCTGGCTGACAGTCTCCCTGCCCATGGCAGGGGGGTTGGAACTAGATGATAAGGTCTCTTCCAACCCAGACCATTCTATGATTCAGGGAAGCATAACTGACATTTTATCCTAATAAACTGGCTTTGGGGACAGGCTGGTATAAACCACATTTGTGGGAGCCTGGTACTAAACTGGTGTTTAAACCTGGGTGGTTTCCCATGGACTGGTGCACTGCAGGTTGAGCTGAAGGCTCTGCAGGGTCCCAGTGGTTAAAGGTCAGTGCTGGTACCAGCAGACTTCTATGTCTTCTCTCAGCTTCAATGGTGATGTATTTTAAGGACATTTTTGCTTTGTATGTCTGTAAAAGGTGGCAGTGATAGAAACATGCATTCCTGTCTTTTGTGTCTGGCCGATCTGCTTAGGTCAACTGGGAGAAGGGAGCTGCAAGTGGGGAGTGCTGGCTCCCCGGGGGTGAGAGAGCAGCGAGGTCCCCTCCTCACCCTGCCCTTTCTGCTCTCTTCACTTGGACAGCAGGACACGACAGGACAGTAGGTTATCACAGCTGGCAGCCTTCAGAGCTACCCCTAAGACAAATAGCAGTAAGCAAAAGGATCAGAGTTAGATGGTGACAGATACTTGGACAGCTGAGCTGAACGCTGCTCTGTGCACTCCAGCGCTCATTTGCTTAAAGATGCCTCAGCAATGGATGTATGAAGGGGCTTGACAAAACCATCACCACCAGCAAAAAATGAAAGCCACCATCAAACAGCCATAGCAGATGTGCCCTGGACCTTGCTGTCTGTCTCTGCCCCCAAGCTGGACTGATCCTTCTCCCTCTGGCTGGACAGAGACAAACCGAATCCTGGATGCCTTTGCAGGAGCCTTGATGCAATCTTACTGCTTCTCTGTGCCAGGTTAGTGTCAAATCAGTCTTAGTGGATTACACTGGCTTAATAAATGCAATCCCATTTCCTTCAGCTCCAAGGCTACAACCCAGTTATTGAGAGCAACTTCTGTAGCTCAGGATGGAAACATTTTACTGGCGCTGGGGGTCATAGACTGAGTGCCTGCTATCATTCATCCTGGGCTTCTCAAGCAAGGCTGCCTTGACAACTGGCGGCCAGTGAAGTGGTGAGGCTCCTGCAGACAGATGCTCTGGCCTTGCATCTTCAACTCAGTGCCTCCCTCTGCTCCCTGTCATGTACCGGGAGCAGGGAGTGAGCAGCCAGCACTGCCTTTCCAAGGTCAGTGCCAGAGAACAGATGCTCGGGCTGTTGTAAGACACTGAACCCACCTTCAGGCCACTCAGCCAGCTCAGGGAGTTGGGGCATTTCCAGTCCCTTTCATTTTTCTTTATATTTTTTTCTTTTTCCCTAGAGGTGTGTAGGTAGAAGTTGGTGACAACAGCAAGAATAGAGCTGGCTGTCCTGCTTGTCCTGCTCCCAGGATATGCTGTCCCTTCCGGCACCGAGTTACCTATAAACTGACTAATGAAGGAAGACTGAATACAGCTTATTCCAAACAGTTTGCCTTAAAATACTGATTACTGGACATTAATATGACAGAGATTTCTACCCATTTCTTTTCAGGCCCTTTGCTGGCTAGAGGACACAGCTGGAGAACCTGGGAGTCTGGACCATGGTGCTGAGGACTGCAAAGTGCAGCAGGTTAGTGCGGAGGGGAAGGAATGCTCCAGGTCTCCCTCCTGCTCTGGTGTGAGCCACCAGCCCACTCTGCTCAGTTCCTGGGGAAGCAGAAAGTTGTGCTTTTGAGTTGCTTACCTGCATCCACTCCTGCAGGGTCAGAAATCCTGGTGGGAGGTAATCTAGGCTGATACCAGTTTTCTGCTCTGGTTTTCCTCATACACCCATTATCAGGGATGGAGACGGATGCTTTCTTGTAAGAGATTTAAGTTCCCCATCTTTGCTGAGATTTCTGGGTCTTTACCCTCCCTGGTTTCCACATGTCCCAAAGACATTAAAAGCGTCATAGGGAGTGTAGAAGGAGGGATAGAACTCGATCATATTTCTTTTTTTTCTCAATGTTGTCAATTAAACAGGATTTATATCTTATTTCTCTGTTCTGTAATTACCCCCTGGGATTTATTTCAGATAACTCAGGAAAACAATATACCTCCAGAACTTCCTGGCTGCTGAGAAGAGTTATTGCTGTACCTCCTCATTGTCTCACAAAAGCCAACTCCCTTCATTACTTGCTTTACCTTCCTGAAGCAGAGAAGGGTATCTATTGTAATTTTGTTCCCTTTCAGGAGGGTACATAGAAAAATGGCCCTGGACATGTCAGGTACAGTGATCCTCTAGGACAAATTTAATCACAGAGCACAGAAGAGTATTAATTAACCCCCGTGCACCTCACGCTGCGAGAGCCTCCCCTGTGCTCGCCTGCAGAGTTAGACGTGGCAGCAGAGAAGCTGCTGTCATTAGTGATGAGTGAAGGCCAACCTGTTGTTTCTGATGAAATACTCTCTAATGATGGTCTGGTGTTATGGTTTTTTTTATTTTGTGTTCGTTTCAATAACCAAAAAAAGCAGATACATTATTTTTCTACCTACCCTTTGATACATGTTGATTGACTGGCACTTTAAGAGGATATGTGCCTGCTTGAATTTTTTCAAAGCTGGAGGTGGGAAAGGGATTTGTTTGCATTTGAAGGAGGCCTTGTCAAAAAAAAAAATCGAGAGAAATATTGACATAATTTAGGTAACACACACTGTAAACAAGCTGCTAGGTTTTTCTTATCATATTTTACATCCGTTCCTCTGCAGAGTGCAGCCCGTGTATTTCCCCTCATCTGAGACAAAGCCAATCATACTGACTTGACTGGGTTTTCTTGCACATATTTCTGCCATATTTGCCCTGAACTTTGGGCTTGATGAAACCCCGAATCAAGTCAAGCTCTGCTGAAACCACCAAGGGTTTAATACAAGGTAACAAATTGGTTTGTTTTATTCATACGTAACTTTGCTTCCTGCAACTCAGCCTGAGTCTGCAGATAGATTACCTTCCAGCACAGTCATTGGGGATTGCAGGTTAGCTCAAGGTCATGCAGGTCTACTGCAGGAGAAGCCAACACACACCAGAAGAACAGACACAGTGAGAATGTGTAGCTTCTTCCCACAAACACGGGGAAGTGATTCTGCCTGCAGCCATCCCACCTACAAAAGACCGTTACGGAGTCACAGCACGGTAAAGGCTGGAGATCATCTCATCCAACCCCTCTACTAAAGCAGGGTCACCTCGGGCAGGTTGTAGAGGAATGTGTCCAGCTGGATTTTGAAAGTCACCAGAGAAGGAGACTCCATAACCTCTCTGGGCTTTTCCTGATGTTGAGGTGGAACTTCCTGGGCTCCAGATTGTTCCCATTATCCCATGTCCTGTCACTGAGCATCACTGAAAAGAGACTGGCCCCATCCTCTTGACTGTCCACCCTTCTGATATTTAGAAACATTGATAAGATCTCTTCTCAGCATTCTTCTTTCCAGGCTAATTAGGTGATCATTACTGAAAGTGATTCAACAGTCACTTCAGGTAGGGCCATCCAGACATAAGAGCAACTCACACTGCTCAGGTGATGCCTGGACACTCTCATGTTAAGCATGTTGGCCCTGGGGAACACTTAACCACAACACCTTGAACAGGACCTAGAGTAGTCCCATTGATTCATCCATCCCTTTAAAGGGCAGATGGCTGGGTTGGTCCTAATGAAGAGAAGACCTGTTCTAAGGAGCATCCTTGGAAGAGGCAGTAGAAGAAATTGCCTTTAGATCTGGTGTCCTGCTGCTCGGCAGAAGTACTTCTGTCAAAGGCAGGCTGCAAAGTATTTCTGTGCATGTAAACCAGCTCCCCACACCTCCTTGCCTTGCTTGCCAGCAGTCATCAGTTATAGTGCCTCTCATTTCTCAAGTTACTCTGCCATAGCTTGGCTGTGAAAAGCATGCCGTAAACCCAACTGTTTTTCTCAATGGTGGCTTTCTATAACAACCTGGCCCTAAAGAGGTCTTCCCAAGGGTTGTTTGCCCAGGCAGTATGTCACGAGTCCCTCAAGGCTGAACTGACCATTCCTCATGGTGAACCTCATTATCTGACTTCTCTTTTCATGATTCTTGTTCTTCTTTTGTGACAGTCCCATATTTTGCTCTCCTTACATCTCCATGCTGTTGTGTTCTTCCATGCTTTGGAAAGCCACGATCACATCCCAGAGGGCAGAGAAAAATGTGGATGGTTGTGAAGGAAAGAGCTTTCCCTTCATCAGTACTTGGGGAGGGTTAAAGCAGTGAGGCAGGAGGAGGCTTTGCATTCCTTGCAAGCTTTGGGGGTGGGAGTCCCATCATTTCTGGCTCTGCTGTTTATTTCTATCAGATGAGCAGCTCTAAAATAAAGTGAGCAAGCAGAGTTGCTCTTCCTGCCCCCAGAAATTCAGCCCTGTGCTGCAAAGGTTACTCTCGCTGTTAACAAAATGCTAGAAATCAGTGCAGATGTTGTTAAAGACAGAAGATGATGCTCATATGTGTTTACCATTCTGAAGAGGGCTTCATTCAGAACTTCCTGGAACAAAAAATGCTGTTTGCTCATTAAAAATAACTGACTGTCTTGAAAGGTGCCTGGGAGTAGCCGGAGAGAGAGAACATTTTTTTATTACTCTTTAAATTTTTTTTCATTCCTTCCAAGTGAAAGCAGAAGGTCTGAATTAGAGCTTTGCCATGTATTTGTTGAAGTCTTCATAAACAGTGCTCAGACCACAACTGAAATTACAAACGCCACATCCCTGAGATGCTTCTGCTGTCACCACTGCGGTCATAATGTTAAGGCTTGTTTCTGAAAGTGCTTTTCCTGAGGAGCTTCAGGCATTTTCACTTGTTATTTTCCTACCAGTGTCAATGAGGTAATAAGCTCTTCTCTTTTTTCACCTCTCTCTCTTTTTTAAATGCACCTGTAAGAAAGCATCAGGCTTCCTGGAAAAAATAAATAAATCATTAGTATGAATAATATGTTGCCAGTTTTCAAGTTCCCTTTTAAGCCACTGCCTTATACCTTCTTTCATGTGGTAACTCCTGAGCCAAATTCAATAGGGTCAAGAGCTCTGCTCAATGAATCTGTGCACAGTAAATGGGACCAGAATGAGTGTGTCTCACAGCCTGGACTGCAAACCGACGGGGAAGCTGATGCTCTGAATTGAAGTCTTTGCTGAATGCTGAATCTTCAGTGGACTGAGATGTAATTTCTCACCATTGGAAAAAACCTTTCTCCCAAACAGAGGTGAAAGACAGTATAGTTTCCTTCAAGTAATCAGCTCTAGAAAGTAGATTCCCAAGTGCACGCTTCTTGTATTTCAATGCAAATTTGATTGGTAAACAAAAACTGGTCAAAGATAGGTAAAGGTTTTCTGAAGTCGGCTGCATTTGGTCCCAGATTCAGCCACTTGTGGGCAAGGGCCCCTCAGTCAGGTCCAGTGAGTGCCTGGAAAGCTGGTAGCTAGAAACAAGAAACATGACTCAGCAGCCTCTTCCCATATTTCTGTCCTCGGGGTCTATCAGCTGGGAAAATTTCCTCCATTGCCTTGACATTTGCCTTGTTATATAAACAGAAACAATCAGGTTTCTGTCTTTACTCCTGATGTCATTCAAACCTGCAGAATGCAGGAATAAACGGGAAGGATAAACCTCTATCTGATGCTGGGTAGCTTAGGAACTGATGGGGAAAGTCATCTGCTCTGCCACTGACTGCTTTACGTGCTGTGGAAGGAGGGGGGGTTTCACTGGACTTGCTTCTTGCTTCTGTTGTGTAGTCAGTCTGGAATTTGGTCCGGAAATGTTCTGGCTTTATGAACAGAGTTGGTGCCGAATAGCGGTGAAGTCTGGATGTAGGGAAGAGACTAAAGACACAAGAACGTATAAAAGGGTGGAAGTGGAAGGAGGCAGATATGGGGAGGCAGAGGGAAGCTACAGGGCAGTCAAAGGAGCTGCAGCAGGAGCTGAGGATCCACAGGTGGCAAAGGCTGTGCCAGGCAGGAGCAGCAGGCAGCTGTAAATCCGGCTGTCACCGCTCCATGGCACCTGGATCCAGACGTGGGTCTTTTATTCCAAACTGGTGGTTGCAGCTCTGAGACTGCAGCAGACTAAGGGCTCCTGAGGGAAAGCAGCACATGTGGGGTTTTTGCCTGGTGTCTTTGGATTCACCCAGGATTTTAGGCAACTGGTCCTTTCTTACCTCTGCATGCTGTAATCTGTTGTTCTTGTTTCTCTCGCGTAGCAGATTGTCACCGAGAGAAACTGGAGAAAATCCTGCTCTTGGTTTCCTCTCTCATATGGTGAATTCCTCTGCTTCATATGTTGGTTGGGTGGTTGATGAAGAACACCAGGAGGAAAAAAAAGCAATTATATCCAGCACAGGCACTCACAGCTGGTATCACAGCTATATACTCAAAGTGGTGGTGACAGTACTGCTGGAAAGCAGTAACATTTACTATTTCCAGTCATGTGAAGCCCTTCCCAGTTAAAGCCACAGTGTTCTTCATCTTCAGAGTTCAACTTCCAGATCTGTGCTTTGAGTAACCCTGTCCCCTGCTCTCTGTACCAGCAGGAAAGTGGTAGCTGCAGTGTGCATGGCAAGAAAATATATTTGTATGGGTTTGTGTGCTTGAAGTATCCCTGCTCTCAGGTAATTACCAGCATCTTTTAAATCTTTCCAGGTTTTCTTCTGCTGCCACCCACATTTAACGTGGACAACTGGATTTCTAAGTCTCAGCTCTGCTCGGCTGCCACTTCACATGTTGTCAAATGACTACTCCAGAAGTAAAACCAATACAAAATCTCTATAGCATATTAAATTATTGTTAGCAGGTAACTCCAAATTAGACTGTGTAGGTAGGCAAAGGACAAGGAAATTTAACACTTCACAGGTTGCCATAAAAAAAGGTTGGTGACATTCAACAAGGGAGTAGAAATACTTTAAAAACAATTGCAATCATGAAATCCATCACACTTTTTCCCCTCCAGATTTAGGGCTTTTCTCAAAGCCTGTTAGTTGCTTCCACATCTTCTCACCCCTCTGTTCTCCCTTCCCCTCTCTCCTATCCCAGCGCAGCGACCTGAACAAGTTACCATTGCCAGTTAAGAAACAGGGGTGTAAGCAAACATGAAGTAATTCTGTAAGAATCATTGAATGGTTTGGGTGGGAAAGGATCTTTCAAGATCATCCAGTCCAACCCCCTTGCAGGGAGTAGGGCCATCTGCAGCTAGAGCAGGTTCCTCAGAGCCCCATCCAACTGACCTGGAATATTTTCAGGGAGGGGGCTTCTTTCTGGGCAACCTGGGCCAGGGTTTCACTACTATCAGTGTAAAAAATTTCTTCCTTCTCTCCAGTCTAAATCTCCCTCTTCTAGTTTAAAAACATCACCCCTTGTCTGTCCCCATCTTTCTGACAGGCCCCTTTAGGTATTGAAAGGCCACAAGAAGGTCTCCCCAGATGGAGCCTTCTCTTCTCCAGGCTGAACCCCCCCAGCTCTCCCAGCCTGGCTCCCAGCAGAGGGGTTCCAGCCCTCCCAGCATTGCTGGGGGCTCCTCTGGCCCCGCTCCCCCAGGTCCCTGTCTCTGCTGTGCTGAGAACTCCAGAGCGGCCCCAGCACTGCAGGGGGGTCTCCCCAGAGCCCTGGGAGCTGAGGGGCAGGATCTCCCCTCCCTTGCTGCCCCCACTGCTGGGGGTGCAGCCCAGGGTGCCATGGGCTGCTGGGCTGTGACATGGATGATATTTTAGGGTTTCTTGTAAATCACTTTGAACATAGGTTGGGTAGATTTGCAGCAGGGAGATCTCTGGGGCATTGCAGAAGACCTGCACCTGTAGTGCCACTGCCATCAGACAATGCCTGTAGCCATGGGCCCGATGGGGCTCTGCCATGCCACGGAACCAGCTGTTGTATCTGCTACTGGGTGTGCCTGGTGGGCTTGGGAAAGCTATTAAATACTGGTGAGAAACAAACAAGTCTGAGAATCTGGTGACCTGTTCATAGACAATTTGTAGGTGGTGAAAGGTGAAACTAATCGATCTGTTTATAGTAAATGATTCATTAATTTACTTTCCTCTTCTCAAACTCCAGTCTGCAGTGAACAAGGCAAGCAAAACCTCCTTGTATGCGTGCCAGCTACTGGGCCTGACGTTGTCAAGGCTGAGCTATTGATCTTCTGCTCCTGACATTTGATGAGTCGCAGCTCCAGGGGGTACCACCAGACTGCAAATCCCAATGGCTACAGACAGCTTTGGTTTCTGCCACCCTTCAAGAAAGATCAGGCAGCACCAGCCTGTAGCACAAAGCCCAGCTAAGGGTGGTTGCAAACCTCCAGGATTTCTGCTCCTGCTTTGTCTGGAGGAGCATGTGGCTTCCTGCACCTTGCCACATGGAATTGGTCCAGCCCTTCTGCCCAGGAAGGAGGGATTTGCTCACGTGGACAAGTGAATTATTATTACAATTTGCCACAGATAACCTCACTGAATCACTCACACAGCTGTTTTTTTCCCTGTATGTAAGGGCTGAAACTGTGGCAAGGTTAATACAGAGCATCCATCATTTCCATTAATAGATGGCAGTGCTGTGCAGATCCCTTGTGTGGTCTGCCTGTAATTATTTTTTAAGGTGGCCTCTGTATATTTCTTTGCAGTGAAGGCTGAAGTGGAGAATGGAGGTCTGGTCTGTGCACTGACTGATTAAACCTGCCCATCCATCTGTACAGGGATCTTCCCAATGCAAACAATACCTTGCAGCAGAAGAAACAGATAGGAATGTGTTGGTGTAGCCTCTACTTGTGAGGAGGCAGATTTTGAACAGATTTTTCTTTCTTTTTGGAGAGGGGCAGGGAAGAGGATAAGAGCAGGGGTTTTTTCACCTTCCAAAATATAAAGGGAAGATTGAGCTGCCTTTTGTGGCTCCAAATCTTAGGTGCACCAAGGATGGAGAGAGCAGTGGTACTAGAGGTATCCCTTGTTACTGCTTGCTAGTGGTCAGGACAGTTCTCGCTACTTCAGTTTAACACTATAGTTTATAGTGCACTTTCTACACCTGAGAATGAAATTTCCTGCAAAGATCTTTGTTGCCTTTATCTGTCCTCTGGGTGTCCAGTTGACTTCACAAGATTTATGCCACGTGCACGTGAAACACAGAATAACTGGGGTTTACCAGATGACCACACCTTACCTCACGTGGCTCACAATATCATTAACATGCAACTGTCCATCCAGAACAAATTTTTCTTTCTTACCTACTGCTCTGATCAAGAAGAAATAGTTCACGTGAGGCCTATCTGCCTACACATACATATGAAAACCAAAAATTAATATTAAAAGTAGCAGCCAAATAAATTTGCCCTACATGCAGAAACCTTATGAATAGCACATAGAGGAGCCACGTATCTCTATGGCTTCAGGTTTATTCCTGACTCCTTTCTTCTGGCACTCAGAGGACACGAGTGTTTGCACTTGTCATCATGAGTGTCCACACACAGCCCTGTGTCTGCCATACAGCCCTGGGCTGTGTATGCATCTCTGCCCTGGGACTGGGAGGACTCTTCCATCAAGCTCTGGAAAGCAAGGAAAACAGGGTGTTTAGGAAGATGTCCTAAGCAGTCCACCTCTGAGCCTGAGCTGTTAGTGTGGCAAACCCCTGCCTGATGTCTGCAGAGCCAGGATATCACTGCGGGTGCCAAACCCAGGGCGCTGGAGACATCCCTGCTGATACTGGTCTGTCAGGGAGCTCTGTCTTTAGTGTCTAATCTCTGTCTCATTAGATACCTGTAACAAACCGTTTCTGAAAGAAACAGCTGGCAGATATTTGGTGAGAAGTGTTGACTGCTTTCATCACATGATGTACTAAAATGTAATCCCTTACACTGAAGAGCACTAGGAGCTACTTAAGCTTTGCTGGACCCCTAGTTATCTCCTGGAGTGTTTTAGTTGCTGCAAATTAGGGTGTCATGAAGTATGGAAAAAAACTTGTTTGCAGGGTCCATGCCTAATCCAGTGTTCTGATCATCCTGACTCACCAGCTACATGTACACCACTAAATAACACCCAGCCTCCAGTGAACACAAGCTGCTGAGGGGCCATTAAAATTCCTTCTCAGTCCTGATCATTAAACAAACCATACAAGAGGCAGACTCCATACCTGGAAAAAGTGACATGTTAATGGAGATGCACCCAGCATAATTGCTGTCATCCATCACCCCTGTCCTGCTGATGTTGACAAAGTGCAGCTAAATATTTAAATAAGCCATTTTTCTTTGGAAGCCGAAGGATTAGATGCAGCCAAATTTCTCAGTCTCGTCAGCAAACGATACAAATCCAGGGATTAAACAGGATTTGCTGGAGTGAATGAGAGCTGCTTCTGCATTATGCTTTATGAAGAAATATTCTTTGCTGCCAAGACTGTTGCTTGGGGCGAGAAGGGGAGGAGAGACAATTCTCCTTCTTATTGAAAGCCAGCAAAATAGAATTAGTTCCCCTTTACTCAATACTCTTGATTTACTTTGAGGGTGTAGTTGAAGGAAAATGTGGCTTTCCCCAGCCCCATTAGACACCTACACTTCTTCTAAAAGCAGTCCATTTGAAATGAAGATGTAGGGGGCACAAGGCTCTGTGCAAGTATTTTGCTTCAGGGTCAGCTCCTTGGAAGCCTTGTTGAAGTCATTTTAACTTGGATACATGTTGGCATGCTGCCCTTTCCCCACATTTGGTGGTGGCAATATTGAATTTATGGGGTAAGATAAGAGGTTCTCACTGAAGTCCTTGCAGAGGGAGATAGAAAGTGTTTACAAACACAGATGATACATTTGCTGGGTCTGGTTGAGAATTTTTTTAAACAAAACTTCATTTGGAATGCATCAGCTCATTAAAAGTGAATGGAGTCATTCACAGAAAAAATTGGTATTGATTTTTTTTTAATAATCTAAGTGTAAATTTCCAGGCTTTAGTTACTACTTTTTTTTTTTTTCTCTAGCATAAAATAACTCAGTTTTATTCATTTGTCTTTAGCCATAAAGATATTATGGTTAAAAAATAGTGAAACAAACCAGAGCAACAGAGTGAACTGAGTGAACTGTTCAAATTAAATTGAACCAAAATATTTGAAATGACCCAAACCAAGTTAAAAATCTTCCTTGGAATCTTGAGTTTTCAGAACTGATTCGAGTTTGGAGATTTATGCTGATCTGAACAGGGGGAGAATGCTGATATCTCCCATCATTCTTCATTGCATAGGAAAAATCAGTTCCTGGCCCTTCTTAGGGGTCATCTCTGTACTGCTGGGTAACTGCCAAGAGTGTTTTGTGAATTATGTTCTCTGGAAGTGTGAAATCCCCTTAAATCTTGTTTTTTCTGATGGCTGCATGTTGGTAGGGGAAGGAAGAAGAGATTTGCCTTTGCAGGGATAGCAAAAAAAATCTGCATGTCTTAGCATTTTTTAGGTAGTGCCCCAGATTTGTTGGTCTGTCCAATTTTGAAGCTGAGCAAATGTCCTGTCCGTTCACTTTAGGCAAGGTATGAATCTCAGGAAGATTTGCAATAAATACTTGGCCAGAGCTATTCAGTTGATGCAGTCTTTGGGAAGACTTTTCCTCCCAGTACTTTATTTCTCTCTGCATATTCACAATAATTTCCTGTAGAATCTGAACTCAGATAACATCTGAATAGAACTCTGTTCACGGCTCAAGATATTACCTCTCTCACCGGCACATCTATCCAAGGATTGCATGTGCTCGTCTTGTCAGATCAAATGTTACATACTTTTTCCCCTTGAATCAATCAATGTCAGGAATTCAAACCTCATGCCCATCTCTGGGGAAAGGCAGCAGCATTTATAAATCACGGAGAAAAAAAAATTAAAATGGTAAAATAAATGTTTCTCAGCTCAGGCTTGCAAGGGACTATGGAGTGCGTTTTTTCCCCTAAATGATGAGAAATAAAACTGTTCTACCTTTACATGCTAGAGAGCAGATTTTGGTGCAAATTAAGTAGATTATTCCTTATGACTTGATTGAAATTCTACTAAGATGTCTCAAAATGCATAAGCCTGTTGCTTTGCTGGGGAATTCAGTGTGTTTCATCTTTGTGAATTGATAGTGATATATAAATGTCAGCTTTGTTGAACATGTCTGCACTGTCTGGCTATCCAAACAGTATTAATTAACTCCCAAAGTCCTGTTCCAGCATGCATTTGGACTCATTTAAAAACCTGCACTAGAGCAGTCGCTAGACAAATGCGGACTAGAAATATGGTGCACATTTTTTAGCGAGGGTAATTAACCACTGAAATAAATTACCCGGAGGCAAGGTGGATTCTCTATCATTTGAAGTCCTTAGCCTGAGGCTAAATGGCTTTGTGAGAGAGATGTCATAGCTCTAATAGAAGTTATAAGCTTGAGGATGTGCTGTCTGTAAGACATGCTTATGTATTTACAGCTTCATTGAGCAGGGTCTGTAGGAGAGTTACTCATGTAGGAGAGTTATTGATGAGCCCCCAGCACAAGAAGGATGTGGACCTGTTGGAGAGAGTCCAGAAGATGCCACAAAGGTGATCAGAGGGCTGGAACACCTCTGCTGCAAGGACAGGCTGAGAGATGGGGTTGTTCAGCCTGGAGAAGAGAAGGCTCTGTCTGGGGAAACCTTCTAGTGGCTTTCCAGTATCTGAGGAGGGCCTCCAGGAAAGCTGGAGAGGGACTTGTTACAAGGGCTTGTAGTGACAGGACGAGGGGTAATGGTTTAAAACTGGAAGAGGGGAGACTTAGATTAGAAATTATTGAAGCAGTTCTTCACTCCTGAGGGTGGTGAGACACTGGAACAGGTTGCACAGAAACATTGTGGATGCTCCATCACTGGAAGCGGTCACAGTGAGGTTGGATGGGGCTTTGGGCAACCTGGTCTAGCAGAAGGTGTCCCTGCCCATGGCAGAGAAGGGTTGGATTAGATGGTCTCTTTATGGTTCCTTTGAACCCAAACCATTCTATAATTCTATGTTTTGTGCACTAGTTGCAGACATTTCTGTTGGGACACAGCTAGCTGGGAGCAGGACCCAACACTTTCCCACTGCTGTGCTCCCCACAGTGAACTCAGCTGACTAAAGCAGGAGCTTGCTTTGTTCGCTCTGCTTCTCACCAGAGCTGGGCACAACACTCAAATGGGTTAAATGTTACCAAAATGGAAAACACATCAGAAATACCTGAAGCAGCTGTTTCGTGTGTGTGTCCCCCAAATTCTGTGAGTGTTTCGACCAAAGGAAGCCTGGCAAAGGGGGATTAGCCTGGGAAAGTTGTGAATCAGTAAAAATAACAAACTTCTTTGGATTTCATATTCAGGAAGGAATAAACATGCATCAAAATGTGCATATGGAGAGGGATCCAAAGTTCTTTTTCTGTGTGGTAGCTGTTTGGTGGTGCCCAGTGGGTGAACAGGCTGTATCTCCACAGGCCAGCTGTCTGGAAGGAAGGGAAGAGGTGAGGTCCAGCAGCCAGATCAGCCAGAAAGGGGTGTGCGTGGTGCAACCTTCAGGTGCTCAGCCTCACATGGAACCTCTAGAAACATCTTGAAGCTAAAGGCCGGGTGAAGCAGGAGGCAGCTCTGTATGATCCCCAGTGCAGGCCGATGTCAGATTAGCTTGTCTCAGCCTTGCTGAAAGCTGCTGGATAATGTGATTAAACAATAAGCATTTTGTCACAGTAATGAAACCTGGCATCCATCTTTCTGATATGATTAAATCAGTCTGGAGACAAATTCTTCATTTCTGACACCAGGTCACTGCACAAGTATGTAGTTTGGTTTTTCGTTTTGTTTTTAAATTTAGCCAGTTAAGCAAGGTGCTATGAGCAGTAACGAGGTCACTCAGGATTAATTTCCACCTTGGCAAATGACAGGGAGGGTTGAGTATTTTTGTTTGCTCAGCTGTGGGTGTTGAGGAGTCTTTGCCTGGCAAAATGGTGGCCGGGTTCTTCCTCCACTCACACGGCGTGCACACGCAGCAAGATGCTGTTCCCCTTTGCTCCCTGTTCTTCACCTCCACTCATTAATAACATCATGCGAAGTCCGGCACGAGGAGCTGAGCAGGATTATGCCAAAAGGTATGCAGAAAGCTGTTAAAAAGCTGGATAATTATTGTCACTGATGAAAAGTCCCTTTCGTGACAGTCCTGGCGCTTGCAGGTTGGAGAAGGCTTTGCAAAAACACTGTCAGCCATTCACAATTAACTTGGTTATTGATGGCACTCCATAAATGTTTAAAAACACTGAAGGAGAAGTAATAAATGGTTGATTTGTTTTCTTGACTGCAGCTGCTGCAGGCTTGTGCCATTCGTATATAATTCTGTATTCCACTTAACACCAGTGAATATACCTTCTCTTACCTCCCCCTCCTTTAAACTAGGCTAATGAAATATCTTCTGTACTTACTGCAGGATAAAGAAAACTGCCTGAAGTTCAGCTGAGATTAAAAAAAAAAAAAAACACCAGCAGCCCAGAACTCAGCTTCACCTGTTTGCTTCTTGGGCATTTAAGGTAATCCCTTATTATTATCCTTTATTAATTCCACTGGTGGAAATGTGGACATGTTTCCCACCTTCCAGCATGTCACTTGTACAAACAGTGCTTTATCCCAGGAGTTCTTACCATCTCTGAAACCTGTTTTTAGATTCTTCCCTGGCTACTGTGCTTAGCTGGGGGATCTGGGGCAAAACCCAACTCTTTGCTCTGCCTGGAAGGCTTTGTCATTAACATCTTAACAGCACATATATACTCACCTCTCCTCTAGATACCTTGTAAATCCCAAACCACCTGCTCTCTCTCCTCTAGATAACTTGTAAATCCACAGTGTTCTGCTCTGTCTGCTCTAGATAACCTTGTAAAACCAAACCCCCTTCTTCTTTTCTGCCGATCTAATCTGGGGCTTCCTTTTCTTCATCATTAAGATCTGCAAATACACTTTGAAATCAAATGCGAGTTCCAGGAGTTTAAATGTTGAAGCATGAATCGTTGTCTTAAATTAGTACCTTCATTCTCTTTGGTAGCATTGTGATAATTCACGGGGCACAGATGATAAGTTTGGTTATGGATCTGAAAAGAGAAAAAAAGTAATTGTGTGATCAACAATAACTTTGGTGCTGTGGAACCAGCAGACAACCCTGCTGCATAGCTTAAAAATAGCTGTCCTTGCTCCATGTCCTTTTTCACTTGCAGCAATAGTTTTTACACTCTTCTAATCTCTCAGTTTGCTGTCCTGTGCGCTGGCAGGGGCATCAGCTACTGTAAAAAGTAGTCTGTTCAGTGGAATATATCTCCTGTGAAGGACGAGATTGTTTGTCTTTTTACTTAAAAAAAATCTCTGAAGAAGGCAACATTTGCTAAAATTTCCTTCCGAGTAGCTGTACTCTTTAGTGTGTTTGTGTTGGCTTGTGGGATGCTTTCCCCTCCCTGCAGGCCTCTGAGCACTGGAGCCCCTGCCCCGTGCACTAAAGGCTTCCCACCTTATGGTTAGAGAAGAGAGATCAGCAAGAGCTGTAAGCTCTCGGCTTGAAGTTTTCATGCCCAGCCATTCATAACGCTGAGCTCCTCTTCATTCAGCCTCAGGTAAACCACAGCCCTTGTGCCCTTGGTGCTGGCTGAGCAGCCAGGAAGGCTTGGCATGAGAAACCCACCACAGCTCTTCACTGCCCCTACCTTTCCCAGGCTGCTGCTTCCTGTGGAGGTCTTGGTTGTTTGTGCAGTAAAACATTGAAATGCCACAATCAGTGGTGAAGAAACCTGCCATCACAGAATCCCAGTGTGGGGGGGGTGGGAAGGTACCTTCGGAGATCATCTGGTTCAATCCCCCTGCTCCAGCAGGGTCACCCAGAGCAGGTTGCTCAGGATTGCAGTGTCCAGGGAGGTTTGGAATCTCTGCAGAGCAGGAGACTCCACAGCCTCTCTGTGCAGCCTGGGCCAGTATCTGTGATCTTCAAGGTACAGAAGTTTTTCCTTGTGTTCAGATGGAACTCCCTGTGTTCTTTGTGCTTACTGCCCCTTGTCCTATCACTGGTCACCACTGAAAAGAGTCTGACCCCATCTTCTCGACAACCACCATTTAGATATTGATAAGCACTGGTAAGATGCCCTCTCAGTCTTCTCCTAATCAATTCTGGTTTACCAGATAGTCCAAACTGTAAACTGTGGTGGTTCATCATCTGCTGCTGACACGCGTGTGATGTGATGTGGTGCAGGGAGAGTCCTGACAACAGCAGAAGATGTTCCTGTGGAAGTGGTGACATTCCCAAGGCTTGTAGGTAAATAGAACCAGATTTCAGCTCATGCTTCTGGGAAGTAAAATTGCTCGTGAATCTCCCACACAGTGGGAGATTCTGCTATGGAAGCACGTGGCTCTGGGGTGGACTTGGGGGTTATCATGGGCAAAAACTTCAAAGTAAGTTCTCAGGTCTGCAGCAGAAGGGCAAACCTGTGTGTGCATGAAAAGAATCGAGTGGAATTAGGTGAATAACCTCACCTCTATCCCCTGGCTTATAGTGATGGCTGCTGGAGGACTGCATCCACTTCTGATATTGCCTCTTCAGGAGTGACAAGAAGATCTTACACAGACCTCAAAGGAGGGCTATGAAAATGATGCAGGAGATGGGAAAAGAGTTACATGACCTGAAGCACAAAGCGCTCTATTCATTAGTTTATTAAAAGATGGAGAGGAGATTTTATCATTCATTTTAAGAACATGGTACATGGAGAGGAGTCTTGAGAGTCAAGGGCCTTTTGACCTTGCAGAATTGAGCCTAACAAGAAGGCTGGAAAAATGAGTGTGGAGAAATTCAGCCTTGAAATAAGACAGCATTTCCTGGCAGGCAGACCGAGCAGAGCCGACTGCAGACTTGCAAGCTGATTGTCCATAATGAGATTCGATATCTTAAAAGAAAAGAATTTCCATCCATCCAATTTCAGTGAGAACCTCTCTTCCTCATCAGCTAGCACGGGCAGGAGCCTGAATTGCTGGTGTGCTCGTACTGATGTCGAAGTCCCGCAGCACTGTCCCCTTTCTGCTGCCTCTTGGTTACATTCGCACGTCCCTCTTCCCGGGGCAAAGAGCAGTGCTGGTGCCATGGTATTGTCACAGGCACGAGGGACCCGAGCAGTTGAACTCTGCCTGCTTGCCTTTATTTGATGGTTTTTGAACTTTAATTGAGGTGCAATCCTGGGCATTTTAATAAGCGCATTCAAACCTTTCTGGCAGCAACAGCAGCCACATGCTCCTCTTTGGAGGCTTTTTTTTTATCCAGCTACTTAAGTGTAGGCAGGAACAGAGGCACTGGGCATGAATTTAACCTTTTCCCTGGAAGGGGCTTGGTAAATAGCATTAGCAGGTAGAAAATGATAGATGTGTCTACCTATCCAGAGAACCTCACCGCAAAGCGGAAACATCAGGTACTGACTTTCTGTTGAAGGGAAGCAGGAAGAAAGACAAGGCAGGTCTTTATTTAGTTTCAGTTGTTTGCTCTTTTCCTTTTTTTCTGTCATTTTGCTTGCCCAACGGCTTAGATCTAAACAAAGCATCAATACCTTCCATCGCGTTACACCAAGGACACATTTCACCCATTTCTTTTTGGCATCTACTATATAAAAAAAACCCAAACCCAAACTGCTTCATTAAAGCAAAAAGTATTTGATTTGAAAAGGTGCCTCTGTGTAAGAGAACACATTGGGAGCTAATGGGGGCTTTCCAGGGACTTGACTGTACCAGTGGTAATTGAAACAAACAGACCTCAGTGGCCTAAGCTAATTCAGTGGAGCTGTATTCCCCTTCCTTTTCTATTATACATGCAGCAGTTTAGCACTCCCCAGCTCCCCACTGGCATTAAGAGACACTTACAGCTGTTCTCCTCTCCTAACAACGGCGCTCCGTGGAGCTAATGGTGGGCTCCAAGGGCCTGATGAAGTGCCACGGGGCTCCAGCTACGCCAACCAGAGGACTTGCCATATGCCTGGGGAATTTCACCTCTGTTTAGACTCAATTCGACCCAAACTCCCAAGGTGAAATTCCATTTAGGTTGGTACATTTCTGCACTAACAATTATAGTTCTGTGGTGAGCGCTCGACTTTTAGTTCTGCTGGGCTGGGGTCTGTTCTGTGTAACCAAACAGGCGCTGCCTTCACCCCTGCCGTGGTGACCCCAATTGCAGATGGAGAAAGGAAATTGAGATTTAAATGGGGAAAAACCTTGGTTTGAACCAAAATAAATAAATAAATGCGGGAAACACCAAAGACTTTGTGCGGATTTGCTCTGCTGCTGTGCTCAGAGAACAAGGAGAAGAGGAGTGAAGTGGTAGAACTTTCTGTCTGGTACATTCATATCAGTTTAAGGGGAACTATGGAGGATTTGTTCTGATTTTATAGGAAAACAGAAAAATTATTTAGACTATATTAGACATATAGAATATAGAGATACTCTATAGAAAGCAGAATTTGCCTTGGTTGTAGTCATTACTAAGCACAGCAAAAATGCCAAAATGACTGAGAAAATATTAATGGAATATGGAAAGATGGTGACTTCCATAATAACTTTTATACCTGTCTCTACAGAGCCTTGAATGGATGCTCACAGCCCAGTGTGCTCCACAAGACACCACACAACCCTACACGTGGTGCCTTTGGGCTGGCCTGTGGAGGAGTGTCTCTGCTCATGCTGCCTATGGGAAGATGTGTCCCCCTTTTCTCCCAGGCCCCATCGACATCTATGTCATCCCTGTCATTGACATCCAGCAGCCAGAGAATGTCAGGAGCTGTGGAATTTGCTGCTGCCCTCCCCATGGAGCTGCACCAGAAGTGCCCCTGACACCATTACTCCCAGGGCTGCATCACTGAGATGTTCTGCAGGAACAGGTTACTACAGGTAGGTTACATTTCCAAGCTTTCCTTCACAGCCACAGAACTGCAAACTTAATGTATTCATTGGACTCTTCTTCTGTTGTTTTGCTACTGGTTATGTGCTTTTCACAACAGTGAGGCTCAGGTCTGGATACAATTATACAATCCCAGTTATCCATAATTACCTGTGCCCTTAATCAAGCCCTGGATATTGTAAGATTTTCTAACCCCTAACTACCTATCTACCAGTGGAACAGATTTGGTTCGGAAGGTTTTTATTCTCAAAATACACACAACCATGTATGTGTTTAGTTAGATTAGAAATTAGGAAGAAGTTCTTCACTCTGAGGGTGATGACACTCTGGAACAGGTTTCCCAGAGAAGCTGTGGATGCCTCATCCCTGGAAGTGTTCAAGGTCAGGTTGGACAGGGCTTTGAGCAACCTGGTCTGGTGGGAGGTGTCCCTGCCCGTGGTGGGGGGTGGAATTGGGCGATCTTTAAGGTCCCTTCCAATCTAAACCATTCCATGCTTCTATGATCTACCTGGGTTCAACATGACATTTACAAACCCAACCCCCCTGCTACAGGTTTCGGCTCCTTTCAAACCTTATGCTGTATGCAGCTACTGTGAGCAAGGAAACTTGTCTCTGACCTTTTGAAACTGTAACATCAATCATTCATGTCTCTTACTAATTGCTGCTGCAGTTCATGGCCCTGGATGGAAGGAAGAGAGTTACAAAACTGCTCTTGCAAAATATAAATTATTTTAATTACAGTCAACACTCATTTAATGTGAAAGACAGTGAAATAGGTTTCCAGCTGGCTTTTTGAACCGCATCTATTAAACCCCAAGCTTATCTTGGTTGTGCAAAGGCTGGACGTGCTTGTGGGGGTTTTACTGGTCTGTGGGCTCTGGAGCTCACACGTGTGCACTCCTGCCATCCGTGCTGCAGTGAGGATTGGCCCTGCACGGGATAGCTGGGCTTGCAGTTTTTGCAGATGCAATTAGGCAACCCTGCTAAAAATGCAAGCTAATATTTAGGTATTTAGTTTCCTTTTTTGTTTGATTGGCTTTATTCTTTCTTTTTGCATTTGGTAGGTGGGTATCAATAGCAAATATTTTGCTGCTGAGATGCTGTGGCCAAGTAATGAACTTTGCTGCAAGGCTCAAGGTAATTCTAGCTTCACACTGCAGGTACATTCTGTTTGAAATAATGGCTTTCCTCTCTAGAAAGGTTCATCAGGAAAGGTGTTGGTACATAAAGCAGCTGCTAAAGCCCTGGCTTGTAGTTCATTCCTAATAAGCAAAGCTCTTAAGCATGTTTCTTTACTGAAAGTCTCAGATCTGTGTCAGTCTTTGCTGAATAGGGTTTGATTTAAAATAGTGCTTAAGTACCTTGTGGAATGGAGGCATATATAAAGCAAGATGCAGCTGGGGTTTCTCTTCATTTCCACTGATAGGAATCGGGCATAAATTCCCTGCAACTGATGCTGCATGTGGGAGAAGAGTCAGGTCCCAGGCTTATTAGAAAATAGCTGTGAATATTTCAATTGTCTCACAAAACTAACCCATATTTTTAGGAAACTAAAACTATCAGCCATAGTAATGCTTTAAAACCAACCCCTCAGCTGCCAGCAACATGGCCCATAGCTCCTTTCCAAAAAGATGCATTTGAATGTTCATGCAATCAAGCTATCATGTTGGCTAAGCATCCTTCAGAGCTTTCTAATATACAATAATATGGCCATCACTTTGTGCCTAATGTTTCATAAAAATGCCATCTATAATACTACCTTCTTGGCTTCCTATCTTCTTTAATGAAAGGTTGCAGGAGTTTCATTTCCAAATGGTTACTCTACCAATCATAAAAAAAGAAAAGAAAAAGGGGGAAAAAACAAAGGGCTACAATGCTATTGTAAAATGCTCTGTAATTGTGACGGTGGGGTGGGAAAGGGGCATCTTGTTCCCTATGGCTTTGAAAAGCAGGAACTAATGAATGTATTGCCAGCTAGAGCAATCACCCCATCTCATTTCTGCAGCCCTAGATACTATTTGTGTTTATGTTCAGCATAACATGTCTCCCATGTATAAGCCTAGGAGGGATGCTGGGATTTGGAAAGTCACAACAGACACACTAAGCCCTTGACTTGGATGGTATTCCTTCCAAGTGTTAATTATTTTATGTAACAGAAATATAGGGATAGGTGGAAATTAATACAAACACCTTCCTGAGTAACACATGGATGTGGTGTTTGTTCTTCCCATTACCTGGCAGCACAGTAACATTGTTCTGTGTATTCAGAGAGAGTTTCTCATGAGCAATTACCTGTCTGTGTTATGCTTCCCGCAGTTTTCAGGAATGAGCTGAACTCTGATTTCTGAAAAATAGCTTTGTGGGAGATTCATTTCCCCCCCCCCCAGTCATTTCTGATCCCTGCTTCCCTTTTTATAGGCTTGGAAAGGCTACATAGTCATTTACATTCTAACTTTTCCTAGTCGAATATTTTAGGTACCTGACTTTGCCCGTCTCTAATAAGTGGGCAGACATCTGAAAAGCTGCTCTCCATTTCTGTGGGTTCATTGACATTTTGAAAATGTGCTTCCTTTTATCATCTCCAAAATGTCTTCCCCTACAAACATCATACTTAGAATGATTTATCAGGCTTTCTGGAGATACTCTGCCTTTTAATGCCTGCTGGGGAATTTTCCAGGAGATTGCAAGGATGTAAAAAATCTGCCCGGGGTTGCATACATATGGGTTTGTATACATATGTAGGTATATGGACACACAGATGTGTGCATGTGTGTGTAAAAATAACCACACCTGGCTAGCAGCAAGGTGGATTAACCTAGACTTATGAAGAAAAGGAATATGAAAAGCAGATGGGGCAAGAAAAGGAGAAGCAAACCCCTCTTCCTAAGGTCTCCAGAGAGGAACTGATTTGAAAATAGATCTTGTTTATGTAGTACAGGGAAAGTCCTTATTTTCACATCTCCATCAACACTTGGGTCTGACTTCTTAGACCCAAGTGGACTAAAGCTCTCATAGCTTATGTGCTGAATTTCTTGTCCCAGGTCAGCTGAATCAAGACAGCACAGTGAGTCCCAGCAGCAGAGTGTGGCCTCCTAACAGGATGTGCAGCCTTCTAGACATAGAGGAGCTCTGACTTTACATCAGTAGAGTTTTGATCTCAAATACTCGCTCTTTCACCCAACAGAAAGCAAAAGCAGTTGACCCTTCAAGCTAAGGATGCCACTGTTGAAAATTCAGATGCTTATCTATCAGGTTTGGAAATCTAAAGTGACTCCCATCTGTCTGTCCAGATTCCTTCCCTGCTTTCCAGATGGAAATGCAGATGCTGTGCTATGTTTGCAGACTCTGCACACTAAATCCAAAACAGACACATCTCAGGTCTGTCAAAACCAACTACCTCTGGATGTATTGGTGCATGTTGTCCTGAGATGCACGTGGGCCTGCCCATTTGTCCAGACTGGTTGAGGGCAAGGGCTCTCCCTGGGCTATTGACTGTCTGAAAAGCCAGACAAGTGTCTACAAGAGCAGAGAGAAAAGTCAACAACATGTGAAATGGGTCATTTGTGAGCAAAGGACAAAATGTGGCACGAGGCCAAAAGAGGGCATTTCAGTGAGTTCCCAGTGCAATATTTACCTTTGTCATCAAGGAGAGGGGCAGATTCAACAGTTCTCTGCGATAGCTTACACTGCGGGGGTGACAGAAAGCGGCAGAGTACGATGGTGCAGCTTTTCCTTCCCACACCACTCCTGAGCTACAGGCGTAATCCTCAGCATCACCTCTCCTTTCTATGAACACCCCTTGCTTTCTTCAACTTTAATAGGATTGTCAAAGTCTCCACACTGTCTGCCAGTCTTCTTCTTGAATCTTTCTGGAGATAATCAGGCTGATGTGCTAATCACATTTGTGCTGTATTGAAAAATAGTGGGATGAAAGTCTGGAAAGTGCTGAGCAGCACTATTCACCTGCAGCTTGTTTACAAGCGAAGCAGAAAGAAACAAGGTGATGGACAGCATAGCAAATGTGAATGTCCAGATGCTTTGCATTTGAATTAGAAAATAAGCCAAACCCCAATTCTTCACTAGATTGAGGTTCCTTTGCTGTGGTGGAGGGTGAGCAGTGGAGAAGAGTTGTCTCAGCTTGATCACACCTGAGGATAAACACCCCAGGCTGATCCTCCCCCAGCCCTGTGAGCAGCCTCTGATCTGTGGGATTTATGCTACACCTGATTAGGTGTGAAACGGAGAGGAAGTTTATTGCAGAACGCTTGGCATGGGCTGGGGGAGGTAAATTGATAAAGACGACATGTACATTGTCAAGTTGGGTGTTCTTAATTTATAGAAACCCCGAGAGCCATTATTCAGGTTCTCCCTGCCAAATCCTGCTGTATTCATACGAATAAAGAGAAGGAAGAACTGCCTGAAAAGGAAGAAACCACAAACACGGACACAACCACAAAATGCTCAGGTTTTGAGGCCTGACAGTTATTGTTTAAAGAGAGCTCTTGCACGAAGACCTAACCAATATAAAGATGTGAAAAATTAATTAATTCTCCATAGGTTTTTTTCATTCAGAGGGGCTCTTGGATGTAAACCACCCTCTCCAGGCTCATAATTGGGTGCAAAAAGTGGAAGTAAAAAGGTAACACTTAACATTTGCTAGAACCATATTATCACATTCAAAAATGATCACCCTTGACCTCACAGGGTGCCTGCTCCCAAGCGGGTTAAATCTGGTATTTTGACTTCTAGGTGCTTTTTAAAGTGCTAGGAGAATAAACAGGCTGCAGATTCCTTTCTGCTGTCCTAGGTTGGACTGGGCACAAAGAATGAGAAGGCTCTCACCCTCTGTGATGTGTTCTGCAGCCTCCTTCACCTGTGGTCTGGGTCTCTTCAGCCTCTGTGGTGGCAGTGTCCCGGGGGCATTGTCTGGTGAGCTAGGGATGAGGGCACTGGACAGGAGGAAAGGCAGGATGTCGGGACAAATCTCCAACATCTCCACTGCCCTGAGCCTTGCCATAGCAGCAGCTCAAGTCAGAGGAGCTCCAGCCGCATTCGTTGCCCTTGGTGAGGAGGCACTGTCCATGTTCGTGTTGGATGTCGCTGTTAATGAGCGTGATTATTCTCTGGCTCACACGTCTCTTTCCATTAATCATGGCGTACAACGCCTGACATCCTGAACATGTTCTCTTTCTGCTTTGCATCGTGCAGCCTGCTGCATAAATGGCAATGCAAATGTTTCCTTGATAATTTTGTCACACCAAATCTGATCAAATTTATTCGGTGTCATGCGCGCACACACACACGCGCGTGCACTTGAAGACATTTACCCGGAGGCATTCAAGCCAAACTCTGCTCTCTTAGTTGAGGAAACCCAGCAAGAAGTTGTCCAGAGTGCTTGTGCATTAAGTGACCTGTTCTAATCAGTTTTATGGGTTGGCTGAGCTTTGTGGTACCAAAGGAAGACGTGGTGGTAGTGCTCTTGGAAACCAGCACTGTCTAGTCATGCACAGGGCATGGATCTGGGGACCAGCCTTAGCCAGAGCCTTGCCTAAACCTTTTCTGACGCTCTGCCTTGCTTTGATAAACCTTCCCTATAGCTTTATTTACTGATGCTTAATGAATCTTTTTGCTGTGTACTTGCAGATGGGGTGTGCTCAGAGAGCATCAAGACAACAGGAAGAAGAGTTGCTTCTTACTGAAAGGGCATCAGCAGCCATTGCTTGAACCTGAGCTTCCTAATTCCAGCTCTAAGACATTGATTCCCTGAGCAAACACGGCAGGTCTAGGGCAGCATCAATTCACAGTCTGAGCACTGCTGGACTTGTTGATGTGGCTGCCTTGCTCTAATTCCTTCACTTTTCAATGGAGAGATCCCTCAAAGGCTTTTTTTTTTTGAAGGCCAGAGCTGTTCCAGACCTTGGGAGATGAAAGCCAGTCTGAGCAAGGTTTTGAGAAGGAGCTATCAGAGTTTGAGCTCAACTGCCAGCTTCTCCTCCTGACATCAAAGCCCATCTATTCTCATTTGCTGTGGCCTCCATATTTCAAAGGGTGACTAATTCCACTTTCTCTAGCCTCTTGAGACCTGTAGTTTGCTTTTAGTCTTTTTGATGGTTTGATTTCATAGGTACTGCTAGAGAAATAGGTGAAAGCCCATTGTGCCTGGAGACCACTGGCAATGTCCAGCCTCATTCAGCCGTTGGCCCCCACCTAGAAAGCTGTGAAGTGAAATCAGAAGAAATCAAACATCATGAAGGTAAGCAGAAAAAACAATTTGGCTTTGTATGACATGGGGAACAAAATCCAACTTTTTTTGATGTACAGAAACAAAAGGAGGAAAAAAAAAACATTCGCTGCTCTAAAGCAAATATTTTTTTTATTATTTTATTTCTTCTTTTGGACTTTTTAAAATTTCTCTGCAGTGTGAAGCCCAGCAGCTGAAGCTGATAGGATCAAGGGTGTAGCTGCAACCTTACCCTCTGCTGCTGTAGTCGATCTAGTGTGGCAGCAGCAGTGCTGGAGATGAGCATTGCCCTCCACGCCACAGCCAGTGCACCAGTGAAACAGAGCGTTAACAGCTGTTCAGTGCATTGCATCTTTATTTCCAAAGCATTTTATGTAAAAAAATTAAACATCAGCAGCTGTTTGTGGGTGAATATGTAGCAATTCCTCATTTGGCATAATAGCCCTGAAGGACTAGTAAACTTTTATCTGTTCCACTCGGTGACATTACCCGGCTGACACGGATCTGAACAAGGGCAAAGGAGGGAACATTATAATCAGGAGCTTATTGATTGCCTTAAAAAAATTGAATAAAAGGTTTTATGCAGTGGAGATGCGTCCGTCTTGTTAGGCATGAGATGAGTCAGACTGACACAGAGTTGGGGACTCTTGGTTCTGCAGGAGCCTGTGTGCTGCACTAAGGCAGGAGGAGCAGAGGGCTGCAGAGGAGATGCCTCTGGGAGGGAACCCCAGGATTTCACAGGCTGTGGGGAAGGACAGACAGGATAGCTCTGGTGGTCAGGCCAGGGTGGCAGCACCCAGTGCCCTGGAGGAGTCTGAGGTTGTGCAGCTGCGAGGCCCCGACGCCTGGCACTGGGAAGTGGGGTGCACCTTTCCCCTCATTGGCTCCCATTTTAGCCTTAGGATTGAATGGACTGTGGTCTGACCTGGGCAGGGAAGACAGTTAATCTGCTTATTCCCACCTCAGCTTACCTCTATAGGAGCCACCTGCAACAAAACATTTAAAATAACTTCAGCAGCCTTCAGGATCCCCAGGAAGAGGAAGCTCATTTGGGATTCTCAGACTCTTGGTTGACCCTGAGCAGCATCATTGTCTCTGTGGCATGCTGGTCACGTTTTAAGTTTCGCTGGTGTCCATGGGGCTGAGGAACAGGCAGGCCTTTCCAGCCTTTTTAGTCTCTTGGAGTTCCTGAGTCTGCTTAACCCCATATGAAAAAAGCCTTGCTTTTCTCTTGTTAGTGGCTGTGTTGATAAAAGGTTATGTGCCTGCTCCTGTCTCCTTGTCTTGTTTGGTCTTCTTCATGCCTTTCCATGGGAAATGATGTCCCTTCTTTTCTTCGTACCCTGAGTTCAGAGTGATGTGTCTCAGTACAGAAACTAGCCCCCAACACATTGATGAAGACCCAGATTGAATAAATCCCTCACACCATAGTTAGTGATCTGGCTCCAAGGAGATCTCATGGATGCTTCACTCAGGTGCTCCCCAAATGATGTGCCAATGTGTCCCTGGAGGGTGGGTTTCCATTCTGGAGACTAAAAAAAAGACAGTTTAGTTCAGTGTTTTATTTCTATTATACCTGAATTCCTCCTCATCCTCAGAGTATTTTAAGCACTGTCAAACTGGTAATTAGTTCAGATCCCAGTATGTTTGTATAGTGACAGACATCCAGCTGATGTAAATCATTCTTTACCACTGAAGGCAAAATTAGCAACTGGCCAAGTGTTGCATAAGTCTGCATAAGGCCAGTTATTTTTATTCAATTATTTTTGGAGGCAAATTGTGCCACCCCCCTGTTTTCCATATTACCTGCTTTTCCTCGAGGCTGCTGTTGCAGGCAGAGGGAGGGCAGGGGTGCAGGATGATGCTCACAACCTCTGGGTCCCAGCAGAGCTGAGGAGCAGGAGCTCAGGGGCTCAGTGTGGTGGGATAGAGGTGGTTTAAAAAATACACTGGTAAATACAGTCACGCTGCAGAAAAAACCTCCGTGATGCTTTAGGACATCAGGACTGGAAAGATAACTGGGGTCTCTCTACTCCATGAGCTGTCTTTCATTTTAATCCTATTTCCTATTTTGTGTAGTTTTATATACCAATAGTGCATACATTTGTGCTGTCCATATCCCCACAGAGCTGTCAATGTGGAATACACATTTCTGCACTGACGGGGATCTTCTGAATTACGTAAAGTACTCTGAGCTGCCTCAGCAGGCCTTTTAAGTGGGCTCTTACTTTCTGATCTGGCACACAGCGACAGCAGAGCCAAGAAGGGCACAGGCCATGTGGGTCCAAGTTTTACCTGGCACTTCCATAGCCAAGCAAGGGAATGAGAGTGAAAAGCTCTGTCCGAACCCTTCTAGGCGCCTGTGAGGCAGTGGAAGTTTTAGAGGAGCATGGGGTCAGATCAGGTCAGACTCCGGCAGCAGCGGCACAGGGAATTAATGAAAAAATGAGGTTGTAGCAACATCAAAAGATTGCTGCATCAAAGTGTAGTAATTGCCAGAACAGAGGAGATTTGAAATATCTGATAGCTCCTTTATGAGATTACCAGTTATCAGAAGGGGAAAAAAAAATCACAATTAAAAAACTCGTGTGTGGAAAATTAGGAAAAGGAACAGGAACAGCAACATGGCAGTTTGGATCCTGTTCTCAAAAGCAGAGCATCACTGAGACAAAGCCAGCACGGAATCCATAATGGAGACATTAGCAATCCTTCCAGACTGGCAGAAGTTCGGGGATTTGCACATGTCTGATGGAAGGATTGTTCACTTAATATCTATTTTTCCTATGAGGAGATGATCCTGGCATAAAATCCACTATCATCCTCACCCATCTGAGTAGTTCTGTTGGTAGGAGCACGTGGAGGCTGCTCCACGGCTGGAGGATGATCACACACCCTGTGCACAGTTGCAGCACAGGAGACACAGACTTGGCTAAGGAAGAAATCCTCCGGAGGAAGATGCAGACACTTTGTGTTCAGTCCATTTATCAAAGAATATGCGGTTCTCGTTTCAGGGCAGGTGAGGCACTGATGATAACTTCCGAGTGCAGAAACTTAATCTGCATCCAGAACATTTTTAATTAAGTCTCTGCAGCTACCAAAGGCAGAAAATCAGCAGACGACTTAGGAATTTGGTGTCAGTTCTTGGATGATACCAGGCTACGGGGCTTTCTTCTGAGGGTTGTTTCATTCCTCTTGATTGCTTCATCAAGCTGTTCTGCGCCTAGTGAAGGGATGTAACAGAAGTAAAACTGTTGTCTGCTGGATTTTGCAGGGCACAAATGTATTTCCCTCTCGAGTTAAGGGGGAAAACACACACGGTGAAAATTAAAGTCGTTATTTTGTCAGTATGGTTTCAGCTGCTCCACTGCAACACCAAGTCCTAAACTTAACTTTTGTGACTGAGGGGATGGCAGCGAGCACGTAATTGCTGAGTTTACAAAAACAGAGGGGGGGAAAAACAAAAGAGGGGTTGGGAAATACTAAATGATCTCATCCTCCCAAGCCTTAATGGAAATGAATCGAGGCTGCTAGACAGCTCAGGAAGGCAATTACAGGGAAATAATCTGTGGTGTTTAGTGAAGCGGTGATGTGGGGCATGCTGAACATGATGGATCTGGCTGCTATTTCCAGTTAATAATAATGCACTTTAAGAAAAGGCGTGCTGCACGTGTTTGTGCTTTTGTGTCTGTTTGTGTAGTAGAAGAGCCAGCCAATTTTTTCGTAATCTTTTTTTTTTTTTCTCCTGCACTGGGAATTGCCTTGAACCCAGTGGCTGGAGTGGCTTGCAGCAGTGCAAGTTTCCCCTCAGGGTAAAGCCTCCAGAAGGCAGTATTTGCTTTTGTGAAGATCTTGGCCTTCTTTCCAACAGTCCAGCTGCTGGCAAATTGTGGCTTAGGGAGCTGTTATGCTCTTTTGAGAGTTGGGGCAGACCCTGGTTGATAGCCATCCTTGGCTGAACTGGTTGTTAACAATAAAAAGTGCACGTGCCTGGAAATGAATGCACTTATCAAGAGAATAAGTCAGGAAAGACTTCTCTTCTTAAACCTTAGGTCCTCCTTTCTGCTGCAGGGCTCTTGAGACAGCTGAACAAGCTGTAACAAAAGAGACTCAAAGAGACTTAAAATTGTCCTGAGCTATTCACTGAGGTTTGAAAAGTTGGGTTTGATTTTCCTGCTCTTGGTCTCAGTTGAAAGCAGAAGTAACCAGCACCTGCAAGAAGGGTTGCTGAGTGTGTGCAGGTCCCACTGCAAAGGACCAGCCTGGCTGTTGCAGTTCAGTCGTGGCTCAACTGAGGGGCTAGTTTTCTGTTGCACTGTCCTTTACCTCTCCCTGGTGATACGAGCAGCCCTGAAGCTGTGTTTTAATGACCATGGGGTGCAAATGAACCAGGAGAAAAATGGTGATGGGACCCAAAAAGTGTCTGTGAGGTTCCTGCTGGTACAAGCAAACTCTTTCTTTCTACTGTTCTGCTACTTCTTTCTTCCACTGCAGGTCCTAAATGCAATCTGATGTTTTTTTCAAACACCATGACTTGTGGAGCTACCCAGTGCAACCAGCAGGCATCACTAATTCATTCTGCCTTTGGTTTGTGGGCTCTGTCAAGCTGATTCAGCCTCCAAAATCCTCAGTCTGATTTCCATGCCAAATCTATTAGAATAAGCCCAGAGAAATGTAATAAAGACAAACACATTTAAATATTTATCCGGAATGAACGGAATGAAATTCCAAACTCTTGAGATTTGCTTGTTGCTAATGATTTGCTAATAAGTCAGTCTGATGCAAGCTGACAAGGAAATTCTTTTCCGGTTGTGAAGGGCTTGTTTTTCTATCTCATACTGATTATTTTACAGACTCTTTACAGAAGAGTCTTTTTCACCTATAGACACCTGGAAGTCAGGTAAGAAGGGAAAGAAGTTTTAATTTTTACTTCAGCAAGAACAACTCAGTGTAAAGTACACACAGACTCCACGGAACTCCTTGTTTTTCTCCTGCCTATAGAGCAAACCGTGAGGTCCTTTGTCCACCCAGCTCTAATAAGAAATTGGGTTTGAAGATGGCATTTAGCTGATTCTTTAGCACTTATCTTTTTCTTCTGTTTTGCAAGTGCTAAGGTTAAATTAATTCATGTTTCATCTGGATATGTTTCTGTGGAGATGTATTTCACACTCAAAAGAAAGGGAAAAGGCATTCATGCTCAGGAAGTTGAGTTGTGGGCCACGGATGGAGAAGGTTGTCCAAAGATGACAGCACAAGGCCCAGAGTCAGAGAAATGACCCTGTCTGTGTGCTGGGTGTAGATAAAGAAGCATCAGAAAGGGAGCTGAAGGCAGCTGAGGAAGTAAAAAGGAAAGGAAAAGCTGGCATCACAGTGAGGTGTCTTCAGAATACACTGCCCCAGCTCTGTACTCAAAACAGGCAGAAAATCAAACATCCACCAAAGAAAATACGACTTCCTCACAGCCACAGGGCACTGCAAGTGCTGGGGAAGGAATCCTGCTGGAAGGTGACTCCCAGCTGAGCAGCTTGGGTAAAACCTGATGAGGCTGCTGAGGGTTGCTCAAGTCACAGGGATGGAGCGGGAGGTGGCACAGCAAAAAAAAATGTCAATTGCATCAGCTTGGATTCCCATTTCAATTCCTTTAGATTAAATTTTGACCCCCAGAAGCTGCCATCAGCACCTGCTTTTCCAGAGCATCCAAGGACCAAGCAAGGTGCCTGGTGTGAGGCACCTTCCCCAGAGCCAGGCATACGTTTGCCATTGTTTGGAGTCTGCTATTCTGAGCCATCACTCAGAGGTACAAGAGTGCATGCGTGCCTCTGTGTGTGGAGGTGAGGGGGGAATAATTGTGCCATTAATGATTGCTATTTTGATTACAGGATGCAATTGTCACTGCGGTTGGAAGCCAATCAATGCGTTGTGAGTGGGAGCCCGCTGGTACTTTCCAATGGTCCTTGATTAAAAAGGAAGCTCTTGGCTATCTACAAGCAGCAGGAGAGGAAACAGCACGGATGAAGGTGAGGCAAGTGCCAGACTCTCACTCCCGCTGGATCACAGCTCATTTTCACCGTAGTTTAGTCACGTAATCTGCCTTTTTTTTTTTTT
>VWZY01012091.1:151595-169670 GCA_013399075.1 Chloroceryle aenea
TTTTCTCAACTCTGAGGCCCTCTTTCCCCCTCTGCTCCCAACCAGGCACTGTCTAGAGCAGCTTCTGCTTCTCAGTGACAAAAGCTGAGTGCTCAGATCTTTGCTCTGGTGTATTTTCCTGCAAATTAAATACGCGGTGTGCCTTCACAATCCATCTTCAGCTTAGTTATGCTACCCCTTGCCTTTCAGCACACCTTTCTTCAGTTCAGCTGCAGATAACCAAGGGTGTAACTGGAATCTCTCTCAAAACCAGTGACAATTCACAGGTCCACTATTTAGTGCAGCAGTACGGCATTTTAATTAAAGTGATGACTGGGGATGAAAATATATGGTGTTTCTCCCAGATTTTCTGTGGATTTTTGGTTAGTGGAATTTCTTTTATCCTGGAAATTTCCTGGCATTGAGTGTGTCAAATCTTTTCCTAAGAAAGGGGAAAAAAAATGGGGGTTATTCTCTAGGTTTCTTTGCTAACAATAAACAAGAAAAAGTGAGAAAACTCATCTAAACATCAATATTTTATCTGACTTAAGTCACTTACCAAGTAACTCACAGGGGTTTGTTATGGTGACAGGCAGGGGTGGGGAGAAATTTGCACTAGAACTGTCACAGTTTTGAATTGTGTGTCTCAGTCCTGTAAATTTGAAATGAGGCACCTACAGCATCACTTCACCTTTAGCTGTTGCGGATGCACACAATCCTTGGTCTGACAAAGCAGCACTCGTTCCTGAAGAGCCCCTGAAATCAGGCTGTGGTTTGGTAATTGTGCCTGGCTATTTCTGTATGTTCAATAACTTTGGTCTGTCTCAAGGTATTGGAGGTTCATAAAAGAAAAAAGCAACTCCCAGGTTCATCCTTGGGTTTCACATTGGATGAAACATCAGCTGATTGATGGTGACAGGTCTCTGCGGATGCTGTGATGTGAGCCTTGCAGTCCATGATGAATACCATCCTGACTTACGGGGGTGCAGGGATGAAGCTTAAAACTTTATTTAGCACTCTCCCCTCTAAGTAGATATACAGGGTGGCATTTTCTGTATCGTAGAAATTGTGAGAATTTTTAAGGTACATGTAGATCAGCACTGGTATCTTGTTTCTAATAATTCCTAGCAGAGAGGTTGGCTCTCACTTTTCAATCCTCTGGTGGAAAACACATGGCTTCTGGTACCTGGGGTGTTCCTGGCTGGCTGGAGGGTTATCTGATCTTGGTGGCTAAGGGGAAGGGGAGACACATTTGGAATTTAAAGGTTAGGTTCCTGCATAAGCAGTGTTAGCCTTTCCTATGGAGTTGAATCTGCTGCGCAAAAGGGCCCATACCAGCGTGTAGCCCTGTGCCATGCCGTGTTTCCAACCTGATATTGAGAACTGGTGAAGAAACAGAAACAGGCACTCAGGCAAACTACAAGCATCTGCAGCCCACGTTTTCAGAAAGGGAACTAAAATCTCTGTTACATTCTTTTCCCCTTAGAAACCCTGCTAATGCAATTGTCATAGCACAAAAAAAAAAAAATCAAAAAACCAAACCCAACCAACCAAAAAAACCAAACCAACAACAACAACAAAAAAAAGACACCAAAAAAAACAAACCCAAACCAAAACACAAAGAAAGAAACCCCCAACTTACAAGCTCTCTTGATATCAGAAATAATTACATGTCTCCAGTACCAGGTCTCAGGCTGTTTTCTGTACCCTTTCATTACTCAGCCAACGTGACAGGGCAACCCACACACTCCTAAATAACTCAGAAGAGCAGCCTCTTACGGGCTGGAGCCGATAGCTGGCACACAAAAAGATGGTATCTTTGTTCGTTAATAACGTACAAGTGACAACTATCAGGGGAGTGCTTCTCAGCAGATACCAGGAATCTACAGAAGCTTTGAAGAAAGGGGGGAGTTTGATGCGTTCAGCCACACTGAGGGGATGATGGGGAGCAGCACAAGAACTAACCCCGGCTTGGAGAGTGAAGAGCTGTTTTTGGCTTCTGTATCTGGGCAGCTGATTTGGATCTGCAATTAAAGGCTGAGAAATAGAGCGTGGCACTGCTGCCCTGACAGTTTAGCCACCATGGGTAATCTTCTTCTGGGAACTGAAGCCTAAACACAAAATGCTGCAGGAAAGAGCCCCTTTGACTTTGGTGGTCTTTGAATAGGGGGCAAGAGCAGGATGTTTGCTGGATGCCCCTGACAGCCAAGCACCTTCCAAGAAACTCCTAATCCTCTTACGATATCAGGAAAGGAAAAGTTGGGACTGAGAGGTGGTAGATTTGAGGTTCATGGTCACAGTGCATTGCCTCTCTTTTTCATCTTGTTTTTTATCACCCCCATGTCTCCCTATTGATCACCATTTCCCACATCAGCTTTGACTCTACCAGTGTTGTCCTTTCAGCTAAGAACAGCCCATTAGCTTGCACCAACAGCTCTATTAAGATGAGAGAAACTGGGTTTTATAGCAACATAGGCTATCTTTTATTAAACTGGGCCATTCTTTATATGGTGTTACATCATGTCACTGCAAATAGAGAATACAATCCTGGTATCAAGGGTATAATTGAAGACATAATGAATGTATGGTATAAAATAAAAATTAATGTAAGGTATAAATAAATGTAGAAAAAAAAAAAGAAAGAAATGTAAGGTGTAAATGGCTATAAAATCCTGTTGGAGGCCTCCTGCCCTTTCCAGAGCTAGCTGTGGCCCAACTCCCCTCCAGGCAATCTGTCTGCCAGGCAGATTCAGGAGGTGGTTGTCCTATGGAATTATTTGCATGAAAATGGAAGAGCTGCTCTCCAGTGCTGGCTCAAAGACCCATGTAACTCCCTGTCTTGTTCCTGACAGTAGCCAAGAGCAGGTTAGCTAGGATGATGTCCGCAAAAAAAAAAAAGGTAGTTTTAAATGGATGATTTTCCCAGCTTCTGGAGTTCGGTGCTTTCCGGACTGGATAATATGTAATAGCCACGTGCAACAACAATTTACCTCAGAGAATCTTTTTCCAATGTGGTCATGGTTTCAGCCACTGAAATATCCTGTGGCAATGAGCTCCTCAAAGTAATTATTTTCTGCTAAAAATATATTTATTTTATTTTGGTTTAACCCTGTTGCCAACACTTTTCATGGTGTTCTTCCCTGTTTTCATATTATAAGGAACTGAATAATTACTCCATATTCATCTTCTCCATGTGACAGGTTTATCTCATCTTTTGCTCTTCTTCATCCACCATTGTTGAATAATCACCATCTATTTAACATAGCCCAGGCTCCTATATCTATCTAGTCATAAATTTCTTCCCACTGAATTTGTGCTACCATTTTTATGTGTCAAGGGACCCACTTCCAACTCTTTGAAATAAACTTCAAGTTGGGTTACTGCAAATAATTTTCTGTCCTCAGCAATTTGCTGTATCAGTGTTGATCCCCATTTTGAGGTTCTCTAAAATTATTGAACAGAACAAGTTCAAGGAGACACCCTTTTACAACTTTGCTGGAAACCAGTAAAAACTATCCTTACCTTTTGTTTATTATTTTATAACCAGTTATTAATCCACTAAATGAGCTGTTCTTTTATCTCATGGTGGTCTCAATTCTTTAAGACCTCTAGTGAGGAAATATAATGAAAGTCTTTTGGAAATCCAGCTGTGCCATGTTGACCAATCCTTTTTATTTATAAGCTCAGAAAAGCCTTCAAAGAACTCAGGAGATTTCTGATCATAATTTGACTTAACAAAAGCAATATTGACTTATCCTCTTTATTCACGTACCCACTTACCATTTTCTCTATTATACTGCTACAAATTGTCCAGTGCAGACAATTTTTTCCCAATGAAAGACAAAAAAAAGGGAAAGATTAGTCACCATCCTTTAAATATAAAGATGAGTGATGTCTTCAGGAAAGCACATCTCAATTGAACACACATTGGTTTTGTCCCTGACTTTTCAGGAGTAGGAAGAAGAACTCCCTGACAGGGGACTCCCTGACAGAAATGAAGCCAAGGATACAGTTACACTGGCATCATGGAGGTAAAAGTAGGGGTAAAGGGATGTGGGAGGGTAGGATCATATTTTACAGTCCACAGAATAAGATCTTCATGGCATGGGCTGAATTAATTTAGATTTTCTGTATGGTGCTCTGGTGGAGATAATGGAAGTAAAGTCAACGCTCCTTTGATGCTCATTTAGCTTTTAATTTTTAACATTTAACTTTTCTGCTACTGTATATTTATTTCCTGGGTTTAGTTTGCCACCTGCAGACAAAGTGTAAATGAGAGAGCTGTAGCACTTTGCCATATGTGATAGATATTTAGAGGTGACACATGTTTTGCAAGGAGAGCCGTTATTAAACTTGAATTTTATTTTTAACCTGGTTGGAAAAATTAATTTGATAGTTCTGCATGCCTGTAGCGGAAAATATTCCTGGGTAGAAGGTGTCAGAGTGTTTACTCTGAAAAAGAGAGAAAGTACACAAGCATCAACTTTCTGACAGCCCGTATAGACTCCTACCCAAAAGTAGTATCTACTACAACACTGATGTTCCAAGAGTAATAATAAATCACAAGCTCAGGCTGGTCATCTGGAGCAGATTCCTTTTAAGCTACAGTCTGTCCTGCTCCTATTAAAGTCAGTCACCATTCTGTGCCCTGTCTTTTTGCCACTGATGCAGAAAATGGACTTTCTCAGCCTTCAGAGGCAATCCGGTGTCCACACTGCTGGGTGCACTTTCAGAACCACATTTTCCTTGTCTGAGCTGATAGCCTGCCCTTAAAACCGAGGGCTGTGCGGTTGGCAGGGGGGTTGGCAGTGGGTGCTGTTACAGCACCTTCTGCAACAGAGTCTTCTAGAAGAAAAAGTTGAGGTGTTAAGTGTTCTGAGCTCCCGATGACGATGGCAGCAGCCAAAGTTGAAGAATAGGAAAGTAAATAAGAAAGACTGGCTGCTACTTTGTTCTGAAGTGTTCTGCGGGGACTTGCAAATACAAAATCATAGTCAGGTGCAAGAGCTTTTGCTCTGCTACCAGCAATTTTGTCGTGTTCATGGATGTTTTCCTGCCGCATGAAAACATCAGGATGCCAAAAGCCAATTTACAGGTCCAGAAGTGGAAGAATCTCAAGAGCCAATTTTAATTATTTGTGACCTCAGAGGATTCACATGGACACAAACTGTCGTTTTGATTTTTAGGTTCAGACGTGATGAGAGCAAACCAAAGAACAAATTTGACATCTCACACTAAAACATTGCAAAAGAGCAATTTCCCTGTACTTCAAGAGAGTCTTGTAGCAAGGAGCTGTGCAGACAGATTACACGTGAGCTGAGTGTTTAAGATGTGAGTGGGTCATCCAGACTGAGTGACCAAAAGTTATCCTTTCTCCTTAGGAACAGGTACACGAAAAAGACAAGGAAGAAAGCTCATCCAAGCTCAACCACCCTTCAGCACCCAAATACTCCATTGGTAAGGAGGTATTTGTTTATTTTTTAACTCTGATATTAACCTTCTATCACGGTTAACCCCAAGGAAGGGGTTACACTTGGAACACGACTGTGAAATTATGGTGTGACTAAAGGTACTGGGAGTTTGTCACTGAGAGGTTGCAGTGTTTCTCTGCGTTATATATGAACATGTTTTGCCTGCATAAAGAGTGAATTTGGACACTATTGTGATGGGAGAGCTCATAAAAAGTAGGGGGGAAAAAAAAAGTAAAAAGAAACATACTTGTTTATGGGCAGTGTCAGGAAAAGAAATAACCTCTGCAGCTGTGTCTGGGTCTCCAGGGCTATGAAGGTGGCACTTTCCACCTGCACAAAATTTACTGGAAACATAAAATCCAACAAGGAGAAATGGATCATTTGTGCTGATAGTCTGCTATGGAGATTCTGCTGGAGAATATTGCTTCCCATGATTCTCTTCCTCCTAATGCAGGATTACCTCTAGTATTTCCACCCAGAAAAAAAATGGTTAATTAATTAATCAGCGTCCATCGTCACGCTGTTGGATTATCCTCTTCTCCTCTCATTTGCCCACAAGGAATTGATTTCTTTCTAGGGTGGAATGAATCAAGATTCGCACAGATATGAGCAAGCAGATTTGTAGACAGACATTGTGATAAGTGAACAATACTCGGTCTCTAACATATTCTTGGACAAGGCAATTTATCTCATCTTTGGGGGGAAGAATGCAGAGGATGAGACTTGGCCAGGACTGCCAGATTCATTTCACCTCCTGTACAGAAGCACATGATTTTTAGCCAGGTTCAAAGAGGACCATTACACTACCCAGAATTGTAATAGTTAATCACAAGGGGAGCTTTTCAACGTGTTAAGTTTCTTGGCTCCTCTTTAGACTTATTTTCTATTACAGTAGTGATTTGTTAAGTTATTTTCCTGGGTGGCAGGTTTTTGTATTTTCCTGTGAAGTTTCTCAGAGAATCATAGAATGCTTTGGGTTGGAAGGGACCTTTAAAGGTTATCTCGTCCAATCCCCCCCTACAGCCCCCTTTCTTGTCTGATTATTTTCTGAGATAAGTCACTAGGTGAAACAGTCACTGATTCTTATCCACGCTGGTGATTGTAATGTTGCTCTGAAAGATTTTTGAATAACAGTCTGAGCAAAAATGGTTGTAACAGTGGCACACAGCTGTCCTGTCCCAACCTGACTTTGCAGAGCTATTGAAAGGAGCCTGAACACAAATGAGTTCTGCTGCATGGCCCTGTGCCTCCCAGCAAAGAGCTGGAATCCAGCTCTCAATTTCTTTTCTCTCTCTGTTTGAAGACAAAAGGAAACCAAGGGCTGAAAGAGAGAAATAGAAGGTTACCAGAAAAGAAATCTTACATTAATACAGAAAAGAGAAAAAAGTGTCTATTCTGGCAAATACATATGTTGCTGTATTGATCTCATTTTGCACCTACACTTGCAGGCTCAGACAGAGCTACAAGCAGTAGGAAAACTCCCACATAATCCTGTTGCAATTGCAGCATTGCTTGCTTTCTTCTGTACATCACGATCGCTCACTACTTGACAGCTCATTATAAATCTCTACACAGAGAACTATCCTGATCACTTCAGAATGCTTAGAGGATGGAGATTTACCTAACAAACCGTAATTCTGGCCCCTTTGCCTGCACTGTGCTACCTCCTTTCACGTGGGACTACTTCTGAGAGCTGTCTACCACTGTATCTTGAAATGATCCATCACTCTTGGAAGAGCAAACCTTTACCAAAAGAAAGATCAGTCTTTATTCTCCCCAAAATAGAATTCCATGCTCATCTTCTCCACACTCAAGTTAATCCAGTCTAAAAAAATGTACAATTCTCTCTTCTATGAAAAAGCAAAACATTTCTGAGTGGAGAGGATATTGGTATTGCAGTGGTCTGGTTAGAAAAATACAAATTATTGGTTTACACCAGCTCTTGAACAGAGATGATGCTCAGCACCAAGCAGTTTCAGTCTTTCTTTTGAGAAGTTTGTCCCCATGCCAGGGTTTTGTTCTTGGGGAGCAATGTGTCCCTATGGCTCTGCTGTGGTTTGAAGGAGTGCATCAGTAAGGAGAGACTTTTCCTTTTCTACACCATAGGAGTAAGACCAGGGCAGCCTCACTCCAAATGCTGCTTGGCTGCCAGCACAGAGGACATGCAGGATCCAGTGGAGATGGCAGAAAGACACTCTCAGAGGTGTGCAAGGTGATTTTTAATGCTTAGCAAACAGCAAATGTTTTCTTTTTTCCTGTGTAGATTCAGCTATGGTTGGCCCTGGGGACCTCTGGGGTCTTGGTGTTATCTTGAATGGAGATAGATATATGTATAGCTAGATATGAATGAAAGTAAAACCCTATTCCCTGTCTAGGCATTTTCAAAATGTGTCATAGAAAAAAAAGATTAACATATGGTTGGGAATATTTTTTAACTAAAAAATTGGGTATTTTTGATTGCTATTATTTCCCACCATCCACCCCACTAGCCACAGACTCAAACAGAAAATATCAGGGCAATAGGTTTTTCTTTTCTTTCTTTTTTTTTTTTTTTTTAACTTACCCTCAGGACAACATTTCATTTTCTATTTCTTTCTCTCTCCAGATAGGTCATTATTGCCCATTCCTAATACATGGTTGTCTGAAAATACTGATGTTTTCAACACTAGCCATGAGAAGGATGGCTTTGTGATGAGGGCAAGATTCAGGCATCCAAATGGAATTTGGTTCCCGCTGGTGATGCCGATTTCTCCAGGGGCTGTGGGACACATCCCTGTAACATGCAGAGATCCCTGGGCTGATGGAGGAGGCAGCCAGCGCATTGACATTGCGGGACAGAGCTGGGTCACACAAGTATCTCCTGCAGCACTTCACTCCTGAGCTTAGGTTCTTGAAGTGCCTTTAACCCTCTGCACCTCCATTTAACCTCTGTAAAATCCAAGCAAGACTTTGCTTCTCCTCTTCTTCTGGGTTTGTCCTCCATCTATAGCAGGAAGTCTGCGGTGAACAGACATCCCTGGAGCAGGGTGGATCAGCCTGTGTGTGTGTGAGCGTGTGTGTTTAACAGATTAAGTTAAAAACAATCTTTATCGCTTCATTTAACTAGAGCATTTTTCCAGACAAGTTCCTCTGTTCGAATGTTCCTTCTAATTATCATTTTCCCTTTACAATATGTTGTGTCATGCTGCTTAGGAGAAAGCTCATAGTGAGAGCGAGCACTGGGGTTGCGAAGGAAATATGTCCTGGCTATTAGAAAGTTCAATGAAGCGCTGACTTTTATATCATCGTGTAGGGATGGGTGAAACAGTCCAGAAAAAAATACCCCCAGCTGAGCACCAATGTGGGGCTTAATATATCTCAGTTCCACAATGGTTTTTTAAGGTTTCTCCATCAGTTGCAAGATCGTTTTTCTCCCTGTAAGGGTTTTTATCCAAACAGATTGGTCTCGGAGGCGGAGGTTGGGTTGGTATGTCGAATTATAGCCCCGTCCAGGGTGCTTGCCAGGCTGATTGCTTTGTGCCCTGAGCAGCAGTGGTTCTGCCCTGCGCTGCCTGGGGACCTGCTTCGCTCAGAAGGAATGATTTGGAGTGGCGTTCATTTGCTTTTATCCCAATTCCATGAGCTGTTTGCAGCTGTTAATTTAACAGTTTAGTGCTTCCATCTTCCATAGGCAGGAGTAAGTGCTCCAGTGCCTTAGACATCGAAACTTCATTTCCAGTAACAGGACTTGGAGGACTGGGAGATGGTAGAAAAATGCTTTTGCTCCAGTGAACAGGCACAACATGGTGGCCACATAAGTCAACTGAGAGATATTTCGTAAAATGAGCCTCTGTAAGCTGCAGCTCTACGGGGATGAAACAAGAAGAGGAGAAGAACCGTGAAAGCAAGGCTGTCTTGGGAGAGTTTTTCTAGGACATAGTGTCTCTGCAGTGCCAAGGGAGCTCAATTAGCCCAAACAGAGAAAACATTAGGTATAAAGAGTCTCTGCTAATGCACGCAGGTGCATGTCCCTTAATACAAAAGAAGTGAGGAGTTTACTCTGTGGGAACACATCAAGCTGAACCTAGGACAGAGATTTTTTCCAAGCGGTAGTTACACAAAAGTGCTGTAGAAGAAAGATTGAAACTGCTATATGGAAGAAAACGTATTTCCATTTTATGTCTTCTGAAGGACTGATAAACTTTATGAACGTGAAGCTACATCAAAGATTTCTTACCCGAAGACTGCTCATAAGCCAGTATCACTGAAGTCAATAGGAAACTTTTCAGTGATTTTAAAATGAGGGTTTTTTCCTCTTCCTTTATAGGAAAAAAAAAAAAATTGTTTTGTTTTGTTTTGTTTTCCAGCCCATGTTAACTTGTCAAATCAGTTGTCAGGCTGTGGTAGAAATTGAAAGCTTAATCATTATGCTTCCTTATTTTTATTTTGAATTGTATTTATTTAGTCTTAGTTTCACAAGTTCTTTTCTCTTACAAAGCAGAATCCATCCTCCAACATTGCTGTAAACTTTTTTCCCCGGAATCCACATTTTCCATTTCAAACACCTACACGTACCATGAGCAGTTCTCCCTTGCAGCACATCCTCTGCCTCCCTGTCACCCCCGTGCTCTGATTTGAATTCTAGTACCACTAGAAAAATAACCCTGCTTCCAGGATTTCAGTGTTCATTGTGACTTTTTATTTTGCTTCGATGCAAAGCCATTCTACAGCACTTGAATGGAGTTCCGTGCAGGGAATTGTTAGCAGCAGCAGCTAGCAAAAACCAGGAGCAGCTGGAAAGATTGTGTGGTTTGTGTTGGATACAGTTCAAGGCCTTGCACACAGCCCTGCACTGATCTTTCTGTTCTAGGGCACTTTGCAGGGTGTTTGTACCACGCAACTTCAGACATCTAATTTAATCAATTAAGTTAGCTACCTGATCTCCTCTACTTCCCTCCGTAATCAATGGGAGAGCTCCTCTGGAGTGTGACTTAGAGCAGCTAAATTAAGTTCCTGTTGGAAATGCTGCCTCAGAGCAGTCTGAGTTTCTCCTTGAGTTTCAGAGAGAGTTAAATTAGACTAGTTAGACACCTCAGACCAGTCAGTGTGAATTCCTGCCTTCGTACACTTACCTGTAGCATCCAAATGACAGGCAACTTCAACTCTTAAGTTCTTCTTCCATAAATACCTGCCAGCTTCCTCTGTGTTTTGCTCCATCAGGCAGCAGCACCAGAGTATCGCACTGTGAGAAGCCTCTGTTTAACAATGAAGTTATTTTCAAAGAGCCATTGCACAGCTCAGTCCTGAGAACACACCGATGGGGCTCCACAGTTGTCCAGGCCTTTGCAGCTCCAAACCCAGCTCTTGCCCTGCTCTATGGTGGAAAATGCCAGCTCAGCATATCTCTACTTCAAAGCTTCCCAGTATCTCATGAGCCTCAGCTCCTGCCTTTATCTGATGCTTCTGCATTTGTGTATCAAGGATGATTTCCAGGCTGGTCATTAAGAAATTCCAATGCCCTTTTCAGAGTCACTGGAGTTTATGGTTTTGTCCTCTTGGGAGATGCTGCCAGGATTCTTTAGACTCTCACTTTTAAGAGAATTGGTTTTTTTCCTCTGATGGGCTTGGTAGATCCTCCTGTGCTTTCAATATCGATGTGTTATTTATTGGCAATTCCTTATACTTCTATAATTCTACTTGGGATGGTCATTCGCTTTGCTGGCCAGCATTTACATCCTGAGATCAGTGGCTTTTCTCCTGGCCCATAAAATAAGAAAAGTAATTTCATACTTTATTTCTGCCTGGTGGAAATCCATATCTGAAAAAGTGGGGCAGGCTTACAAGTCACTGTCAGTCACTGGGCACCTTATACAGTGCAAAATCAAACTGCAAAATCTTTTTTTATAAATAGTTGTGCAGATTTTTAAAGGATCCTTGTGTTCAGTAGACTTTCTAGGTTAGGTAAATAATCCCCCAAGATAGAAAGGTAATATGGATGCTTTAGGTTGCATGGTTAGACAGATCCAGTTATTATATGAGCTGTGATACCTGATGGGAATTGCCCTATGACTTTATTGATTTAGATTATCTTGGAGTACTGGAGTATTTATAATACCTCACTGATGCTCTGATACAGTGGAATTCAAGCACGGAGCAAAAAAGCATCTCCAGTCTTATCTCTTCATCTATCTGCCTGGCAGGCAATGGATGGATAACCTTCCGGATTCAAGGACCTGTGCCTGTCTTTTAGCACTGCTAACTGGTAAGTAGCAAGTATGTTTTTATTGAAGTGGGGAAACTGCAGGTCAAAGAAAGATTCAGCATCTAAAAGTCTATCCCAGCAGAAGGAGGAGGTGGGGGACCATAAGACCTGTGGAGAGACGGGGCATCAGGGAGGCTGGGATGAGCCTGAAGGACCTGGGCAACAGGGAGGAGTGGGCTCGGATGCATCGCCTCATTGTTCTTAATGTACTTCTCTGAAAAGCTTCTGTTTTAATGGATGCTAAAATATTTTAAAAGACTGTGTAGGCTGCTTAAAATTCCTTCCATGCTGACCTTTGTACAGATGAGTGCCTGTCATGTGAGGGAGGAGATGAAAGCCTCAGGTCTGGGTAAGGAAATGAAAAGGGAGACCTGCAGGGACCAGGGCTGTGGTTGGGCTGGGAGCTTTTTCATGTACCTGGGCTAATTCTGGGCATTGGGATGACCCTTAGACATGCTCACGGGAAAAAGCTCTGTTTACAGAAATAGTCCTAGAAAGGGAATGTTGAAATTGAAATCACAACCTTTTTCATCAGAAACCTGTTACTAAGGCTTGTGCTCATCCCAGCAGAGACCTCGGTGATTCCAGGCAGTCTTTGCATCTTACTGAGCCAGAATAAGTACTGAAGATCCTAAGCAAACTGCTCACTGGCAGTCTATTGGGTGAGAAGTGTTTACTGAGGTTATCCAGCAAATAATTTCAATAATGAATAAATACAATAAAATCACCATCTGCCTGTAGATAATTGGAGAACAGAACAAAAGCCCAAATTCACAGAGCAGATTATTCCTCCAGCTCTGTTGGGAACGCTGAATGGGACCTGCTCTTGCTATTCTTTGATCTAGACCAAATAATCTTTTGCTTCTCTGAATGCCAAATTCACTCCTAAGCGCCTCAGCTCATTACAGACAGCTAAACCCGTGTGAACCAATGTGTTCACACCCCCATTCAGGTTACTTGCAAGACTTTTTAATTTGTGGACAGTGAAAAAATATTTTCTTATGTTTGCTATTCAATGCTGTTTGTTATTCTGTTGTAGCCTTTGCGACTTTAACCAGTGCAAAATACAAAAGACAGATGTGTCAATCGGATGAATGTAAATTAAAGAACTGATTTCTTAATTTAAGTGTTTAAAGTTAGGTGCCTGACCGAAAAACCTGAGAGTTGCGTTGAAAAGAATAAACAAATTTGTAACAAATTTACTTGGATAGACTTCTGCAGAAATTACTGGGGCAAGACACAGTGTCTCTTTGACCCGCCTCTTGCAGAAACAACCCAAAGGAGCAGCTAGACTGGTGATGTGAGTAGGAAAGCAAGACAGTCAGGGGGCACAGGTGCTCTCGGTGTTCAGCCAAGCCCTGGAGACTGTAAACTGAGCTTTGGGTAGGTCAAGCTGCAGGTACATGGCAACAAGTATGGCTGAGTTAGGACCACAGCAGTTGTACACCAAGGTGTCTGGTGCAGTGTTGTAACTGGTGACACGACACCAGTGTTAAGTCAAGGTGCTCACAGAACTCTGCACGGTCCTGCTTCTCCCTTCATTCCAGTGTCAGGGTTCGTGTAGCTGGTGGGATCCTTCAGGTCCTCATCCAGTGCTGGTTTTGACTTATTCTGGTGGTGAAATGGTGTGCTTTGTTTTGTGCGCCAATTCATCAAAGCCCGATAACATCCATAGAAAAAAAAATCTCCCAGTTTAGGAGGCTTTGGAATTCAAGCTCATAACTAATTTTACTGAAGTTGATAGATTTTGTGATTACACCTATGAGTCAAGTTTCCCCCAAAGCCTGGTTTTGGCATTAAATGATGAGACTCCTGGAAAGAACACTCCGAGTCTTTTTTAATGCATCTTTTGGTATTATACCCTGAGATGTATATTTTCAAAGCATTTTGTCTTACACCTGGCTCCAAGTTACAGTCTCAGTTATTTTTATAGAGGAATAGTGATTCCCACCTCAAGCACAAGGCTGCAGGAGCTGCGCTTCTGGGGGTAAAATTCCAAACTGATCAGGCAAACCAAACACATACTTGATAATAAAGGACTGTAATTGGCAACCTCTTGTCTACCATCAACCAGTCATGAAATTATTTTGACTTGAAATGTTTTCCTCCTAAAGGTGAAAAGGCAGAAGGTTATGTTCTGGCATCAGTAGCAATGTTGGGTACCTTAAGAATCGTACATTTGGCCCTAAGTCTGAAGGTAACCATTATTTTTATCATTGCTATCATATAATCCATGTTTGTGTGGCTATTCTTTAGTTGCCATTGCAGTGTAAAAATGAAATAATGGTTTAATAGTGTCTTCAGCTATGGAGACCATATTATATTACTTAGAGATTATGGTCATAATATTTTGTCTAAGATAAAAATAAGATTACTGGTCAAAAAAAGCATTAGAATGATAAAGTTTTTCATATTTAGAAGCATGTTACAATTTCAGGCAGCATAAACTGGGAATTACTGGGGGAAAAAAAAACATTGGAATATATAAGACACTTTGTCAGCATGCCAGATAAAAAAAAAAAAAAAGGGAATACTTTTCAGCGATCTGGAAAATGAGGCTGCTTTCTTGAGTTTAGAATTAAAGACTATGAAAAAAGCCCTACCAGTAAATTTTTTCTCCCCTCACGCTTGTTCAAGTTTATCACAACAGAGGTGGTAATAAGCAGAAAGGTAAACATCTGCTTTGGCAGCCAGATGATCAACCATAATAGTTATTTCATTTGATTATTAGTTCTAGCATTTAAGCAAAGAGAAAGACTTTGGCTTTGTCTATTGTTTCCTTTAATGGTGGTTTTGTTTTCTTTTCTTCCCCTCTTCTTCTTGAACGATATTAGAAAAAAACCCATCCCCAAATGTATGAGGTTTCCAGGGTTGCATTTTACATGATAAACACGGGTTTTTTATTTGTTTGTCTAATTTTCTGTTCGCTTCCTTTCATTGCCAGGAATTGGAAGGTGACAAATGACTTTGTGAAGGGATAAGAGAAAGAGCTTCCACGGTGACATTTAAATTGGAACCCATGCTTGATGGCATGCAGATGATTTAAATACATGTCACCAGTGTACAGCTATAAAGGCAGATTTTAAAAATGCTTTTGCTTCCTTTACTGCTGCTTTAACATGCATCTGGAGAGTGCTGTGATCCAATGGAGCTGTTGTAAATAAGCTGCAATCGTTGTCTTTCAAAGCCTTTTCTTTACTAGTGTCACTCAGGTGAGCTGTGTTGGGGGCGATTGTAAATAATCATTATAATCTCAACGCTTACTCCGCAGATAGAATTGGTGGTGTTAAAGTCACCTCATGGGGAGCACTCCTGACCCCGTTTCTAGGTTTGCTATTCAGGGGGTGGGTCATAGCCTGTCAAGTTCCCATAATTCAGATCTGCACAGCTATTGCCAGCAAACGTATTCATCCTTTCTCTAACGTATGCAGGGGGCAGAGCTGGGATCACCATCACTGGAAGCAAGTCAATTATCTTCCGCAATCAGCATGTGCCTAATACTTGTACTTGACCTTCTCTTATATCCTCAAAAAGGTCTCCATCCTCCTCCACCAGCGAGTACACAACCATCAAGCCTAAATCCAGAAGTGATCCTTTAATATATCCCCTCTTTTCTTGGTAGGAGTATCTTTGAATTACATTCATGCATTTAGGCACCTTTGGGAAGGTTTGCATCTCTACCTCACCCTGATATCTTGTGGCCCATTTGGTTTGCTGATGAAGCAGAGGGTCTATTTCAGGGAGGTGTGGGCATGTGGGTATGTTAATGTTATTATTCACTATTATATATACAATAATGCTATTAGCATTAATAACTATACTACTGTATATAAATATGTCCACTATATGAGAATCACAGAATAGTCCTGTCCTGGTTGGAAAGGACCTCCTAGATCACTGAGTCCAACCATTCCCATAAGAAACAAACACCTAAATACCCTGATCAAACACAACTTCAAAACCACAAAATAACCCCCTACATGTCATCCACCAGAGCATGTCCTGAGCACTATAATCATGCTATTAACAGCACAGCCAAAATCAAACTCTTGCAGTGTGAAGGAAGACCTCCAAATCCAGGGCTATCAATGCTTAATTGGCATGAAAAACCCCAAGTTCCCTTGTGGTTTATTACTGTGATTTTAGTAGATTTGCAGACTATTAAACAATCTCTATTAGATAAAGATGAACCTAGTGACTAAATGTCTCTTCTTACCTTGCATGAACTTACTGAGAGATTAACAGTGCAAAATCTGCATATTTCCTGTGAAACGGCTGCTATAGAAATACCTCTAACGCCTTTTCTATCTAGCTGCTTTCCCTTGGGAAATGGGAAATGGAAGGGGAAATGGCAACCAAGTATCAGGAGGAAGACAGCCTGTATCTGCCCCCCAGTGTTTCTGCTCTCCATCCCGTGCTGCCGCAGTTGACCCCTGTCTGGTAAATACAATTCTGGAAAACAAAGAATCTTCAAAATATTTATTGGGAGGTGGTTGGATTAAGGGTCAACTTTGCTGTTTGTCTCATCTTGGCATCCTACTACTTATCTCCTTCACTTGACCTTGACACATCATATAGCCCAGTTGTTTTAGTGCTTGGGTAGACACTGATGGCTCCTTATCACACCAGAGCTGTTCTGGGAAGGCAGCAATTTCTTCCTGGAGTGATGTTCATCCTTGTTTTGATGTTAGACCTGTCTATGTATACATACATGTTTAAACTGAAACTTCCTACTCACTAGCTGTATTAATCCCTCTTTTACCTCTGTTTGCAGTATGACAAAGTTTGTAAACTACAAAGTTACCTCCCTCATTAGGTAAGAATTTGCCTTTTCTTTCTTTTTACATTTTTCCACCTCTGTCTCTGCTCCCAGACCATGATTACTATTTTAATTTTCTGAAATTATTCTGAATGCTTTCATTGGGCTTTTTGTTTCTTGTACTTGATCAGGTCAATCTGGTCTCCAACACAGACCTCTCCAAATCTCTGCTATTATTCCTATGTCTCGTTTCTCTATTTCACAGCTGTTTTAATCTCCTATCCCCTCAATTTCTTCACTTTCAGTGTTTTATCTTCAGCCATGCTGCCTCTGCTTTGGACACATTCCTCTCCTTTTCCCCAGGCAGCCTTTTCTCTCCTCCATCAAATCGTCTTTCCGCACGTTCCCTCCGGCAGTCCTTTCCATCTCTTTCCCTTTACCCAGGTTTCCTCACTCCTTGCAATGCTCAGCTATTATCTAGTGTGCTGGTTTGCCTTGCCTGACTTTGCTGGAAGCTCTGCCAGGCATGGACTCAATCTTATTTCAGATTATTAATGGGGCTGGGAACCCCTGGTGGGAGGATGAATTTCAGGTTTCTGGGGCTGCTCTGCAGAAATGCAGCATCGCCACTTGAAGGCTGTGTCCTCTCCCCACTGAGACAACTTAGGACACGTTTCATCGGTCCTGACTCTCACATACAGCAGCAGAGCGTAGGGAAGAGGTGAGCGCAGGAGACCTGTCGATGTCCTTTCTCAAGAGGGGTATTTATTCTGGAGATGGCTCCACTATGGCATTGCAAAGCCAACTGGAGCCAGCAAAGGCAATCTGGACTGAGGCTGAAGCAAAATCTGCCAGAATCACATGGGAAGGAGTATGGAATCTTTGAGCATCTGGGTCCATGGGTGGAGGGAGGAGTTGGTGCAGCCAGAAGTCAAGTGGAGCAGCATGTGGTGCAGCAACAGCAGATAATTGGGATGAGCTGGCAACTAACCAGCATTGTTGTGTTACAGAGAAATGCTGGTCAACTTGGAGGAGCATGAGATGAAATTGGAAGGGATAAAGGCAGCACATGAAGGGAAGAGCATTTTCACAAATACAGAACTCGAGATGTCTGCTCTGATTCCTGTCTGCTTGCTAAACATATGCCACGAGGTCAGCGGGACCGTGGTGGTCCATAGCTACTCATCGGGGAGAGTCAGACCTGTGGTTTCAATAAGGAGAGGCTGAGCCCGTCACGTACCGGTGACAACCACCTGCCCCATGTCACTGGCTCGGGGCAATTCATAGCCCAGAGTGCTTAGGTCTTCTCATTGCCACAGGTTTTCTGGCTCCTTGGGTCTGTGCTGGGGACACAGAGCAAACAGAAAGAACTGGTGTAGGTGAGTAAGAGAAGCTTAAACTTCTGTATTCCCCCCCCAAAAATCCTTGTCTAGTATGAGATGTCTGAATGCCAGTGAAAATCTGGACCCAAGCATGTAACACAGGGAAGGACAATTTGGGGACAATTGCAAAACACTCGGGAGGAGGGTCCATAGCTGTGAGGTCCAGGAGTGAGTATTATCATCATGTAATCTGACTTTCTGCATAGTACAACTCGGGAAAACCTCAGCTAATAATTTCTGCAT
>VWZY01012091.1:173998-206879 GCA_013399075.1 Chloroceryle aenea
TGGTCCTGTCATTCTGTGTGTGCAAGGAGAGGCAGAAGCTGTTCCCTACAGTGCTGTTCGTGTTCCACCAGCCTGGCCTCAAACTGGAGGTGGGGGAAGAGGGGGTTCAACCACAGTAGGATCTCCCTTCACTTTGGCACATTGTTCAAAACCAAAACAAAATTGTTTGCAAGCTCGACATGCACTTAGTGCAGAGTGCACCGAGTGAGGGTGGAAAGGCAAGGAAATCCATTTAGCTAATGCAAAATATTTTGCATGGCAATATTTCTGGGGTTTATTTTAGCATGAATTAAGAAATAGTTGAGTACCATGAAAACAAAACGAGAGCCCTCATTTTGTGTCAAACAGGATGTTTCAGTTGATTGAAGGTATTTGCTCCCTTTCTCTTATTACAGTGGAAGAAATGTTTCAGGTCAACACAGAACAGCTCTGTTTTGTTTTCCAAATGAACTGAAAAAATCCATTACATTCACAGCTGTACCTGCAATATCTCTGCTACTCTGCTCCTGAGGTCCCCTATGGAGCTGTCAGCAAAACACAAGATAGAAGACAGATGAAATTTTGTGTGTGTATGTGTTTCTTTCTCCTGTAGAGGTGAAAGTGAACCACACCTCACAAACCTGAACCTCCCTCTGGATCCCTCTCAGGAGTTCTAGAAACTCTTACTCAGACCCTTATCTCTGGAAAAGGTTAAAGTCACGCGTGGGACTTTGCCCCTCATCCCATCTCATATCTGTATTTTTTAGTGTGAAATAGTATTTGAGGGGATGTGGTTTCACCCCTGTTCCTACAGTCATGGAAAAACCAGCCAGCTCAGGTGAGTCCACAGGGCATTTCTGTTCCCTGCCTCTGCCTGCCCTTGGCTCACTTAGCTCTGCTCCAATGGACCTTCCTGCTCCTGCCAGCCTGTTCATCACCAAGCTGCACCCTGGCAATGCTGACTGTCAAGCCCCACCAGTACCCCAGTGTGGGGACTGGATTTTCATGCTGGGATTCCTTTCATGTCTTGGTGGGACAGACTTACATTAGGAAGCCCGGAGTAGGAGAAGACTGTTTGTGTGCTTTCAGAGCAGCTGGGTTTGAAGAAAACATCTAATTAGGAAGGTTTGTGTGTCACAAGCATTTGGATGCCCCTGCAAACTGTGCATGACAGGGAGCAGGGTGGGCTTGAGGAGCATGAGGTGTGTGTGTTCAGTAGGAGAGTGGCTGCAAGGGTAAAAAGGAAATGTAATGAAATAACTCCATGCAAATAATCCACTGTGCTGGAGAAAGAGGAGTGCTTCACACTGCCCTGGGCTCCATTCCACATGATTATCCCAAACAGCTGCTCACCCAAGCGGTTGGGAGGGGCCACAGCAGGATAAACAGCTGAACCAGGCAGTGGGATGGTTGAGACCATACTAAGTCATGCCCCTATGTAAGGGGAGGGCTGGCCCTGGGTGGGGGTGCCTGTTTTCAGCTTGCTTCAGTGCAACTGGAGCAGGGAAAGTTGGTGTCTTGGGCACAGGTAGAGCCTTCTCAGCTTCTGTTACTTGCTTTATCATTTCATCAGTACTACCAATAATACTGTTGTTTGCTTCCCTCTTTGTGTTGTTTTATTAAAATGTCCTTATCTCACCCCTTGGGCTCTCACTTTTTTTTTTTTTCTTGCCGACTCTCCTTCATATCCCGTGGAGGGGCGGGAAGCAGTGGGCAGGCAGCTGCATGATGTTAGGCTGCCAGGAGGAATCCATCTCTCTGCATTTCAGTGGCTCTTCTGTGCCTCTCTGCTCTCCCTTGTGTGTACTGGCAATATTTCAGTCTGAAGTCAGAGAGCTCTTTGCTTTTTACAGCCAGTTTGCACCCTGTAAAGACTTATTTTCTCATGTTAACATGTAGCATTGTGCTCCTGTATTTGCTGGCCAGCACTACTGCATGCCCTGTATTGTGCTGCCTTGTGCCATTTTCTGGTTAATCCCTCTCCTGCTGGACCCTCTGCCCTGGGGCTGCTCTGCTTGCAAGATCACTGCAACAGAGGCAATGACTGATTGTCTGGTGAACTCACTGCAGGCCAGGTGAAAATCATTTCCCCACTCTGTTAAACTCGAGAAAAATGGTTCTCAAGCTGTTTTGCTTCTTAGGGAGCAATCCAGTTTGTTTCTACCATATTCACGTTCACCTCCGTGCAAAGTGATGGGAAAATGGGTGGAAAATGCTTCCAGGTGGGAACCTGGAGATGAAACCAGTCAAGGTTTACAAGGTGGGCAAGAAAACTTTTTTTTTTTTCCTCCTTTGTGCTGTGATTGCCTAGGCTGGCTGAGAACAGCCTGAGTTACATCCCTCTCTCTCTTTTCAGCACCCTTTGGTTCATCATCAGCAGTCCCTGCATGTAATAAATCTCAGAGAAGAAGTAAGAGAAGAGTAAGAAGAAGTAAAGATGACTACACAAGTAAGTATGAAGAGTAAACTCATGTTTGGGCTTTGCTTTCATCCCTGTTTGCACTCTGCAAAGGAACACATGTGAAGTGACACCTCTGAGCTGGTTTTGAACCTCAGGAAATGTCAGGAGGGAGCATGATTTTCTGACTCATTCTCTCCTCTTCACTGGGCTCCAGAGGCTCTGCCATGGATTTACTACCTTGTTCTCTCTGCTGTCTGTCGGGCTTCATGTTAATGAGCGCTTGGAGGGTCATTCAGTGTTACTTTGCTGTGCAAAGGGGCACAACCTCAGTTTAAGATTGAAGACCAGAGCTCTGCTGCTGCAAGGCTTGTCCCTGCTGTAACTTTGGCTCTGTGCATAGCACTAAAAAGCCCTGTAATGAAAGTTAACATGTTTTTGCTATCTTGTAATGGTGCTGTGTAAGTTGGGGGGGGCTTTTTTGTTTTGTCTTTTTGTTGTTGGTTTGGTTTGTTGGGGTTTTTTTCCCCTTTTTCTCACGTCTACTCATGGTATCTTCATCTTGACCTTCATAAGGGCTTCCATATTTTTAGTTTCTGACTTCTCAAATGCTTCCTTTCCTGCTTTCCTTTTCTAGGGCTGTGTCTGTGCTATTGAGCTATGAGCTCTCAGACAGAATTATGCTATTCTACCTGTTATACGTGGTGCAAGTCCAAAGGGAGACCCACTGCTGGAAAAAGCCAGTGCATTTGTGGTGAGTACACTGGGGTTTATAGGTATCCCACTGTGCCTTTTCTCAAGGTGTGCTCTCCTGCAGTAAGTGCATTTCCAGCATTCCCATCGTGTGCTTGCACGACAGTCATAAAATGAGCTCTGCTGTCTTCGCCACAGTGCTGCTCTTCTAAACATCTTGTGATTAATGGTCCCCGTCCCTTCTCTTGCAGGGGAGAGGCTGTGGGTGAGATACAACAGTACGTGGGCTGCTACAGGACCACTACACAGCTGTGGCAGCTCCTCTCAGGTTCGTGTGATGACTTAAAGATCTTATTTTTGTCCTCCAGCAGGGGAGGGCAGATGGAGCCTTTGAGGTTGGTCTGATGACCAGTCAGTAAAGTCAGAACTGGCTATTGCAGCAATGCTGTTGCTCCATCTACATGTCCCGCATGGATGAGGCCTTATACCTCTAAGACATCATTGTACATTATTTTCCTGGATACAAAACACTGCTGGTTTTCTTTTCACATGGCATCTCCCTCATGCCACACACTGATGGGTTCGGTATCAGGGATGTGCTTGGAATTTGGGGGAGCAGGAGACGCACTCGCAGGAGCTCCAGCTGTGCCTTCCCCCTCTGCCTGGGAATGATGTACCTGGGGGGTGAGCAACATATGAGACACAGTGAGGCTTTGGTACATACAGTTATTTTACCCTGTTGCTCTGTTCCGCTTTCCTTTTGTGCGTGTCAGCCAAGGAAGGGCAGAATTTATAGCTGCTCCTCACGGCTTCCGTGGTGGGGAAGATTTGCTCCTGTACGCAGAGCCACACACAACATCCAGTTAACAGAAGCTGCTACCCAGGCTGTAAGTGATGAAAACAAATGGAGCCTATTTTTAATAAACTTGAGAATAAAGTGTGAGAGCAAGAGGAAGGAGGAGTGGGCACAGGAGAGAAAGAGCAAGAGGAAGTGGCTTCCCAGTGATCATTAGCTGGCGGGCTCTCTTTGACATGCAGGTCTCTGCAAATGCGCTTGCTGAAAGTTTAGTGGTGGAGACGGTGCACCTAATGGGATCTCGGGGGAGGCATCCTCTCACCCATGGATAACAGGCTGCAAGACAAAGCTGTCATCCTGCTCTGATTTACTACTCTCTTGCAGCAGGGAGATAGAAGTTTACCCTCCTCGTAGCGAAGCAAGCAACAGAACTTCTAATGGCAACACTACATCAGAACCCAAAAAGGTACAAGTGACTTGAGCCAAGCAGGGTGAGGAGGGAGAAAAATATCCAAACTGAAGCAGCCTTGTGTTTCAGATCTGGAAGATGTCTGGCTGATTTACTGAGAAGTGCACCCCTAACTCTGCAGCTCGGTGACTAGAGGAGTGACTGCCAGAACAGGCTCTTCACAGGAAAATCCCAGCAGGGGAAAAAAATGTATATAATATATGAATATGTATTTATAATCAAATTTCTAGATGACAAGTTCAGACTTTTTTTTTACCTTGAATGTGACACTGCAATGCAAGTGTTAAAGTGAGACTTGGCAGACTTCAGCTTTATGTTACCTTTTGTATTTCTTGTGCAGCCTCAGTGAAAAAGTCCCACTTGCTCCTCTCTCCCCTCCCTGCAAAGCAGCCATTGTGGCACGGTCACAGCTGGGGAGGCTTTTGCAGAGGTGTTTCTTAGAGTCTGAGGGACAAACGAGCATGACAGGAATGGAGGTAACTGAGGAAGAGTTAGGGGCTTGCAGGGGTGGCTAACTAACGTAAAGACACAGCTCCAAATTCACGACAATCCCCAGGAGAATCATCTTGCTTCTAATTTTGCAGGTAGCAGTGGCACACAAGGATGACAAGGCCAGAACTAGGGCCAGCTTGAGGGCTTTGGTATTGCTGTAGGACAGCTTAGACAGAGCTAGAGCAAATAGCCCAGGGAATGTGCTTGCGAGTGCTAAATTTACAGGCCACATCATTCTCAAAAAAAATCCCTGAGCTTAAAGAAGGGTGAGACTGGAGGTGGTACCGGGGCCAGTGTGTGGGGCTGGATGGACACTTGTTCTTAACCACCCTGACTCTTCCTGCATCCCTAAAAACAAGTCTTAGAGTAGCTATGACAAAAATTGAGGCCAGAGAAAGAAAACAAGAGGCCAAAGGGGAGGTGACATGCTTCTGTACTCATCTTTCATCTTCCCCAACAGCGTGTCCAGGGGGAAAAGCAGAGGCTGGGTGTAGTCATCTGTGAGCTGGGGGTGATCTCCCCCGGGCGAGTCACTGAAGAAAACATCTCTGGGCAGCTTCTTGGGTCGGCTCCCCTGAGTCAGTGTGTCTGGTGTCATTGCTCGAGGCAGCTGAGTCTTCCCTAACCTCAGGCTTCTGGGATTTAGCGAGGGTTTATTTTATTTTAGAGTGGTGGTGAGAGGGGACTGCTGTACAGATGGCTCTGGAGTGGACTCAGTGTGCATAAACAAACAGGGAGATGGGAGACATTTTTCTTTTTAATGTCATCTCAAGTGTTTCTGGAGCTGTCTATTTATCGCCAGTCTGTAGGCCCACAAGATGATGAGATGGATAAAATGGGATGATAAGCTTGCAGTAGAAGAGAAACTATCAACAGACCTGTTGATTTATTGTACTTTTCAACTCAGGTGGATTTAGGGGTAAGGGGAGGATAAATTTTTTCCCTACCTTTTTTTTTTTGCTGCTCTCAGGTAGCCATTAACTCTCTGTGGACCGTGACTTTCATTTCCCATCAGCTTTGAATTACTCAGTCTGGGACTGAGCTGGAAGGCAATTTCACGAGGTAAAAAGAGGTGGGGAGAAACCCAACCTTTTATTTAATTCTGACCATGGCTGGTTTAAATTCTGCCCTTTATCAGGGCTTGCATCAAAGACAGGCTGATAGGGATGCTGCTATGGGCAAGAAGAGAGAACTGATAACAGGCTTGACTAGATGGTCAAGAATGGTGGATCTCTCCTGCAAGGAAACCAGGGTGGCCAAAAAGATTCAGCAGAGGTGGAATCAGCATTGCCTTCAGGATTAAAGAAATTGGTATGTGTGGCCAGGCAGCAGGCAGATGAAGAGAACTCTGCTTTTTGTGTATAACTCTACAGTGAACAGAGTTTTTCAACTGTTTTTAACAAAGGTTGTAAGCACCACAAACCCTTAAACAAAGACGGTTTGGGAATAGATTTGATTCTTCCCACAAATTCCTGCTTTGCCTCTCTCTTTCACCTTGAAATAGTGCTTAAGGACAGAAGGAAAATCACCGCTTCACTTGGAAGAAACAAATGGCTCCACGTCCACTGTGCCCCCTCTCTAATGGATTGCAACCTCTCTCTGAATTGCAATAGTTCTCCCCTAGGCTGGTTCCCACACCTCGCATCCATCCCTCACCCCACCGTAACCAGTGTGCTTTCAGGCTGGGAGCTCAGACACCACAGAAACACCAGTTTTTACTTTCCTTCTCACTGCAGTGTTTTTCCTCCATGTACAGAGATGCAATTCCCTGTTAGTTTCTGATATTGTTGAGAGCTTTACACAAACTGCAATAGATTTAATAGGGGATTTAATGAATTTCATTAATAGGGGATCAAAATTTAATAGGGGAACTGGCCCACATGTGGCAGTTGAGTGCTGGAGACATCTTCCCCCACGCTGAGCATAAAATGCAACAAAGCGAAGCAAGAAATAAATCAGGAATGGGAGAAAGGAATAAATCGGGAATGAGAGGATCTTTACCTTGTTCTCTTTCAGTGTTTGCTTTCCCTGCTTTGGAGTAGATTTTTCCCTTTTCTGGATTGTCTGGTGCAAAAATCCTACCACAACTTCAGAAGCTGCATGTGGATCTTAGTGATGTCTATAAAGATCTGAGGGATAGGTGTCAAGTCGAAGGGGCTGGTCTCTTTTCTGTGGTGCCCAGCAATAAGAAAAGGAATAATGGGTATAAGCTAGAACACAGGGAGTTCCACCTCAGCATGAGGAGAAGCTTCTTTACTGTGGGTGATGGAGCCTGGCCCAGGCTGCCCAGAGAGGTTGTGGAGTCTCCTGCTCTGGAGACTTTCAAGACCTGTCTGGATCTGTTGCTGTGTGGGCTGCCCTGGGTGATCCTCCCTTGGCAGGGATTTGGACTAAATGATCTCCAGAGGTCCCTTCCAACCCCCACCATTCAGTGATTCTATAGTTTTGCAGCCTGAGAAGGTAACTACTCCAACACGCTGCCTGGTGGCCAGCTGTCCTGACTTTGCCGGTGGGAGAGGCTGAATCCTGGCTTCAAGCTGTGGTTCTTGGTCAAAAATGTAAAGGTGTACTAGAAATTAATGTAGCTCATCGTGCTCAGGATGGCTGCAGTACACATTAGAAAGTGCTGTCAGTGTTTTTAGTGGCTCATAGTTTGCACAGTGAGGCTACTTTGTGTACACCTATCCTGCTGATTGCTCTCATCTTCCCCAATTAGGAGAGAAAAGATAAAATTCACGTTAATTAAAAGCTAATTGATGACAAGATGACAATTCTAAAGTAACAGCCCATGTTCCTAAGTAACAATAGGCTTCTAACTACAACCAATCCAATTTAAAAAGGACAGCTTCAGTGTTCTAATGCCTAAAAGCTGTTCTCAGTAATTATGGAAAAGGATTACAAGGTCCAGTTGGCTGTTACCCGGGTGTGGGATGGTGTGGAGAGTCACTGGAGCACCCAGCATGTGAGATGGGTGGCAGAAGGGGAAACCCTGCGCATTGTGCACCACCAGCATGAGGATCTCCAAAGCCATTGCGTTAGCTGGGGGTGCTGGTAGTGATACCACGTCCCTGTCTGTCCTGTGAATATCTCAGCACTGCAGAAGCTAAATCCCTGTGAGGATGGGAGGTGTCCCAGTCCTGCCCCAGCACAGGGCAGAGCTGGGCAAGGACAGCTCAGCAGGGCAATGTTTACAGCTCCTGCTGCTGCTGCCAAGCGAGGAGGGGTGCGGGAGGGAGCAGTGCTGCTGGGGAGATGCTCTCCACCCCAGAATGGATGCTCCCCTCTAAATCTATCCTCAACATGTCAGTGAACAGCAGGAGCCAACTGGGCTTTTGGGGGTTCTTGTCCAAGTGCCACAGGCAGTGAGTTCAGGCCATTTCAGCTGCTGCTGGCAACTCCCTCAGTGGCCCAGGCGTGCAGCTGGCTCTGCCTTGGGGCAGGCCTGGAAATCACAGCAGTGTTCATGTTCTGCCAGAGAAACTTTGTCCAAGCAACCTTGGAGACTCTCTGAGCCCCTCCATGGGCGAAGGCCTGGCAAACCGTCCCCAGTGGTGAGGCCAAACCAGTTTGTGCTGACTGTTGGCTTCCACACTCCCTCCCTTTCCTCAGCCAGGCAGGGTGTGAGCCGGCATCACAGGCTGGGACCAATGCGCACGGGGGCCAGAGCCACCCGGCAGATGTTGGTGTTTCATCCCTGGGCATACTGCTCCCTGAACCTCTTCCAGCAGCTTGGTTAGGATCATGGTCATTTCATTCACAATATAATCTGCAAATTCCTCCTGGTCCCTCCTTGTTCAGCTGAGGGCACCAGGCAGTGATCCTGCTGGCTCTTTGCAAGCTCCTTGCTGGAGATGCACGTGACTGGCATCCAAACCAGTGGTCGCCAGCGTCGCTTCTTCTTAACAAAGATCCAGTACATGAAGGTAATGGCTTTGAAAGACTGAGACAATTGAATTAAAGCAGAATTAATTCTACTCTCTCTTTTCCTTGATTTTTCTTTCTTTTTTAATTTTATTTTTTTATTAATTCTGTGAATCTGTATTCTCCTAACAAAGCATCTGTGACTGGAAGCTCTTTCAGCAACCTGGCGAGGCACCCAGAGTTATCAGGGAGGGTCGGGGGTACACAAAATCTCTGGAGGAAAGCTGGGGAAGTCAGTGGTCACCGTCAGTTTGGATAACAAATCTGCTAAGCTGCCATCCAAGGAAGCAAAGAGAGAGTGACCTAAGTGAAGGTGCCAGGAGAGCCCTGCAAATAAAACAGAGAACAGATGAAATGTGCTGTGGGTAGCACAGATTTGGTTTCAGACATTTTGTAAGCAGGATTTTATGTTTCCTCTGAGTCAAAAATAAGAGCTTGCTTGGACTAGTGCCTCACCTGGGGGAGTCTCTTGGCTTTTTGTGGGGAGGTTCTCCAGGTTTTATTCACCCCAAAGTGATAATAAACCCCCCCAAAACCACCTACTAGTTACATTTTTCTCTTGGTAGGAGACCAATTATGTAATAACTGAGCCATACCTAAACTCTGCCCTGGGATGCCTGTGCCAGGACGTGACTGACTGACCCATGGCACTGAGCTCTGCCAACATCCTGGAGGGGATCACACAGGTACCCAGAACTCTGCTTGACAGAACACTTTGGAGGCAGACTTCAATGATGAGGCCGCTTTCTTCTCTCTAAGCACAGAACGCTGTGGACAGAGGAGAAGATGACTGTCTTTCCTTCTCCAGACAACAGTGCTGCTGGGGAAATCTGCTCTGCCATGGCAAAAGCAAGGTTTGCAGATTTTTCCCCTTCATTCCTAGGGTCTTATGGAGTGTGTCAGGAGGTGGAAGGGCTTAGAGAGTGATGTGCTTTGGTTTGGCTGATCCCACCCTTGTAGCTCACTGTGGCTTGTGGGAATTATTGCACACAGATTTGGGATCCAGCAGTGGTAGCACTGTGTAAATGTCAAATAGTCAGACTTTTTATAAATGTTCCTCACACCAAGGTTTGAAAGTGGCTCCAGAATACTGCCCTGAGGGGTTTGGTCACTGTCCTACAGAGGGGAAAATAACTGCTGCACTGGGACTTCACCATGAGCAGGCAGCACCCATGGGACTCTTGCATGCTGCTCTGATCTCATCCTCATGAAGTCTGACCCTTCCTTTCAAATGAAGACCAATCCATCACACCCTGATCATGAAAAACATTCGCTGTTGACACATGGGGTGGTTTTGGTGGTAATAACAGTCTGATGGATGGCTGGGGCTGGGGAACTGCAGCTGGTAACTCTCCTGCTAGCAAGCTGGTGGGGCTGCTGTGCCAAGCCTTTCCAAAGGTGAGGCTTTAGCATCCATATGTGGAGGCTGGTGGGGAATTAAGGGAGTTTTCTGGGCCTCTTCAGCAAAGATAAATGAACTTTGCTAATAGCTTTTTTGGTTATCTAAATCATGCAACAAAAAGCATTCACTGATGTGTCCTACTATAAACTAGAAGTGGTCCTGAGGATCATGAGGATGGACAACATTTTAGAAGCACTAGACAGAAGAGTTGCATGCTCTGGTGAGTTTTTCATTAGGACTTTTCTCCCCTGTCTGTGTTTTTCACTCACTGGATTATTCATTTGCATACATTATAATAAGTATAGCTACCATCATAATAGATTTTGTTGTTTGTTTCTTGTGGGGGCTTTTTCTTTGTTTGCTATGGGGTTTTTTTAATCTTCATATAAAATTTTTTAAGGACATAAGCAAACTGTCCAAGTGAGAAGGAAACATCCCATTTTTGGTCATGTGTTTTCATGTCTCTTGTGGTAGAAATGCAAAGTGAGCCTGGGCTGCAATCTAAATTCTGCAGAGAGTTGTAGTAGACAGAAATAAACCTTGTGGTAAGGGTGCCACATGAACTGATCATAAACATGAATTAAACCCTGCAACTGTGAAGGAACCGGGACTGTTGAAAAACAAGTACTAAAAATGTAAATTTGAACTCTAAAAGAATGGATTGGAAGCAGATTTAATTGCCTCAGTAAAGGGGTAACATGAAAATTATGGGTGTCAGAGGAGAGTAAATGTACCTCAGAAATCAGAATAGACTGTTAATGTGTGATGGATGACTGGCAGAAGCCTGACAGAAGGCTATTACTCTGAAGCAATTACACAGAAAATGTGGAGAAGTGGTTAAAAAAGGTGAGTGGGAGGCAGGAGCTCTTGCTGGGGTACAGCAGGGTCTTTGCGTCATGGACTGCATCTTATTTTGAGCATGTCTGGTTGAAGGCTTGGAGTCTCAGCCTTGCTTGCATCCTGGGAGCTGTTTAACTTTGTTCAGAGGGCTCAAGGAGTTACCCTGTTCTTTGGAAAGTGTGCTGTGAGCATTTGGGCAGAGTCAATGATAACATGCCTCACTGCTGGCAACTGGGACACAGGCTGGGTGCGTCCACACGGCACTACACGTAGACTCTCAGGTGGGACAGGAGATTGCTCACCTCATTTGAGACATCTACATCTTCACTAACCGTTTAGGGTCCCTTTGCAGTCAGTGGGGAAAATATCTCACCCATGTTTAGACTGCAGCTCATCTCAATGATTTTAGATGAGGTTTTGAGATGAAGAATAAATAAGGACTGAGTGCTTGGCTTTCCACAGAATGCATGGGGGTAACACAGTGTCCTGGTTTGGGGTTCCTGGTTCTTTTGCCCAAAGGGGCTGGTGGAGAGCAGTCTGTCATTCATCTAGTAGCCTGCCCAGCCCTAAACCTTGATGCACAGGAAGAAATGTGGTGGAGGTGTCAGTGTTAGCATATGTGAAGTCATGCCAGCATTGTGAGAGGGCCGGTAGCTGGATTTAATTTAACTATGGGCAGGTCAGAGCAGGGTGCCAGTGCCTGCTCACTGCAATCCCCTTCTGCTTGTACTGGAGATGATGTCTTGCTGACCAAGAAACCTGCTTGTGCAAACACCACATGTTGAAATCGCTAGAGAAAGTTCTTTTGTGTTGCAAAGGAGAGGTTCCATGATTTTGTGTCTTTTGTGGTCCATCTGTGGTTAAGGGATGCCTGTCACCAGTGCCTCTGGAGTGACTGCAGTGATGGTGGCACTTAGTCAATGGGAAGTGTCCCTGTGATGGCAGGCAGAGGCAGATAAATGACAGGCTTTTAAACAAAGTGCTCTTGCTACATCCTTAGCAATTTTTCTAAAAAAGTTGTGTCCTGCAGCAGGAGCATCAGAGAAGACTTATGCCATTCATAGAAAAAAAAGTTTTCATGCTATCTCCCATTACCAGAAACTCACTGGTTTGGTCAGCACTAGTTTTCCAGGAAGAAAGAAACACCCCCACTCCCACAGACAACAAAAATGCATTTGTTAAAAATAGGTATTTCTATATATGCATGATTGACCTTAGAAAAAAGCAGCAGCCTTCTGGGAAGGAGGCTGTCATATCTGACTGGCATGATGACACAAATCAAAGTGCAAAGGCATTGTTAGCTGGGGCTGCATGTGTCTGCCACAGGTCTGGTGACCTTCACCAAATGACTTGAACTTTGAGTCTCTTGGGCTGTCTTGGTAGAAGAAGATACAAATATTTACCCATCATGCAGGGGAGCTGCAGGGCTCAGTTATTCTGTGTTTAGGAAGCATTTGTGGAACGACAAGACCACAAAATGATGCTGTGCAAGTGCAGAAGTTTATTTTCATTAGATTCAGTGTAGATACTTCCAAACCAAGGGCCCTCAGCAGAGACTGCACTGCAGTCTACTGGTTTTCATAAGCCAAACACAAAACCTCTTTCTTTGCACAGCAGGCTGGTGGGTTATAAGAGGCTTGGATCTAGAACTTCAGTAAAAGTGCAAGTGTCCAGAGAGACAAGATGTCTGCTCTGTGAAAAGGGTCAGTTGAGGAGAGATGCCACCAAGTGAACCAGACTAGGAGCAGGGAAATGACTTTAACCACGAGAGCACCTCAAAAGCTGGTGCCTTCTTACACTGCAGGTGAATTTGCTATGGCCTTGCAGGAAGTCCCCAGGGGCTGAACTTTCCAGCTTCCTTTGAGGTGAACATCTATGAAACATTTTCATGGTAGCACAGACTGCAACACGCTTCTTCATGTTGACTATACCTTGTTCAGCTGAAGGTTTGTTTTCTGGGGTTTTTTTTGTCCAGATAAAGAGTTTTCTTACATCATCAGACTATAAGATTACAAACAAAAAGCCAAAACCAACCCCCCAGCCCAAAATCTCCATCTCCCATAATTCTTCCTGAAACTGCAGGAACTGGCATGCAAACATCGGGAGGCACACACATACTAGCTCTTTATGTCCCCTGTTGTCCATCCTTTTCTGTGTCTATCTCCTCCTCTTCACTTTAGGGGGATCTCTTTTTATCTTTGGCAATTTGTTTTCTCCAGAATTTATGTCATTCCTGACTTCAGTCGGGGCTCTCAGCTCCCACACCAGCGCCACACTGCTGGTGGATTTCCCATATTCTTCATCTGCTTTTTAAAGCCCCTTGCAAGCTGCCATAAGTAAAAGAACTGTGGGAAGCCATAATCTGGGAAGTTTTCAGAGCCACTTGCAGCTTTTGTGCCTGCTGACGTGTCTGGCAACTTGAACTGGTGGAATTATTCAGTGGAACTAAAGCATTTGAGAAATATTGATCGTTATATGTGATTTATGCATTATTTACATTGCCATAGCTTCTAATGACTCCATATGGATTGGGGCTGGACTGTGTTAAGCCTTGCACACAACTGCACTAACACAGAACTTTTAGCTCAGGATAGTAAGACAGGCAGATGTGGTTCAGGAGAGGGAGCCTGAGATAGGTGAAACACTCGTGTTTGGTGTGGTGAGTGACTGTCATGGTGCAACCTGCTCTGCTGGTAGCAAGTATTTTGAAGGCATCTTGTCCCAGGTAAATTTGCACGAGATATTTGGAGGAAGACAACATCCTTTTGCATTCCTTCCATTAGCAGCACGGTGACATACCAGAATAAGGAAGAAAAAGCTTGTTGGAAAGTGTAACAGACAGGCAATAAAAGCTGGTGTTAGTATCAGAGCAGAAGGTGGCCTTGATATTTTTTACCGTGTCTGCAAGCAGGTTGCCTTTGTGGCTGTTGAGCTGCTCGTCTCTCACGGTTGCCTGTTAAACGCTGAAGTCCATCTGTGCTCTCTCACACACATTTTAGCCCAGAGGCTGGCTTGCAAAGTCAGGCTTAGGTATATTAACAGTTGGCTATTCAACCTGTGGGAGAGGGCCCCAGCATTTCTGGGAGCTGTTTCTGATCCTGGACCTAGTCCAGTCCTGTTTGCTTAGGAATAACTTAGTCAGGATCAAGCCTCATAGCTCTTGTGAGACTAATGAAGTAGACTTTTGAAGTTGACAAGCAAGATCCTCACTCAGAGTACTCTCAGTCTAGTGAAAGGAACTCAGCTTTGTTGAACTGTTAAAAAAAAAAATAAAAATTTTAAAAGCCTAGTTGCATCCTGGAAGATTAGCATATGCCCATATCATGGAGCTAAAGGGCCCAGGCCAGGGGCTGAAGCAGACCTCAAAGTAATAAAAGATAAATGACAATATCAGTAAACTGGCAAATTTGATTTAAATAATATTAAGGAGTAGCCTTTAGTGCATTAACTCTGCCTAGGTGACCAGCATATTTGTTTCACAGGTGCCCATAGAATAAGTTATGATTTCAGTTAATACCAAATGACAGTATTTTGAATACAGAACAAACCTTCCCACAACTTTCAGAATGTTCAGTATTTTCACTGAGTTCCATCTCTGGGGCCACTGATATGACAACTGATCCCTGTACATCGCCCCCAGGTTGGTTATTTTCTTTCAGGCCAGGAGATTTCCCTGCTTTGGCAGGGCCTTTAGTAAGGACATTTTTATTGACATGGGTATTATGTTTCTGTCTTCCATCAGGCATCCATCTGGCTGGGCAGTCATGAAAGGATTAATCACAGTGGTGTCTAGACACCTACTCCAGAATGGGAAATTCAGAAATTCACTGCAGGAGATTTTACATCAGATTTCACTGCTTAAAAATGCTATCGATTTTACTTGAAGAGGAGGATTGAGAGCTTTGAATGTTTTAATAATTCCACCTTTTTGTTTCTGTACCTGTTTTCCAAAGCTGGAAGCTTAGGTCATTTCAGATGGGTTTTTAGTTACAAAGCTTCCTAAGCATCCTCATCCTGAACAAAACTTAGGAGTGAGTTTCGGTTATGGAAGTTAATAGTTGTCAACAGGGAAGAAGGTTCCCAGTTGAAAAGAAATCAAACACCACAAACAAGTTCATTGGATTATGAACATCCACAGGCTGAATGCTTTGTAGGACCTATGTGCTGGAACTCTCACCTACCAAATAGCTTAATACAACCATAAAGTCTCTGCCTTTTTTACCACTTGAATTCATGGAGTAACAATTTAACTATAAGCTTTTATTTTGTGGTTTTGCTTTGGTGTGTGTGCACTTGCTAAATTGTTGTGGCCATTATTGAAAGGAATATAACATAACTGAAAAAGGATTATATGCCAGAGTTGTATTTAATGAATACCCAAAGGCCATGAAAGAAGAATTTTGACCTAACCATGCCCCTGAATATTGAGTTTTGCCTGAGAGTGAGGATAGATTTGAGATGTAATTCTGTAGCATCTGTTCTGCTGCCATCCAGCAGCAGGCAAAGACGCTTTCTTTTTCAAAATAAAAGACAACAAAACCTGAGGTGGTTGAAAGCAGAGCAGAGGGTGAGGGCAAGGAGGAGGCTGTCTGAGGACAGTTCTCCATCTGCAGGTCCTGTGGCAGCTCTGCTGGCTGTTTCGTGAGGGTGGGAAGGACCTTCTGAAAGAAAACATGTCAAAGCTGTGGACCAAAGGTGGACTTTTCACTGTTTTGAACGGCTTTGGAAATCTAACAGTGCTGATGGGCGGGAGATTGTGAGAATATCTCCCAGGAGCCAAGGTGTGAAGACTCAAAGATACCATTTTTGAGCCACAGAAGCCTTTTATCTGGGATAGAGAAAATAAATAACTGCAAGATAGTACATTTAGGGAATCTGTTTATAAAGAAGAAAACTCAAAAGGCTAACTAAAGGAAAGGAAATATGAGAGAGCTGCAGAGCCTAAGACAGGTTCTCACTATTGGAGACCGAGATGGGTCCCACGGGTCATCCTCTTAAGGAGAATTACCACACTTTAGTAAGTGAAGATCTTTGATAAAAGAATCAGATTTATGTGGAAAGCCCCAGCTTTTGTTGAAAAAACTGAACCTTACCTCCGAACCAAAGATTGTATGGAGGCACAGCATTCGATATCCATGCAGCGTGGGCCAGGGCTGTGCAGGACCATAGCTTCTTATCCATCAGCCTCCCAGTACTGGCTTCAGGAGCCGAATTCCAGTGTGGAGCCCGTGATAACGCTGTGATTTTCATTATGCACCACTTAACTCAGGGGCCAACAGTGCTCCTGGAAGCATAGCATAACAAGTTATTCTTGTTGGTGAGAAAAATTAGAAGCTTGGAGCAATTGATCTCCTTTGAGGCATTCTGATAGACATTCAGAATGTAGTAGTTTTTGAACAAAAAGAGAAAAATCACAATGGGAAAAAACCCTTTCTGAACAGCTTTAGTGCCTAGCTGGCTCCAGGAGGAAGTCCCAGAGAGATTAATATACAGTGTGTGAGCTCCATGCTTGAGAGCACCATGAGGACTTGCAGATCAGCCCAGGTCAAACAGAGCAATCAGTTTTGCCTCACACCCAAAACTCCCAAATCGATTTGTAACCCAAATATCTCCCTGGGCATCAAATCCTCTTCCTGTGGATCCCAAAAGGGTTGGATTGACTTACCCTTAAGGGCTTCTTCTGCTTCCTAAATACATATTTGTTCAACACAATCCCTTAAACAAGAAAGAGCAAAACCCCAGCGTAAGAATAATGAGTTCATTAGGAGGTGTTGGATGGATTAAATCGTGCATAAGGCCCGATATTATAAGACAAGAGTTCAACAACCCTTTCTATTACTATAATTGGAGTTACAGGAATTATAATAAAGGAGCACCAAAAGGTAATTTCCAGTTTGGCTAAACCCTCCCTGACTCCCTCTGGCCACAAATTACCGTATTTCTGCTCCAAGTCAGACCTCCCCTATGTTTCCAAGCTCCTGTCAGTTCAATGCTGTTATAGTAATCTCCAATCCTCACACTAAAGTTCTCTTTTTTCTTTTTTTCTACATAAACTCACTGGCGAGATATTTACTGCTGAGAGCCTGATCTTGGCTTCAACTCAGCTGATAAGTAGGCACAGAAAGACTTCCAGATTAGAAAGACAAATAAATAGTTGAAACTGATTAAGCTAAAAGAAGGTTCAATTGTATAATGTTCCAGGGCTGATTTAGATACATGAAGTCAAGAAACAGCAGAGGGAAAGTGAATACAGCAATCTCTTGGTCTCTCTGCTGTAGAAACTGATGCATGTGATGTGAGATCACCTCCTGGTCGGAAAAAAGGTTGGCTTAAACTGGCACAATTGTACTGAGCCAAAGCAGATGGAGGAAATCTGAAGTATAGCAGTTGAGATCTGTATATAAAATATACTGATTGGTATATTTTGTTGTTCCTTCTTGTAATCCTGAATATATTCTAGACATGCATAGTGTGACAGCTGGCCCTGAGACAAAAGAATAACATATGCTGTAGAAAGAACGTGTGTTTAATACAAGAGAGATGCACATTTCAGCACTTAAAATGAGCTCCTACTGAATGTGCAAAGTGGGTAACTGCATCTGCAGATGCATTTGATGAAAATAATGAGTGTGCAAATAGCACCTATGATTCAGTACCCAGTCTAGGAAATAGGTCAGCATGATCTATCACTGTGGCCTGTGCTTTGTGCTGGTCCTGCAGTGAGTGGAAGGTTTCCAAATACTTGAAATATCGGTGTTTCTGTCTTTAAATGGTTAGTCCATATTCCATAATAATGGTATATGCAGTCGGTGTTCCTACCACTTTGCACTGCCCTTCAGGGGGAGGCAAACAAACCTTAGCAACTTTCTCCTCTTTTCCCTTAACACACGCTACAATCATCCTGAAATGCATTCAGTAAATCATCTCTGATTGCACAGTTAAAGAGCACTACTCTTTATTGGTCATTTAAAGCATTTTCAAGGGTTTCATTGATGAAGACTTTCCAAAAGGAAAGAGGCAACAAGGAAGATCTATTGAATTTTGAATCACTGTACGCTGGGTGTTACACTGGAACTTAAATCAGATCCAGCATTTCACAAGGAAAGGAAAACAGAAAAGTCAAGTGAGATAAAGGGCTGTTTATCCATAGGAAGACGTGATGTGTGTAAAAAGAGCTACCTTACAAAAGGGTTAGCTGTTCAAAATGCCCCCTTAAAGAAGATACAATTAGAGCTTAATCGTTTCTTTCTTCAGTTCAGAGCTCCCACATCTAAGTTAATGAACACATATGCCAAGTCAGCCCTATTTGTACCTTGCTTATCTAGATCATTTAAACAAGCTGGTTCTTTGCTAACACTGCTGTTTAGAGCGAGTGCACAGCCCTACATGGGAGCAAGGCTCCTCTTTTGGGGTTGGATTTCACTCCACACAGAGTGTTGAGTATCAGATGCAATTTCTTCCTTCTAAGGAAGTTCTAACAATTCATTTACAAATACGTTGATAAAAAGCTAATAGATGCTAAATTAACCACAGGAGGGCTCCTGATCTGTTCCCTGAACTGCAGGAACATGGTGGAAAATTACAAGAAAGAAAAATCAATTAAGAAAGTTGGAGTCTGTAAATTTCAAGGAAAGTCCGATTGTTACTGGACACCAAATGCAGAGCAAATTAGTTTATTAACATGTGCAATGCAGCACCATGTGTTGGAGAGGCTGCAGTGTGGACTCAGGCTCTCAAAAGCTGTATCTATAGTGGTAAATTGAATATTCCTGATATTGCAGTCTGACACTGAGGCTGGCAGGCTCATCTCTGCCCTAGTGAGGCCACATCTGGAGTATTATGTCCAGTTCTGGGGTACCCCATTCAAGAGAGACAGGGAAATACTGGAGAGAGTCCAGCAGTGACTACAAAGATGCTGAGGGGACTGGAGCATCTCTGTGCCGAGGAAAGGCTGAGAGCCCTGGGGAGGTTTAGCCTGGAGAGACTGCTGAGCACTGTTGAATTTATGTTTCTCGACTCAGGGACATCTTGTGTTGCCGCCTTAGACACAGTCGTGGCCCTGCCTCTGGAACAGGCTCTTTTTGAAGTGCCGTGTCCCAGCCTCCTGCACACAGAATGACTCCCTGGAGTCAGGCATTTCCCTTTTCCTCCCCCAAATCAGTGTTGCTCTTTCCCTGTTTCATGCACAACATTGCATTTTTTTATCTTCTCTCATTGCATCTTCTGGGGGAGCAAGCTGCTGAGGCCAGCTGTTAGCAGTGTGCATGTCCTTGGGGGTATGGCCTTTGCTGCTGGTTCATTATGGTCTGCTGGCCTCACCACTTCAAAGGGCACTGCCCCTGGTGCAAGGTGCTTTGCACCTATGAGTATTTTCCTCTTGATATGGACATACAAGACATACACAGGCACATATACATAGGTACACACCCACAGAGACTCCTGTGGGCTGTCAATCAGTTATACATCTAAATGTGCAGGCATCTCACTAGGTTTCTCCTCATATCTAACTGATCATGTTGCTCCAGGAATGATATTTCTATCATTTAAACTTTGCTATGGTCATATTCATGGGAATGTGTGCTGTGGGTCTTTCCATGGTTAATTCTCAACTTGCCAGCACTCTGGCTGAAAGTAGAGTGCTGATCCAGCAATACAGGAGCACACAGGTTCCCTACATTCACCACTTACAAATCGATGCCCATCAAACTGTGTTGAATGTCTTGTAACAGACCCCAGGAGCTGCTCGTTCATCCTGCAGCCTAAAGTACCAGCAACACCTGCAGCACCCAAGGTCTCTTGTAAGCAATGAAATCAAATCCCCAAAGCCCTATAGTAGTGATGAGTAGAAAATCACAGCAACCAGTGTTGGAAAAATAGGAATTCAGCTACAGCAACAGTACCTTGACAGCACTTGGCGCTGCAAACATCACTTAACTTGACAAACAACCAGTAGTAGCTAGACTGAAAATAAAGGGTTAGGCAGGTAGAGAGATAAAGTATGAAGAACATGCTGAGCAAATAACAGCCCTTTGAGAATCAACATTAGCATAATTACTAAACATAGGTAATTGCTGAAATAGCATTTGCTGGCAGCGTTTCTCTTTCTAAATGCAACACTTTCTCTCTTCCCTACATAATCTTCTGCTAGGACTATGGAGTCTACTCACACCGTGCGCTGAGCTGAGCTGAGGGAGCGCTGGGATGGAAATTGGCACCATCTGAAAGCCCGCGGCACAGAGAGGAACAAACATGTTTAACACCTTGGAGCCCAACCAACCTTTTTAAACAAGATTGTCATACTTGAGGCTCCATGCCTTGTTAAAATCTATATGTTATACTGCCAGCTTTTGTCCCAGCACCCTACTCGATACTTGATAAGATTCGACATTCGCAAATCAATTCCTATTGATTTCTCACTGCTGAAATAGGATTAGCATGTGATGGACACAACGAGTGTTTAACACAGCAGATCAAGCTATTCCAGCATGAGAAAACAACTCAGTTGATAAAAAATAAACAACCAACCAACCAAACAAAAACCTCCACCAAACACAAAAGTAGTAACATGCAGCTTATAAGCAAAGGTCCTGGCTCTAATCAAAAGCACTAGCTGGTTCTGCTTAAAAAGGCATTTGGCCACAGTTTTGATGGAAGAGCAGGTGGAAATTAAAAGAAAAAACAACCTAAGAAACCAAAACAACAGATGAGGTTACATCTGTGAAGGTTGTAGGGCTGATCTGCAATTATTTATGAGCACTGTGTGTGACCTGGCTACTGAGATCATGCTGTGCTGGCTTGCAGCATCTCTTACTGTACGGTGCTTTGCAGGGCAGGTAGGAACCTGCCAGAGGCAATAGTTGGCCTCTACCTAAATAAATTACCTATAAATACCATGGGGAGGGGAAAAACTATATGTGCACTATCAGCTGTGAAGATTCCTCTGGACAGCGAGGGACTCAGCCTGTGGGTTTTTTTTAAAAGAAGCAAAAAAGTGATTTGAAAATAACTGCAGAGGGCAAAAATGGGCTCATGGGGGCCTCAGAAAGGATAGGCTACCATGGAGCCAGTCCCCATGGAGACAGCCAAAGTAGTGGGGCCTTCTAAACAAAAATTACTGTACTCGTGAGTTCAGAAGTCAAAATCCATTTCTGGGCCACTGATCGTGGCTCACTTGTCAGTCATCAGCAATGGAGGAGCTGAGAGAAATGGATGTCATCCTGATACAAACCGTTTCCCAACACCTGGAGCAGAAGGCTGAGGCCTCCCTTTCACAGGCAGCCCCACAACTCTCTGACTAGGGCCTCGCTGGCTCCCTGTGGAGCCTCTGCGGGGGTTTCACCAGCAGCAGCTCAGGCAGGTATTTTGTAGAGCACAAACTGTGCTATCCTCAGGGATACCTCAAGCCTTGAGAAGTCTCACTTGCACATCATTTCCTCAGATGAAACTCAAAATAAGCAAGAAGCGTGAGGCCATTTGATGGTCCGTACATACATAAAGAGCCAAAATATGGTAGAGCCTTCAAAAATAAACCAGAAAAGCCTTCTACTGCCTAACCCTGTGATGGCATTTAGACAGACGTTTCTTTAGGCAAGAAGATCAGTATTTTGCTGTCATTCATTACGGATTTACCAGTTTTGTATTGATTTTGTTGTGGCCTCCTATGTACTTTAATTGCTGCAATAGAAAAACAAGTTGCTATACATGACATTTCCTTTCTGAGAAGCTGGCAACAGAATTGCATGAACCACTGGTAGATTCACTGATTTCCCTTGTGAGTCAGTAATAAAATGATGACTGAAACAGCTTGTCCTTCTTTCTGTTCCAAAACAGCTTTTTTTTTTCAAGAACTCTAACTAGCTGTGGATTTAAAAACTGAAATCTTCCTAATTGCTGGATAATATGGTAGACTTTCCTATAGTATTTCACAGTTATTAATGCTGAGGTTTTACTGATTTATTTTGAGGGACAGGCACCTGAGTGCCTTTGCTTGAGCAAGCAGTTCCTAGGCTGTAGCTGAGGTCCACCCAGAGTTGGTCGAGGGCAATGAGGGTAATTGACAAAGTGGTTTCTGGTGCTCTCATCGTTAGACTGACACATGGTGCAGCTCTCAGGAGTGTGGATTGAAAAAAGCAATGCTTCCTTCCTCTGGGATGCAAACCACCAGCTCAGATTCAAGGTTTCTCACCTGGGAGATTTGCAGCAGCTGGAAACCCATATGGTGTGGGGCAAAAGTGTGTTACAGTGTGCTTGAAGGCTGAGGAGCAGAGGAGACTGATTAAGTTACCTTGCCTCATTCCTCTGGAAGGGTTTTCTTTGATGTTGTAGGTTCTAGAAGTTCTTCTAGGGCATTTTCAGCTGTCCCAGCTGAGCAGAGCCTGCTTTCCCAGAGAAGTGGCCATGCCAGCAGAAGGCATCTGCTCGCTGAGTATCTTCAGGCTGGAATGGAGGTGAGAGAAGGAAGGCTGCTTATTTTCTGTTCCCTGTGCTTTCCTCCCTCAACTTTCAATATTTTTTTAAACATAATGTTCTAATCTTCTGTGTTTAGCCATCTGCCAACACCCTCTTCCCGAGTTTCTGCAGCTCTTCTCCTTGTGCATTTCCAATCCTGTTAATTTCTTCTGTTTATTTTTTTAAGCTGTGATCCTGGCAAAACTGAATCCAAGGAAGGTAGTAAACCAGAGGTAGTTCACCTCCTTGAAAAGTGTGTCAGTGTTAGAATTTATGAGAATACTCTCTATTCTCCTTAGAATGGTTTGGGTCCCATTGCATGAATTAATGTGGTAAGAACCACAGAATTCTTCCCTCTGGCAGCTTGGTGTGTGCGTGGTTAGGCACTGTAATGAGAGGTGCCACAAGAAAACATACATGGATGTAAGCCTGTGAGGAAATCCATAAATAAAATAATGCAGAGTGTGTCCATAAATAAATTAAATTCTGCAACTAACCTGTGAGGTTAGTCAGTATTACAGTAACTTTTCAGACAGATAAACTAGGCTCCTGGAGATGGAGCTGGTGAGGAATTTCTCAGCAGCTCGTTGGAAGTAGAACCTGAGTAACCCTTGACAGGGTTTTAGATGTAGCAAGATTGCAGAGCAAGGGTTGGTCAATCTGATAAGAGACAATTGTATGCAGTTAAGTAAAGCAAAACAGGATCTGACAGCTCTAGGGGCATCAGCATTTGTGCATCTGTTTTGTGGAGACTCAGAATCCAGCTCCTATAAAGTGTGATCGGCAGAAATGCTCAGTCCAGAAAGCAGAGGTTGGGTGAAGGCAATAACCAGAAGTAGCTTTCTTTGTCTTCTGCTGATCCTGCTTCAGATCAGACCTGAGGGAAAAGGAGCCTCCCTCCTCCTCAAGGAATTTTTGCAGGCTGTTCTGGATGGCCACCTTGGCATAGCCCAACTGGCTAATGCTGGTAAATCTGGGCTGGTAACAGTTCCCAAAATAAAACCCATCTTGCCAAAATAAGAAAGACTAAGAACAGCAAAGTCTGGTTGTAAATTTTTTACTGTCACTGCTATGTACTTCTCAGAGACGTGTAAACAAAGCCAACTTGTTGATGAGAAATATGTCAGTCAAAGAGCTGCTGAATGTTCTGGAGACAGTTATCGCTAGATGTTTTGACTAAATGTCTGAGAGCTCACGCTCTTGGGAAATTTCCCAATAGATCTGAAGATAAACACACAAGCTCTTTGCATCTCTCCTGACTGGATGAGAATCTAAGAACTGATAATTATTTACATTTAACCTGTGCCCCTTATAAAACTTGTGGTGCAACTCAGGAGGCAGCATTGGAGCATTTTGCAGGGGTGATTATTAAGGACAAAGTCCCAGTGGATTTATAAATTCTGCCAGGCTCCTTGTCTGCATTTCAAATCATGTCAGAATAAAAAAAAATGCTCTTTATGTCATATTTATCTGTAGGCACTTTGGTCACAACTGAAATACAGAGGTAGTGAAAATCAGATGAGTGAACCTATTCTGGAAAGCTCTCTACTGGGGGGTAACATCAGAGGCCTTTGTGAGAAGAAATTTGGTATTCAAAGCAACTTTCTTAAGTTTTCATTTAAGTCAAGTGTTTAATGATCCCCTGCTGCGAAAGGTCTCCTGCTGCTACACTGCTACTGAATGATCCCTCATTGGGAAGAACTCTGCTAAATCCTAGGTTTTGGGCTTCAGGGAGGCAGGATGAATTACTGTCAGGTTGGCCTCCAACAGCAAGAAGTAAAGATTCATAACTAGGCACCTGCAAAAGCCCCAAAGCAGTGAGTAGCACATCACTACTGGTGGTCTTGCTGCTTGAAAATGGACATGGTTCACTGTGATCCAGAGTCTTCTCCCTAGGCATAAGTGTTCTTGAGCAGTGACATGCAGTGCAGCAACCTGGGATGGCTACTTGGACTAGGACATAGGGCAGCAGAGGACAATTCAGGACAATCTCTAAGAAAATAACACCTCTTTAATCTGACCAGGAAATTTTTTTTTTTTCCTTTTGATTTTTCCTTTTGACTGAATTCTACCCGTGAGGACATAGGCAGTGTCCACTGTGCAGAAATCTTGAGGAATGGCTTGACTTCAGAAAAGGAATCAGTAAGCAAAGAGCTTTAATTTAATTTTAATTAAAGAGGTTTTTTACCTCTGCCAGCCACAACCTTTGTTTACCAGGAACCTGCACAGGAAGGGATTCTTCCTGTTGTTCTGGTGTCGAGTAGCAATGCATAAGTGGTTTTGTTCTCCACCTACATTGCAGGTAGGCTCGTTTTAATTTTACCTGTTGCAATCAGTCTCTCCTCCATAGCACCCTTCTGACTGGCAGAAACCCAAGCCCACACAGCCTGCTGAGTAGTAAACATATCTGTGAAATGTCACGGCATTAAGCAAAGTTTCACAGATCAGCACAAGGAATAAATATAATGAAAAAAATGGTTTGCTCGTGAGAATTAAGCAGTCTCCATTAGTGGGAGTAAATGACTGACTGACTTGATTCCTGGAGCCTGTAGAGTTTTGTAATTCTCCATCTCAGCCATGAACTGGTTATTGGCTTGCCCAGACTCTGCATCTTTTATCTCAGTTAAGTCAACGAAACACAATCAGGTTCAGCATAAACTGTTGCAGGTATACAGTGCATTAGCATAAATATCATTGCTCAGAACTGCAACAGGGTAAGCATTTCATCTGAGCTGCAAAATACTTTTCTCCCCCAGAGAAGCTAGAAGTTCAAAATGACCTGTGTGGTGTGTATTGCACTGACCATCTGCCTAACGTGGTCTGGTCAATAGAGGAAGTGATGCTGACCTTCTTTAGGCCCTGAAAGCATCTTTCTGGAGGGGGACTGCTCTGCTGTGTGTTTGTGTGTGTGCATGCATACAGCTATGCCTTCCTCTATATACACTGATACATAGACCAAAGGTCACCAGTCCTGCTTAAGCACAGCTCCAGATCACTGGATAAGAAATTCTAATGATGGATTGTCTGAATGCTGCTTAGGCTTCCACTTTTGTATCTTAAGGATATTAAAGATAAGTTTGTATTTTAAGGAATTGCTTCCGTGTTTTCTACAAGCACTCACCAATGTGTAGGACTTCTCATAACTGGTCAGAGAATCTAAGACCTTGCCAAAATGAATTAAATATGTAACCTTAGTGACTCCGTGCATAGTCTTCCCTTTCGTCGTGAGCTTACATGTTTATAGCAGAAAAGTACCTGCTCTCCTGCCCATGGGGTCATGGGGGTCCCAAGTGCCTTCAGTGCCCCCAGAGCCTGGCTTCCAGGGAGCAAGCTCACGGGCAAAACCATCTGACTCCCTTCATATGCTTCAGCTCCAACAACATGCACTAGGAATAGCTTCTTTTCATTAGCCCCTTCAGTCCCTACCTGGCAAACTTACAAAGAGGGATGAGACCATTGCAGAAGATCAGCTCACAGTTCACACGCAGTATTAATTGCACCGTGTCTTCCTAGATGACTTTGCCTGAGGAGCCTGGTTCTCATGTGTGCTCCTCTGTACCAGCTGTGAGTAGCAGAGATGCTCCAGCTGTCCCCATTATATCCAGAACACTGGATATTTCATCTTGAATAATCCATATAGGCCTCAGATGAACAGAGACCAGCTGTATTCCTATTCTTGCAATGGAAGTGATATGAGCTGGAGGAATAGAAGGACAATAAAGGGACTGCTGCCTTCTCCTGCACGGTTTCAGACCTGCAGTCTGCTCAGCCTGCAACCCAAGGCAATGTGTGAGACCGTTCGGTTGCTGAAAATATTTGCTGATCTTTAGGAGTTTCCACAAAGACTGTGAAAAGAGGGATCCTGCCTGGATGTTTACATATTTGTACTGTTTCTGGGTCACTCTTAATTTGCAGTGGTATTATGGGAGCAGTTAATTACAATAACTTGTTTGTATAAAAACTACTATGTGCCTCGATCTAAACATACGAGCTTCATAACTCATAAAAATTAAACAACTCAAGAACAAAGAAACACAAATGATAATTAAGTTTTGATTCTTCCAGCATTCCCAGGCCACTCCTGGGACTTGCCAGTCTTGTCAATATTTTAACATGTTCAGCAGCTCTTGAAAGTAAACAAATGCCCATCAGTGGGTAAGCATTTCTGTATTTGTTTTTCAGAATGAGCTGCTCAGGTAGGTTGCATGTCTGTGGCAGACAACGTATTTACTTCAGAGTCACAGAAAACAGGCTTAGGTGCCTGTAAATTCTGAAATCTTGAGCATATTCATATTGAGCCCGAGCTTTAGATTATGTGAAATGTTTTCTCTACCAGTTAATCAGCTAAGAACCAGCATAGGGCAGATGGGAAACCAAGGACTCAGACATATTAGTCTCCCAGTCCTTTACTGACCTCTAACAATCCTTTCTACTAGTATTTTCTCTGGCAAATAATGGGAATTTTAAAACATGTATAAAAAAAGTCAAATTCACTTTGTAGAGACTCAGTGTGACAGTAAACCACAGAAAACCACTGAGAAATAATATTCTGAATAGCTCTTGAGATTAAAAATCTACATGATCAGGAGTGGCTGTTCATTTTTCAGGACCAGAAGTCAGGGAGGGAAAAGCCACCAAAGTCATCAGAGATAGATTACTTATGCTGGGGAGAAAGCTACATAATCAGACTGCAGCTCAATACAGGGAGTTAAGTTATTCAGAAACTCAAACGATGGTTTGATGTCAACAGACAGTGACGCCTCTGAAAGTTCGGTGCTTCTTATGATATCAGATGGAATAACCAGTGATGCTGAGACAAGTTACAGCCCCAGAGCAGTGGTCCAGCTCACAGACCTTTGGATAAATTAGGCCCCATCTCCACTGATGTTAAAGCTCCGGAGGATGCTAACACAGTGAAGTTATTTCAATCCCTTCCTGTTGAGTCAACACTCCGTGCAAGGCAGTTTCTTGCCCTCCTGCAGGTAACCTCATACTCACCTCCGGGACTTGGCTTGAAGAGAGAAGGATGAATGGCTCTACCTACCTGCTTAGCTCACTGTGATGCAAGCAGTGACGTTTGGAAGTAATTACTGCAGTCAAGCCCTCTTAACACTCCTTTTTTCCTGTTTTTGTAGTAGAGTGGAAAGAGCTCTCCATCTCCTCTGGGTTGCCATGCCCCTTCCCACCTGAATTATGCTCGATTGCCATAAAACCAGCAAATGATGTATCCTTGCTATAAAAGCCAACCTCATGTTAAATTTCAACATCCTGCTCCAAGCTACCAGAAATGTTTAACCCGGACAAAACCCATATGTATTTGTTCAGAAATACCCAGACCAGCAACGCAGAGGCTTTCAGCTTACAGCCTGCTGGAGTTCTGGGGCACTGAAAAGAGCTATAAATGTGTAAGCACCAGGCAATTATAATAATAAAAAGAGCTATTTCACGCACATCGCCGCTCACAAAAGTCAGCGTCTGGGCTTCTGTAAATATACTGATGTGTACTTAATAATTAAAACCAGCAATAAGCTAGGTACGTGTGCATGTTACATAACTATGTAGCACACCCCCCCCCATTACTACATATAAGCACGTTTCTTAATTGCCTTCTGAAAGCATTCCCTTCTAAAATTCTGTGGGTGGCTTAAAACAAAACACTGAAGATTAATGCCGTTTTGAACTAGCAAATTACTTCTTGTGTAGCCTAGTTTAGCTTTATGTACCTGCAACAAATGTGTGTCTTGATGATAAGTTTAATATTACATTGCATTGTACTATTTTCCATTGTGCTGAAATACGTTTTAGCATTTTTTTTTCCACAACGTAAGATGACAGAGATCAATTACAAAGCCATTAAATGTCAATTAACATCTTTGCAATCTGAATCCCAAATGAACCTGTTAAAACTACCTTGTTATATGTCACTTACATGTATAAATGCTGGTTAAATGTTTAATGAATGCATGAAAAAGTAATTACTTATTTACTGTTTATGTAGTGGTGAGCTAATCCCATCAGCGTTAGTTATGTCCACTGGAAAAATAAGACTGAATTTGCAAACCTGGATGGTTAAAACAAGCTCTGAAATGCATCATTTGTTAATCAGGTGCACTTCTCTGTAATGCCTGATTATAGATTTGGGAATCTAATTTTCAGCACTTCAGGACAGTATTCTGTCCTATTAAGCTATGAAGTTATTTTTTTTTAGTGTGGTCTAGTCAACACCGGTGCTCCTCCCTGTAGAGTTTAAGCATTGTGCAGCATCTACAAAGCCTTGAGCTTTCCTGGAAAAGGTCATCATCACATAAAAAATTCATACTTTTTAGCAATAATTTAGGCTAAAATGTAGTCAGTACAACAAGGTTAACACCTCCACTCATAGGAAAATGTAGTCATTGCCCTTGGGATAAGAACTTTCCCCTTGCAGAATATTAAAAATAGGATTTTTATTTATTACAAGTAGTCAAGACTTTGCTTTGGCACCTCAGCTGACAAATGGCCCCTTTAGGAACAAAGCAGAGGAGATCACACTGCCTGCTTCACTTATCAATCTCAGTTGCCTTTGCTAACAACCTGCTCTCTTCATCTGGTCTGCAGAAGTGCTCTGGTGACAGCTGGACTCACTCCATTGACTGCACAAAGCCAAAGGGGATGACCTCTGGAAAAAGGCACCTGTGGTAAGATGGGCTGAACAATGGTGCCCATGTTGGGACAGATCTGTCCCAAGGAAAAGGCCCTTCTCGTGTCACTTAGGTCAGCACTGGCTGTCTCCCTTGCAGTCAGTGGAAACAAGTTCATTGCCTGCAGGTGTTGTTCACACGTCTCCCCTCTCTGATGAGTTGCTTGTGTGGGAGTGAGATCAAAAGGGCTGTTGTACGCTGCCTGCTCTGGCTTGGCTCTTCAAGTCCGTACAAGAACAAAGTGGAGAGTTACTAATTGGGGAATGCTTCTGCCTCTCCCTCCTGGCTGGTAAAGCATGGTCTTCCCAAGGCTAAGCTGAGGATCAAAGAGGGATGCTAAACCTTACAGATCATAGCCCGCAGAAAGAGCAGTGGAGAGGGAGGCTGTCAGCTGTGGCAGGCAGGCAGATGGTGAGTTGGAGAGAAGCAAAGTCTCTGGTTCCTCAGGCAATATGGGACTTCATGGAGAAGTCTGTCCATGGTGGGCTCCTGAGGGAGCTACCAACCTTTAGCAACAGAACACATGCAGCTACATCTCTTTGTCCCTTACAGCCATCCTTCTGTTCTTCTTGGCAAATACAACATTTTTTGTGTTGAAATAATTGTTTCTTTGTAATTAGAAAATATAGTTCTCAGGTCCCAAAGGAAAAATATCTCCAAGTGTTATGTATGGCAAAAGGGAGGGAGCAACCTTGAGAGCATCGTCCGGAATGATCCCACTGCAGGGGATCATATGTGTGGTCACCAGCCTGCAACCAGGACCAGGAGGAGTGACATCCCCAGGGACCAGGGGATTGGACTAGGCTATGGTGGTGCATGGCAATAGTTTGGAAATAAAACTGCACAAAACCCACACCCTGTCCTGCTGGACTTCATGGTCTCATGGTCATGGTCTCCTCAAGAACTTCTTCCTTGAAATCTATTGTCATGGCTTACCAGCAGGCTGCTACCTGGGACAGGGTCTAACTGAGCAAGGTTCCCGAGAGAAACTCACTCAGTAGAGGGAAAATGCTTCATCAGAAGTTTGACAACTATCCTCTGATGGCAGGCATTGTTTCAGAACAATTCCTTCTCTTTCCTGTGGTAGATCACACCAGCTGAAGATGTTATGGGACTTGCTCACTGAATTCTTGTTAAAATAACTGCATTTTGGCCAGAAGACCAGAAGGCTGTTCACACTAACTGGGTAGGAAGGGGTCAAGGGGAAGCAGATTGTCCCATCTGCAGGTGTAAGAAAGCACCCCCTTTGAGGAGCCCAGAGCTTTTCTTTCCTGTCAGCCTGGGGCCAAACGGAGCAGCAGCCACAGAGGTGGCTTTGCTCTTGAAAGCTGGGGATTCAGGAAGTGATGTGTGTTTGCAGATGGCACAATTTCTAACATTTCTAGCATTAAGAGTGTTGTTAAGAACTGGGCCTCTGCTGAGAATATCTTCTGTAGCTGCTGTTTTGCGGGAGTACGTTCTGGTGGATCTAACAATAGCAGATGCTTCAATATAATTTTCAACGAAAAATACTGGGTGTTTGGGTCCCCCACGAGAACAGAGTCACAAAGGGGCTTTTTTGTTCAGTTGTTGTAGGAATGCAATTTGGTAATTCAGTTGCTTGCCTGATAAATGTCTGCCCTCTGATCCCAGCTAGAGGAGATGGAATAAAATGTAACTGGATTTGACAGACAGAATTCGTCTGCTGTGTTTGAGGCACAGTGAGGCAGCCTGGGGAGAAAAAACATTACAGCAAATTATGCTTCCTTATCTCCTTCTCCTAACAGTGCCAGGTCAGCCTGGAGGAGTGAATGAACAAGTCTGCAAAAGGACAATACCCACCAAGCTCAAACAACAGCACTGCCCTGGTATGACCCCATGGCTGGGGATGTGGGCATGGGTGAAGCTGCTGGGAAGTCCCAGCTAATCCCCTTCCCCTTTCTCATCCCCCTCCTGTGCTTAGTTTACAAGTCTGGGGCAAAGGATCTCTTCCCAGCAGGTCTAGCACCTGGGACTTTGCTCTGAGATTCAACCTCCTTTGTCTGCTGCAGCCCTGTCTACTTGCACCGTCCTCCTCTATGCCAGGGCAGGGGACAGAGATGGCAGTGCTGCTGGCAGTGAAAGCCTCCCCTGTTTCCTTTGCAGCATTGCTCAGTGGTTTTGGAGGGCTCCTGTGCTGCAGATATACCCAACAACGAGCACAGCTCTGCAGATGTCCTGACTGGATGCCATGTGAATGCCCAATGGCTCAGCAGCCCCAGAACAGCTACAGTTTGCTGCTGTGTTTTGGTTTTGTTTTTTTATTTTGCCAATGCCAAATATGTTTATTCTGGTATTACTCTTTGGGTCAAGTCATCTCGTAGTGCTGGCTCAAAGCATCACCAACCCCACCCATTAATCGGTGTCTTTATTTCAAACACACTCTGGTTTCCTGTGAACTGCCCCTTATCTAATGGCACTGGACAACATCAGTCAGGGTGGGAAGACCTGACCATCCTTAGCTGAGCCTTCTCTGAGCTCATGGCTAATGGTTCCTGTCCACATTTCTGATTCCTCCGTAGCTTGTAGTTTGGGGATGGGCCATGCTGAGGGTGTGGATGCACAGCACTGGGAAAGCTGCACCTGCAAAAGTGATCTCAGCTCAGAACTCAGCCCAAGGGAGATCCAGCTCAGCACCACTATGACAGGAGTTTTTAAAATGGTCTTTTTTTAAAAGGGTGTCTAGATGCCCCTAAAATTTGTCATGCAAATAGCCAGAGCAGGCTGGGTGAAGGCAAAAGTCTGTTATCCTCTCTGGAAGAGGAACACTTTCTCCAAGGTACTTGCATCCTAATCCTTACATTCACATGGTGTTGTAGGGTCTTTCCTATCAGTGTGGTGACTCTGACATATCTTCAAAGTGATGGAGGAAGGAGATGGAAGTAATTATTTTTTTTTTCTGTGTTCACTATCCGGATTGTAACTATCTAACCTGACCAGATGTCCTCCATTCCTCCCACGTCAAAGCCCGCCTGCCCCTTTCTGAAACATCCATCACACTGCAGGTCAGGTCTTCCTTGATTTGTAGGAGACAGTTGCCCAGTCTACCTCCCTCCCCTTTAATCATTCCTCTGACAGCAGCGAATGAGATGAAAAGCTGGGGGGATCTAAGTAATCCATTTCTAAGTGTAAAAAGCCCCAAAAAGTGGGGGGAGAGCGGAAGAGCAAGTCTGTCTGCTGAGCAAACAGGCTGATTACGTCAAAGGACAGGAAGAGCAGCCCTTGGAAATCAATAGGGATGAGGCTTTGAAAAGGTTGACTGACTGCACTGGATTAACTATCGATTTTTGTCATTTTCACAGCTAGTGCCATGCTCTCCACCCGCTGAGGCCATTAAGCTCTGAGGCCTTAAACTTCTAATCCTCCACTAATAACAACAAGACAAAGGCCCAGCAAGCTAAGGATCTAACGGGATGTCCAATAGTGTTGGTGCTGTGTCGTGCGTGCCGGCACCTCGGAAGAAACCGTGGCAGCCCAGAGGCACTGTGTGGAAACAAAAAGCACACAAGGATTCAGATCGTGCTCAGAGGCCAGCTGCAAATCAATATTTCTTGGTAAGAACCTCCAACTGTTTTCCACTTGGCACCAACAGCATGGGATGCATCATTTTGTGTGTCAAGTAGAAGGGGCCAGTATCATTTCATTGGTGCCCTGTGATAGGATGAGAGGTGACGGTCAGAAGCTGAAACACAAGATCCACCTTAACGTGAGGAAAAAAATTTTTCACTGAGAGAATGACAGAGCC
>VWZY01012091.1:215144-255879 GCA_013399075.1 Chloroceryle aenea
GCCAATGGGTGAGTGGATCCCACACTGAGCCCTGCCCCTGTATAAGGGGTTGGCTGGCCAGGGCTGGCATGTTTGAACTTGCTTCAGTGTGGCTGGAACAGGTAGAGTCTTCCTGGCTTCTATTATTTGCTTTGTCTACTGTTTAATTAGTACTATCATTAGAGGTGTTGTTTTCATCTCTCTTTGTGTTGTTTTATCAAGCAGTCCTTAATTTCAATGCCCTGGGTCTTAAGTTTTGGGGTTGTTTTTTTTCTTCCTTGTTATCTCCTGGGGGGTGGGCTATATTGGGTGATTTGCTGTATGGTGTTTAGCTGCTAGCAGAGGTTAAACTGCAACACGTCCCTTCATGGTTTTGCCTTATAGTCATCAGAAATGTTGAGTCTGGTCTCTTCTTGCCGGAGAAAGTGACTTCAAAACACAACAGAGGAGTTCCTAACCTCCAGCTCCAAGAGTGCTACTCTCTGCTGAGTCCAGGAGTCTATCAAAAAAATCTTAAGAAAACAAGCTTCTAATAATTACTTCTAATAATTAAAACAGAAACGGATCCTCTGTTTCCCTTAGCTGCTTAAGTTTTACTTACTTGTCTTTGTAATCTCATAACCTCCTTGCTCTTCAGTCTCTTCATCATCCAAACAGTTAATTTGTATGATTATCAGACACAGGAAGAAGTGTCACATAGGACCGAAGTGCAAGCTTGGGGTGCAGCTGAACACAAATTCTTAGGAAAGCTGAACACAAATGTGACTCATCCTGTCTCAGCACGGCTAAGCAGGAGAAAGTGGTGGTCCTGGCCACGCTTAGTTGGCTGCAGCACTTGGTTCAGGTCAGCAGGAGCATGGGACTGTCACAGACCTGCAGGAGGTGCTCACAGTCTTGCAAGAACAAGCTATAAATTTCAAGCCAATGAGATTTTTGAGCAGCCACACAAGACAAGGAATGAATTACTGAACCCATTCATGCTTAGTGAGTTATTAAGTGTAAGGCCAAAGACTGCAAGTGCTCTCTGCGCAGCAGTGTCTGAGTTAATAAACCATCACTCAGGCGCTGCGGAATCCAACTGCAGCACTGAAATGTTATTAAGAAATCTTCTGATTTTTTTAATAGTTGTATTTGTTCATTAAGGGAAGATGTTCAGAAATTCTGTGCAGTATGTTAGCCCCTATCGTATTTGTCTCTCCCGGTACCGGTCAGCCAGGCCTGCTCCTCCCACTTCTGCTGCTGGTTTTACAGCCAGGGACTGCTGTGCTGTGGGGCAATTGAAGGGTTTGTTGCCTCCTCTGGAGGGAGCATCACAAAGGTCATCTCTGAGCACAGCAATCAAACAGCAAGGAGGAGGTTGCAAGCAAGACTGAAGGTAAGGAAATGACTCCAGGCCACTGCTTGAAAGCAGGCTTAGTTAGACCTCTTGTTTCCTCTGTCCTCCCAGAGTCACAAAATTGTCACAGTTGGAAAAGATCTCTAAGATCACCATATCCAGCTGTCAACACACACAAAAAACCCCAAACAAACAGAAACCCACCAACCTCACCGTCCCAATAGAGCATGTCCCGAAGTGCCTTTTTCATCCATTTCCTTTGCTGCTTTGAGGGTATGTTTGGTCTAGGGCCTGAATGCTTTTATTAGTAGTGGCTTTGTTGTGGGACCTCCAGAGTGCCTCTGTGCAAGAAGTTGTTCAGAGAAAGGAGGCTTGGGCTCACTTTCTTATACTGCAGACAAGAAGACTTATCTAACTCAAGCTCCTCTTGAAACAGCTGGGTTTGCCTCACTCTTCTGTGGTACAAAATTTGAATTTGGTTTGGTTGCCAGAGGATGTTTTTCTTTCTGTGGGAAGAAATTTTTTCTTCACGTTGTATGAACTACATGTGTCTCTTGCCCTCCCACCATTTGTTGCTGTCTTCCTAATGATTTCCTCACAGGTATGGTGGGGCTGCTTCTACATCTCCTGAAGCCTTCTCGTCTCCCAGTTGTATTTGGGACCTCATGGGTATATGTTGGGGGGGAGGGGGAATGCATCATGATGCCCGCAAAACATTATGAAAAACAGAGTGAAAAACAGTTACTATGGTCTCACATTATAATTCAAAGCAATTAAAAAATGAAATTAGCACAAAATAACCACAGACAAAATATGATAATTAATGTCAATTACCCTAGTTGCTATAGAAACAAGACTGAAACAAGTTCAAGGTGAAGCACAAATGTAAGTGGCTGGCATGGTCTTTTTTCTCTAGCTGATTAGGACTTTAGCTCTTCTGGCTGACAACCAGTTATCGATAGAACTTAATCCATTTAATAATCCCATAATCACTTTAATCCAGTTGGCTCAAAGTATTTTGCAACTGGTTGCTCTAACTGATTAACAACTGTCTTTTAAGAAATAAATAAAAGCTATCTGTGCCCTGCACATGCAGCAGCATTTAGACAAGGACTGGTTTCTGCACGGCAAGATTGAATGTGTAGCAAAATGTCTGTAAATTATAAATGTATAACCCTAGGGCACAAAGGGCTTTTAAGACTCTCTGATTTCATTAACAGGCACCAATATCTCTTTGGCTTTTACAAAATACAATCGGGAGCGTGCAAGGGAAACTTGTCAAAGGACACCTCCTCTACCAGGTACCTTCCCAGGCAAATGTGCAGAGGGCATCAGTTTGAGCAACCAGTGATCTTGGATGACTCAAGGCCACTTGGAGGTCAAGGACATGCAAGACCTTGCCTTTGCTCCTGATCTGCTCCTCTTTCACTAAGAGATGCTGAAATGGTTGATAATTTTGTGGCAAATGTTTTAAGAAATGTGTTCTTCTGGTTTGGAGCAACAGCTATTTACAAGATGTGTTGTAAACTATCAGTTCCTACTTGCCCACCACCCTCAACCCCCAGCGCTATTTCTGCAAATTTCATTTCAAACACAATTGTGGCTCAGGTGAAAAACAAAAATAATTTTAAATCACTGCATTTTTGTATGGCATTGCACCGTGTGTTGGCAGTGCTGAAAGAAAGGGTAACATCTAACAGGACATTTCAGGTTTATTGAGACATCATTTCCCAACGGAAAACTGTTTAGATGAAAATATGCTGAGTGGGTCTGTAATGAAATACTTTAAAATCTACTAGCGCAAAAGAGCGTTTTATACAAGATCAGTATTAATTATTATAATGATTATTTGGTTGTTCAGCTGCTAGACATCTATGTGGTCCTTTTAACTCAGGATTTATTATGTTATGATTTATGAGCTTCAGGGTGAGATGTAAATACTGTCTAGCTGGTGATTCCCCTACGTCTGTACAATGCTCAGGAGTTCAGAAGCAGCACTCCTAAGAGCTTTGATTAACTACCCTTTGGCAGTTTGTGAGGCTGAACTTGTTAAAAGTTTTAAAGAAGATTTCAAACAGATTTTTTTGGGATTTGGGCTCTGCCTCATCTTTTGAACTTGTCTGAGACAGCTGGCATGAAGGGCAGTACAGAAGGATAGCTGGTCAGATTGGATTTGCCAGCTGAGATCTCCTCAGCCGTCACCTGTAATACCTGGGAAGAGTAATCAGCTTGGGGCACATTTCCTCACTTATCTGAGATGTTTTCACAGACCACAGAAATCTTTTAGCCATCCCATACCAAGGGGAGCTTTCATCTGCCCACACTTCTCTCAGCTGACAGTCACAAGGAAATTAAATACTAGCTGAGGTCATAATGCTCCACAGGAACAAATTCAGGGACTATCTCCACTTATTGGACTCTACTCCACAAGTTACACAGGCTCTCTCAAGCTGGAACAAATAGAAAATAATAAAGACAACACAGATCGATGAGACTGACTTGTGTTTACAGCTGTAGGGAGTTTTTGTATTTCATTAAGTTTCCTGCTGAAGTTTGGGCTGAGTCAAACTTAAGATGTGAAGGACTCAAGATAGGGTTTCATCTCTGGATGGACACTGGTATCCTGAAATGGGACCAAAGCCCTTGGTGATCCTGGGCTCATGCTTCAAGCGAGGTAGAGTTCATCTCCACTTCTGAAAAGTCTTCATAAGCTGTAGGCTTTGGCATGTGCTGGTCTAGAAGCAGAACAAAAGAATGTCCATAGGCAAAATGGAAGAATACCATGGAAGAAAATTAATTTTGGGTCAAATTGAAGTAGAATGCAGTTTGAGGTTTTGGGGATTCTTTTTACCTTTTTTTTTTTTTTGGTAGGTGTGAGGAAGGAAAGGGTTAATGAAACTAACCAAGCTTTTTTCTTGAGGAAAAGCAGAAATCAAACCCGGAATTGCAAATGTTTTGGATTAACTAAGAGCACTTCATCAGACTTTAAAATTATAGTGTGTTTTTCATTGCTTCACTATTTAAGCCTTTTTTAAACTTTGTAAAATCTGTGCCAGTTTTATTTTTAGGAGTCCAAGAGAACAGAAGCATTTTTCAAAAACAAAACTTTCTTGATATATTTTTCTACTTCTACGGCAAAAATGATTACTAAGTCAAAAAAGCAAACAAAACCAAGCACACACAAATAGCTTCCTCCTGGTTCTCTATTTTTCCACAAAATATCTTCTTTGATAAATTAACCCATTTATTGGAAAAAAAAATACATAACGAGGGATTTTGAGTCCAACTTTACTTTGTCCTGTCACTTCTTTGCATCCAGTGCTATTCCCAGCAAATCACAATGCAGGAGCTACAAGTTTATTTTCCTATGTAATTAAATGGTTGAATGGGAGCAAATGCCCTTCACCACTGATGAAGCTCTCTTCTGTATCTCAGTTCTCATGGTTAAGACTCATCTATAGTGTGGGTTAGTTCCTGCAAATCAAAAGCAATGGCTTTTCCTCTGTTCTACTTGTAATGAACGTTTTCTGTTTCTCCTTCGGGGGAATTATGTAGTAGAATTAATGGGGCTGTAAGTCCATAAAGCAGAGTACATTTTTGAAGTAGGTTACTTGCACCTTGCTTAGTATCACATATTATTTTATAGATGCAATGAAGAGAGAAAAACCTCCCAGACAGTGCTCAGAGTACTTTCAGGCTCTTGTTGAGACTTGTTTAAGATGGTGTTTTATTTAATGTATTTGTAAAATAATGAAAATTGAAGAGGAGCATTGTTACTTAATGCAGGTATGGAAAGAAAAGGACTTGCTTTCAGTGAGATTTATATGAAGAGTGGAAGGAAAGGTTGGCCAGAGAAGGAAATGATGAGGGGAGATAAGAACAGCTAAGAGGGAAATGAACTTAAGGAACCACCAGAGCAGCATCATTTAAGTGAAACAGAGGGGGGAAGCAATTTGGCAAAGGTCTATTCTGGATAAGCAACAAAGGTTTTGAACAAAATATTTTTCCTCCTGTGTACTATGGGTTGTGTCTTGAGGACAGTGATTGCTGCAGTGGCCACGGTTGACTGTGGAAGGAGACAAGCAACTAGATAACTGGGCAACTCAAACACTCTGCAAGTCTCTTGGTTTCCAAGCACTGCCTGAGAATTTAAGGTGGAGTCAAAGACTATGTGTGCAGGTTTATGGCAGCACCCAGAAGCAGTAAGAACTTAATTTGCTTCCTGTCTGCACTATTGTGGTTGATTCAAACGCCTGGCAATGAGCATTTAGTTTTTTAATTCCTTCGTACAGAAGTTATCACCTCTGAATTAAGTTTGGAAAAACATCTGACTACTTTAGCAAGTCCTGGTACAGATACAGGCAAAGCACTCTCACTGTGGGTGTTCCTGCTGCTGACAGAAGCAAACATTCAGATGTTTCTCTTGACCTGGGTAAGCCCTTGGCAATTCCAGATGAGATACTTCTCAGACTACTAGAAGTAAGTTTGATATCCTAAGTGAGTTCTAGATATTACAGATGTTTGCCTACCTTTAGTAAATACCAGTGAAAGAGAGGTGAAAGAGCAGAAAAGAAGTCCTTCTTTTGGACTCTCAGTGAAGTTTGATTTCTGTCCATTTAATTTTGGGTGAATGTTCTGATCAGTTCTTGCCTGATCTTTCCTAGTTTCTGTTGTTCCTGAGGACAGCCTGGGATAGAAAGGGTAGGATATGAGTGCTTGGAGTTTGCAGACCAGCTTTGTATCACTCACTGCTGTTGCTGCCACCTCTACTGCCCAGAAGATACGATGAGCTTGTGTTGAACTTGAATCGTGGGACTGGTGCACAAATATTCTCCTCACTGTTTTAACAGGACTTCCTGATATGTCATTATCCATTTGGCTGATTTGCCCCTCTGCAGCTGATCGTGTTTTTTGTACAAATATTGTAAAGTCCATTTTCCTAATCAGGAAGAGAAGATTGCTCTGTAGTTGGGTCAATTTTGTTTGATCCTTCTCAATTCCTCTCACCAGAAATGGTCACATCCCAGTGAAGAAAGACTGGAAACATCTCGGGGCTTATCTTTGCAGTGAGTTTGTATTCTGCTTGTTAGCACTTACTAATACCCAGAAACAATTTTTGTATGAGGAAAGCACAAGGCAGCAACTCTTTGCCCATGCAATTACAGGGATTGTCTACACAAATCAAGTGGGTTTGTATGCAAATGGCCAGTAAGCATCTAGTGGATGCAATGGCTTGCATTTTAATTTGCAATGAATAGTCGCATATGCAAACACGTGTAAAAATGTGTGCGTGTATTAATATCTGACAAATCATCAACCTTCCTTTCAAACAGTTTCTTGGCTTGTGTCAGTTGCAAACTCTTTGACGTGCCATATGTAACCCCTTGCAAGTGAATGGTGGCTCTTCCAAAAGCCATGATTGCTGTTAACTCCCAGTCACTATAATGCTTCCAGTCACGCTAGGAAGCTTATTCCCAATAACTAGTAATTAGCAGTAACTATTTTATGGAGCAGAAAAGAGTTGATTACATTTGTTTTATCAGCTGGTATAATAATAGAAAAAAAAAAAGCTTGTTTCAGAGAGGGGAGAAAAAGGGAACGAATTCAGAAAGTTGGCTCTCGCTTGCAAACCATCCATCACCGAAACAACAGCTTCAGGGATCAGGAATTATTGATTTTAAGGGGATTAACTCTCAGCTACAGATAGTTCAGTTTCAGGGCATCATTTGTAAGCTGTGCTGTAACCATAAACCAGCTGGCACTGGGGGCCTGATCCAAAACTCCCTCAGATGATTTGGGCAGCAATTTCAGGGACACCTTTGGGTTAATAAGTCCCCAGCTTGAGAAGAGTCTCAGTTTTCCAAACATCTGGCAGCAGGGAGAAGCCTATTTACAGACAATTTCTTCACAACAGAAGAAAAGTGGTTTCCAAAATGAAGAACAGGTTTCTCTCAGAGACTGTGAGCTCTGAGGATTGCACCTGGCACACATCAATTCTTGCACAGCCTCTAGTGCCTTCCGAGCTAGCTGAGAAAGTACAGACAGGTAAACATAGTCTCTGCTGACACCAGACTCTCCCTTCTAATGCTCACTGAGTTAATTAATTTTTGCTCAATTTGATTTGACATTCAGATCTGTGATATGTTTATCCTTCTAATGGGCACTTCTCCCTGTTCCTGGCTTCCTCTGAAAGGTTTAACAAATGACAGGGACTTTTTGGGGTGGGTAATGAGACTTCAATTTTGTACTTATTTATTCATTAAGCTTCAGTAGTATCTGGAAAACAACAAATTGAAAGACTCTGTATTTAGACACAGATCTATTATTGCTTTGTGCAAGGCAAGTTAGACCCAAGCTATCTCAAGGATTACATTTGTTACTCTGCAGCTAAGACATAGATCATCACAATGAGTCATACTGCTCTGAAAACCTCCGTGGCCTGCTCGGTCCTTGGGCTTTCTATGGGGACTTCAGACAATTATGCTGAGCAGCACTAGCTCTGCATGTCTTGGTGCAGACCTGAAATGAAGCTCCTTTCCCATTTTTGATCTGTCCCTTTCATGTTTCTGGAAACCAAAACCCCATGCTACATGTGGAGGTTGGAGAAGAGGCTCCGCTTCCCATTGAAATCCTACAGAGCTTCCCGTAGTGTCGGTGCAGAAATGGATATGGTTACTGACATCCAGGGAGACAGGATGATCTAGCAATGGAGGTTGAGATGACAGAAAAAAAAGGAAGAAGATGGCAAATGAGAGGGGTTTAAGACAATGAAAGACACAGGAGATGATACAGAGGGAAAACTGGGGAAAAAGGAGTAAGGAAATAAAGACCAGAGCCAGCCCTCCAAAGCACCTTGTGTTGGAGATGATCAATACAGGACACCAGACCAGCTGAACCACTGCTAAGGTCTAGTGTGGCAATTCCTGTGAACTGGGGACAGGCAGCAAAAACTACCCCACAACTATAATTTCAGATCTGGTGACTTAGCAAGAGTTGGCAGACAGCTGGCTACCAGGCAGACATTCAGGAAGAAAGCTGACTGGAAAACTATATATTTTTTTTTTTTTTCTCCCTGAGATAATTTTTCACAAATAATACCTAACTGTTCCATTTCCTTGAAAAAACTTAGATCTCCTTTATGTCCTCTCCATAAAAGAGAATATTTCATGTTATCAAACTGTTCTGCCCTAGAGCACTTATTCTCCTTCTGCTACCCAGGGTACAGGTTCTGCTCCCAGCTTCAGCAGGGTTAAAGTTGCAAGGGGCTTGGAGCAGGGGCACCAAAAGTGACAGGCTGAACAGAGGCCACCAGAACAAACTCCCAACCCACTCTTCTGCTCCTCAGAAAGTTGCATTATGCAGTACTGCTTGTGAGGATGTCTCCCACATACCGCTAATAACCAATGACAGGTAAGATCCTCTTCCAGGGTGAACACTGTGGGAGCCAAGTTGGGGAGTACTGGGGCTGGGCAGGTTTTCACTTTCTGCTTGGATGATTTTGTTAGGCTGGATGTGTGATGACTGAGAATCTTTGTGCACCAGCCCACAGCTCTGCCTCTTGCTGAGGCACCTTGCTCCTGGGTACAAGCATCTGATGCAGCTCAATGTCTCAGCCCATTTTCCTTTAATTTTAGTCCTTTTATATTTCACTTGCTTCTTCTCCTCTTACTCATTGGCTCCTGTTTCCCGAGTCCTATATCCTACTTACAAGAGCCATTTGCAAGAGGGACCGAAGGACAGCACCCTCTCCCAGCACTTTCCTATGGCTTCCCAATACACTGGGTTGTCTATGGGTCACAGGGAAAAAGGGCTGGCTGTAGTCCCTCTTCCACACAGCCTTCTGTTACCACGAATATTGGCTCACAGCAACTTTGGAGTTCCTCCTACCTCCTTTCACTTCCTTTTTCTTTCTACTCTCACTTTTCATGTTCTTGCATGTGTGCACACCTGGTAGCCAGCAGAAGTGGGAACTGCTGGCGAGGCAGCAGGATGGCAAAACCACTGACACAGGCGAACAAAGATGAAACTCAAAGAGGAACAGGGCCGAGTCCCCTGGAGACATCCAGAGGTCCCAGACCAGCTCTCCAATCTTTACAGTCTGCTGTTCTGCACATAGTAAAGGCAAATCAGAGAGGCACTTTCTCTCCCAGCCTCCTTTATTCTTGCATTTCAAAGCACCTTCATTTTTTTCCAGCTTGACTGGACATTCCCTCACCATTATCAGCAGAAGTGGTTTCCTGCCTTATTTTTTCTAACAATATTGTGCTTTCAACATTGCGTGTGTGTGTGTGTGTGTGTGTGTGTGTGTGCGTGCAGGTCTGACCCAAAGGCTGATGTGCTCTCAGTCCTGTGCCCATTGAAACACACGCTGTCCTGCCGTGCAGCACAGCTCTCGGGCCCTCTCAGCTAATCAGCTGATGCTCACTTCTGATCTGAACCCTGTAATTTTGCCTAGTGGGTGGCTCAGGCATGGCTGCCAGGAATGGGAAGGAACTTGTGATTGCTAATTGTTCTAGGGAATGTCATGCTTTACCTTTGGATGTTATCTGTGAGTCCATTTTGTTCCCGATTTCTGCGGTGTGGTTCTTAGGATCCAGGCCCGTGATGGTTTTTTTGCTCCCTGTACAGCATTTCCAAAGCAAAGTTGGTTTTGTTGGCTACTTTGGGCTGTTTTTATCTGCGGGATAGTGTATGAAGCTATTTTATTTCAGAATACTTACAATCCACTGTATGTTTGGAGATTAACCGAGGACTTTTTGAGACTTGGAAAAGACTGAAAACTAATGTTGGGGGAAACAGGATGTTTTCTCCCTGAAATTTCAGAATACAACATCAAGCAGCGAGTGTGTGTTGCTGGGCTTCTCCAGTACCAGCACCTGCAGCTGCTACAGCCCCAGGAACACTGGCAAAAGGCCACCTCAGGTGCTGGTGGTGTCATGTTGTTGCATGGCCCTGGATGGTGTCTAATGCTGTCTTTACCATCTTTGTAGCACTTTATCCTTGTGTCTCGCTGCCTTCTTGCTGCTCAAATCCAGCTGGGGACAGCAGTGCCTGAGTTACCATTTGTTCATCAGTAACAGATTCCTTTTTAGTTCAAAAGTCTGATTGTTTACTGCAGCATTTCACAATTTCCCTCATAATTAGGTTGCCTAGAAATTAGGCTGTGCACGCTTAGCAGGAAGCCAAAAGCTTCTGCCCTGCTGTTAATACAAGAGCCCACCCACACAGCAGATAAGAGCCCCGTCAGACGCTCTGATGGGAAATAAATCCAGAAGATTTATCAAGAAGGGTACACTGGCAGAGGGCTAAAGGCAAAGGAACCTGGCAAAGGAGAGGGTCTGTAGGTCCTTCTGGCCAGGCAGGCCTGGCAGGTCAACGACAGTCAGTCCAGGGCTGTCTCACCACAGCTTCCCTGCGGTCCCCCTCATGCAGCAGCCCTGACCTCAGGGTAGGAGCACTTGCTCACTTGGGTTTAATCTCAAGGCAAAATTCATGATGGCAGATAGCTGGGAAATAGTGCCTTTTACACACTGCTCTCGGCCCAGGCCTCCTAGGTCTTTTACTGGGTAATAACCAGCCACTAACCTGCAGTGTTGCCTGCTTACCAGGTCTTTTGCCCTCTCAGCTCCCGACACCTCACCCTGACTTTGTTTTGCTTTCTTAGCCTTTTGGCAGGGTGCAGCAGGCTGTGCAATGGGCACAGGCAAAGATGACCTGGCTCCAGCCTCCCCGTGAGCCTCACCACCCCATCTGGTCAGGTAACGGGCTTCTGGCCATGTAATATTTTAAGGAGAGAAGAATGGACCTTCAATTCACTTCAACCACTTCTTCCTGCAGTCTGGGTCTCTGTGAAAGGTTCCGTGTGGCTGGAAGCAGTGGGCAGGCCAAGTTACAGGGTAAAGACACCACAGAGTTTCATGCTGGCCTTTGCTCACAGGTGAAAACGAGCAAGAGTTCTCTTATCCCATGTTGTTTCTAGATGATCTTGTGCTATCAGTAACTTCCCTTAGCACAGCATGAGAGAGCTCCTTCAAACACTGTGTTTAGCTCTTCAGCATCTTTCTCCCTGCTCTTGTCTTGCTGCTTCTACCTGCCACTCTCCTACACACATGGAGACCTCCTTCAGTTGATGTCCAAGCACTCAAGTTTTCTCCATCACTCTCAAGGGACTTCTCTTGGGCTGCCTGATTTGACTTCTCATCAAGCACGACACGCATCTGTGTTTTGGTGGCAGCTCCTCCAGCCTTGGCAGCCTCTTGCTGCGCAGAAACTCAGGTTCCTTTGGGATCCTTTTGGTGACAAACCCTGCTCCTTTTGCTACACTCGGCCCACACAACTCAGGACACAATCAGATACCACCTCCTCCTCCTGCAAGTACCACAGCACTGTGCGAACTGCCGGAGGAAGCATCAGGAAAATACATCTCTGTTCACCCGGTGTGGCTGGAAATAATAAAGGGGGAGAAAAGATGCAGTCAGAATATTATGCCTGAATTTTCTATTATTACTGTATCAGTGTGTCAAAATTGAAAGCAGTGTAAGATTTCTCAAGAGGGGCCATCCATAATGCATTGCAGAGCCGTGTGTAGGTGTTTTATGAAATGTATTTTATTCAAACCAGTATATACAACACTAACATTATTGAAAGAAATTGAAGGCCCAGTCTTCTCTCCTTAAAATATTCATTATTCATGTTATAGTCCTTTAACAAAAACTAAAGCCAAATACATATTCAATTTATTATTTTTTTTCGCCATTCAGACTATTCATCTCTGGTGTCCAATGGAGATGAAATGTCCTCTTATTATTCCCGTATTAGCTTCTGACAGTTCAATTTCTCTGAGTGCTGTGTTTGAGACAACCCTTAACAAATAGCCACATAGGTAATTGCTCTGATCCAAATTTCTTGCCAAATCTTTTAGATCTGATGTAGATCGCAGGCAGTAGGATGTTGACACATTTTGATTCAGCCCTGGCAGCTGCCTCTGTGAGGCTTTTTCTTCTGATAAATATTATTAAAATAGCTTTCAACATATGCACAGTTTCATTCTCTTCTTCCGAATCAGACCTTGCAAAGGCCAGAAATGCTCCACAACCTTGTTTCTGTCTTCATTTTGCAGTCATAGAAATTATGAGGATACCTGGTGGCTTTAAATTGCTATTTCTTTTCAGATGACTTCTTGGAAGAGAAATCATCTCACCAGTTCATATAACTTACTAACACTCTGAACACCTAACAACTGCTGTTCAAAAATGCATTGTAAGACGACTTCATCTGCCAGTTCAAGGCTCTCCTTTAAAATTTGTTTTACCTGAGGAGATTTAAGGGACTCATCCGACAGCGGTGCCTCTTGGAAATCTGTTTCTTGCTTTACCTGATTTTGCCTCTCAAGTGTATTTCAGCCCAAACTTCTTCACTAATTATTTCTGTTTAAAGAGAAGCAGTTTGAGGTGCTTGGAAAGATCAGGAGTCTCCTGGGCAAAGCCCTGTGTGTTCAGACAGCAAATGCTCTCTGCCTTTCACCATGTTGCAGTCTGAAGGAGACAGAGTCAAAGGAGAGAAAGGAAAATTCACAATTTTAGAGAGGGAAAAAGAAGGAAGCAAGAGATTAAGGACCATGGTTTTCAAATCATATTTAGAAGTCTAAGCTGCCTAATTATTTTTTTTTTTAGTGCTGTCTAAATTATTTTCAGGATCAAGGACTCTGATGGGCCAGTTTTCCCAGGAAGCTTGTCAGAGAAGTGCAGAGCGACACAGCTAGTCCTTAATTTTAATCACAGGCTCATTAGCCCTGCTGCAGACTGCCATAATTTTGCTTTGTCCCCCGCAGTAGGATTTTGTGTTCCAGAAGATTTTGCCTGTGATGAGTTACTATTGATTTTTCCAGCCAGCCATTAATCTTTCAAGCACTTTTAAAATAAAAAAAAAAAAAAAACCCTTCTGGATTATAAACACATGTCGGTACCTTTGTACCACTGAAATCCATGCTGAAAATGCTCTGTCTCCTACATGACCCCTCTCTCTCATCTTTCCCTTTGCTAGGTGTGCTTCCATCTATCAAACAAATGTAACGCACCCTCTGGCAGCAAAAACTTAATAACAGGATCTCCAAAAAGACAGCAAGACAACAAGAGACACACTGCTGAACTGCTGTAGCTCCTGCTCGCCTGTCCCGGGCTTTGCATGTGAGTGGTGATCCACTGTGCAAACTGAAAATGTCTTCAGTTCTAATGGTAAGTGAGAGGGAGATGGGTAAGATGAAGAGAACCCACATTTCCACTGGGAACTGTACTTGTGTAGATGTACCACTTACTCTTGCTCTCTGGAGAGGGCAGCTGACGAGGAATTCACAGAGCATGAATGAGGAAGACCTTGGTGCCTTCAGAAAGGCAGTTGCTTTGCCTATGCACAATTGCAGCCAAGGGTTTAAAGCCAGGAAACCAGTTGCCTTTCCTCCCTGTTCGAGTCTAAACGTGAGTAGCAGAAATATGTCTTGAACTGCAATGTAAATATTGAACTTACCCATAAAGATGATTGCTGGTGGGCAAAGCTTTAATGGAACACAAACTATATGCCATGGACTGAGAGCCAAATGTCCATTGCGTTCACACACCAAAATAGTGCTTGTACAACAACAGTGGATTTCCCTTTGTGGTCTTCTTTCCCTCAGAATGATTTAGGGACTTCTTCAGTCCTCTCTTCATTTTGCCTACCACGATGAAGCAGCAATGCCACACAAAACTGATTGGAACTGTCCCAGCAGTTCTCCCTTCAGTCTGGCCATGAACCTGCTCTGGATGGGGCCATGATCATATTAATGACCCATTGGTGTAACAAGTTTTGTGACAGGAGGAAAACCACCTACTGGTCCATTAGAAGCTTCCAAGACTCCAGAGACCTAGAGAAGACTCTGCATCAGCAACTCCAGAAGATCACAGGGAATGAGACAAGTACTATCCCACTTTTCCCTGAAGGGAAGGAACAGGCAGAAGCAGCAAAGCCAACCCCATGGCTCGTTTCAGGTTTCATTGCCAGAATTGGCTCTAATTAAAGTGTCGCACTGCAGCAGCTGCCACTGGCGTTGCTAAAGAGCAGCATGATATAGAAAAGTGCATTGATGTGATCACACTACCCCAACTACAAACATTTTAACTGCAAAATGCATCTTTTGATGACCCACCGTAGCGTAACAAATCAACCAGAAACATGCGCCATGCGAGCTGGTTTCAAAACTGTTGCAAAATCAAGGCCAGCTCACCAAAAGACATTTTGCTGCCTCTGCAAGGCTAATTTTAGATAAAACTGGAGGGTCTTGAGCATTTTTCCTTTGAATCTGGGCAATATAAAGAACAACATGAAGGTGAAGCAGTGTGTCAGCATCCCCACCCACCATATGAGTCAAGATGGATTGCCCTTGTACTGGGTCTCCCCTACCACTGGCGTACAAGCATTTAAAGTACAGGCAAGTGTCACCAAGAGTGAGCTAGTACAAGGGAAATACCAGTTACCTTTGTTTTTGAACTGGTCACACAGGAACTTTTAAGCCCAACCCACAAGCAGAGTGAAACGTTAGCCCGAGTATTCCATGAGAAAGCTGATACACAGAACTGCAGCACAGACAATGGGAGAAGATACCTGACAAGCAGTCGTTGTACTGCACAGCCCACCAGTTATTTGCCAGGCTACAGGACAACAGAAAAGAGTCATGAAATTATTATGGTTCCCAGTGGCTGTCAAGTTCTATTGTCATTTGAGTGGTGCTAGGCATTATCAAACATGTCAAGTTACATTTGTTATTATCGTAAGGGGAAAAAAAATATATATTCTTTTTCATTTTAGTAGAAAAAGGAATTATTTATGTGAATGTAGTGTATTCTGACACTTCTTCAGCTCCCAAAAAGCAGGGGGATACATGAAACTGGGTGGACATCTTGTTCTTTGTTTTTTTGTGTTGTTTTTTTTTTTCCAGAATGGCTATGTGATTTTTAGGTCTAATAACACTTTGGAAAATCTATTCAGAGCTACAGTAAGGGCTCATTTTTACAGGGCAAATGCATCTTCTGAATCTCTCTGTCTGAAAGGAAGTAAAGCTTTAAAAAATAATTAAGATTTCCTACAAGTGCCTCATTCACAATAGAATTTCATAATATAGTTACGTTAAGAGGGGATGAATGCCTCTCATTTGAGGCTGTTACCACAAATGAATTAAATGAGCAGATACCTTTCGGAGGCTGCTTTAAAGGCTGGAGTCAGCTCAGAAATGGAGTAGTTCCAACATGCTCTGCTAGTGCAATAGCACATGAACAAGCTGCATCATACCCAGGTTCTAGTGCCTGGGTCAGGATGACTCCACTATTTATTTAATAAGTATGTTCTGCATCCAGCCTGCACCTCATTATCAGTGGCTTCTGGCCAGACAAAGCCAGTGACTTGAAGGAAAAATAAAACAAATGAAAAGATGTTATTTTTGAAACATTTGAATTAACAAACTTGGAGGAGTCCCAATAGCTCCTATTCTAACCCTGCTGAAACCAACAGAAGATGAGCACTGAGCAGATGTAATGGCCCAGATGTGTATGACCAGCCCCATTGCTCTCTGGCTGTATTTCTTCACCAATAAGCTGTTCTGAAAAGCAGGTGGGTAAATAGTGTATTAAATCAGGCTATACCTGCTTGTCTTGGCTTAATGTGTTTACTGAATCACGCAACTGGAGTAGTGTTGGTAGCTGATATGAATCACTCCATATTTAATAAGAATATTTTGCTTTTCCTTAGAGGATCCCAAAGCTCCATCATTCAAGGACCTTTCTTTTTGCTTCATCTCAAATAGCAAACCTCCCTGCTTCTCATCAAGCCAAAACCCTATCCAGGGAAAGGTAAGGATTGCTCTCAAATATAAACCAACCCTTTTACTTATGTAGAGACAAACCCTTGGTTAGATCAAAGGACTGTTCAGGGACCTCCCACAAGAGACACTCAAACATCCTCTCAGGATGGTGTTGAGTGTTTGAGAGCGTAGATGTACAAATTAGCACTCTTTAGCTCTATCAGCAGTCCAGGCTGAATATAACTGAAATAACTCTTTAAGCTTTTAAACTCATCTTTTGTGCCTTCTGTGCAGCATAACATAGGGGACCTCCAGGTCAGGAGGAGCTCCCAGCTCCCATGTCATCTGTTTCCCATGTGAGGAGTTTGTTTTTCCTTTAGCCTCAGGATGGAGAGAGACTCACAGAGCTAGGCTGTCATCAGGGATGAACTCCTCTGAGCCTGGATTTCACCTGCCCACTGGCTTCACCTCAGCCTGCCGTCCTGCCTGTGTCCTGGACCAGACTGACCAAGCTGTGCTTGACATGAGGAGAAAGAGGAGCCATGTGGCTGTGCTCAGAGCTAAGTGAAGGGGAGGTAAGAAGTGGAAAACAGGTAGTGGGATGCAAAGGAGACAAGCTCAAGACCTCACAAATTTCATCAGAGGTCTTGCTCTGTGTTTGGGCTTGTAAGCAGGTAGGACTTGGCTTATTTTCTGAGCTGATCCCATACTTTCTAGCTTGGGTCCAACTGAAGCCTATTCTCTTTAGCAGCTCTGTGAGCTCACTGTCTGCTCTCCTGAGTTACTGCAGAGCCAGGGTTGAAGTCAGTTCCAGAGGGCTGCACCTTGGCTTCTAGAGAGAAGAGCTTCTATTCTGGAACAGCAACCCACCCTTGTGACACTGGCCAACTTGCCCTCCTCTCTGCCCAGCCCACCCCAGAGGGCTGCAGGCTGACCAGTCGGTATTGCTGCCAAGAAGAGCAGGGACTCTCTCTCTCTCTTCAGATGAACAAATAAATAAAAATCAAGAACAAGAATATCAGTCTTTTGTGATAGGAATGATGTTGTTTTCCAGTGGGATGCTTCCTACTCTGGGCAAGAGGAGCACGTGCTGTGCACATTGATAGTGCAAACAGCAAACCCATGGTCCTCAAGCTCTCCTTCCCATCTGCCCCCCAGCCTGTCTGTACTTTGTGAAGGCAGAGCTGGGTGCCCTTATTGCTGCAGGACGTGGACTGAGGGCTTCCTTTCTTGTGCTGCATGCCAGAGCCTGCTCCAAGGAGCATGGTGTTTCTGGTGAGCAAGGTGGACACAGCTGGAACTTCAAAAGAACATTCAAGCTTGTAACAGCAGTTAGGCTGATTTGCAATAAATTCTTCCAGCTTCAAAATTAATGCTAGGAATAAACACTTTCTTATGCACTTCCCCATGTGCTCAACCCATCAAAATAAGGATTTATAACCTTCTTAATGACTAATATCCGTTCCCATTGCACTAACTTTCTCATTATAGTGGGCTTTTGTCTTCATACCTGAACATTTTTTAAATAACATTTGCTGGGTGTACTCTGATTTCCTGATAAAAGACATTAAGTCACTAATTCTGCAAGGTGATGGCTGTATTTCAGCCACATGCTTTGATATTAGCATTAAATGTACAAGAAAGGATGCTAATTCCTCATCTCTGTCTACTCAATACATACAGGAAAGGCTTTCAAAGTAAGGCCAAATAAATAAGTAAAATACAGATTGACATGGAGACCAGTTTATTAGCTCCTCAGTAAGTACAATTGGAAATAAATGTGTCTCTTGTGCTTTCTCAATATTTGAAACAAGCTGATACAGAGAAGGGCACGCAGCCTTTAGCCCCAAGAGGTTTGACTGTTGCATAGTCATAAAATAAGTATCTAGTTGTTGCTTTTTGCTTCAAGTATCAACTGTGTGGAAAGTACATAAGGACCCACAATCAGTTGTTTAATCAGCTTTAAATAATAAAATAAAAAAACCCACAGACATTCAGACAACCTACTTGTGCGTAATTGATATGCTTGATTTGTGAGAATTATGGGCAGTAATCACATTATCATTTCCATTAGATTTTTCTCTTCCACACTTTTTATAACTCAAGTGATTCATCTAGTAGATGAATATACGGACGCAGACAAATACTTCAGAAAGGTTTTTTGGAGCTATTTGTGTTTAATTTGTCACATAACAAGTTCCTCTCACCTAATTTACCAAGAGCTGAAGTTGTTATTACAAACACAAAGAATAAAAAAAATCATGGTCGTGGTGAGGGAAGAAGAAACCAGGGATGGGAAAAGGAGGGTAAGAAGCAGCAGGGTCTGCAGTACCTGCTGAAGGAAGGGTGCAGTGTGAGGAAATAAGGAAAAAAACACACTGAGAGTGTTTAGGTGTTTCACAGATGATCCTTGCAAACTGAAAAGGAGGTGGCATGGATGAGGCAATGACAGCAGACAAGCACCTCACTGAGGAGTCCAGCTGGTCAGGGGAACACAAAGCTGCCTCAGCTGTCAAGACTTGAGGGTCACATCATATGTCATTGGAAAGATCAGTTCCCCAGACTGACAACAAAACCCATGCTGTTATTTAGGACCTTTAAAACTGAAGCTGATGACAATCCCTTGCACCTCACAGAGGAGCAAAGAGCAACAACTGGAAACAAATAGTCACACACTTTCATTATCTTTTGTGTGAAAAATTCCTGGAGCATTATTAATTTCTGACGATCCTTGCAATCAGTAGAACTCATTCATTTTTTAAGTTTCACTTACTTGCAGTGAATGGCTCTGTTTCTCAGCTGGGTAGCTGCATTCATTTTGCTATAATGGTGTTTGTTTGACATCTGAGAAATTAACAATGCAAATGCCTCCGTGTCTTCGTAGCGCATTTAAAATAAAATATCTTCTCCTCCTGAATTGATGGCATGACTGTAAAAAGGGCTCCATAATAGCCAAAACATTTTTCAAAACCCATTAGGATGGTAGGCACTCAGAGGTGATGGGATTGTCTCTTGGGACCCAGCTCTATCCACACTGTTCAGAAAAAAAAAGGAGACAGCCTGGGAATCTCTCTGTGACTCTGTGCTGTGGTCCTATTCCTGCTCCAACACCAGCCTGCTCTTAGGAGCAGCCTGGCTCTCTCTGCCTCCTCCCCAGGGCATAATTGCAGGGATGGATGCAAGCCCACGCCAGGACAGCATCAGCAGCTTCACCTCACTCCTAAAGGTGATGGTGTCAGCCAGCAGCTGTCTCCAGAGGACCCCTGGGCACCCGAAAATGGGGCACTTTCTCTGGCAGCATTATACTTTGTTATTCAGTTTCATGTGCTAACACAAGAGGTGTACTGACAAGAAATGTGGTGGTTTAGAAAACACCCTTATGTTTACAAACAGAAGTCTGGAGATGTTTAACAAATACTAAAAGTAGAAAAGAGAAGAAGGAGTAAACTGCAGGCACTATGCTTAGAAAAACTCTCAATATTTTTAAACAAATCTTTTTTTAGGGGGGTGGGGGAGAGGCTGAATGCAGCCTGTTGGCACACAGACATAATAGTGCCTTACTCTGCTGCCCTGGCTGACAAGAAGGCCCGCAATGGTTAGTACTGTGCAGCTTTCTGCTGACCTATTGTCTCTATAACCCATCTCTGCCTCCTCAGTTTGTATTTTCTTTGGTTCATAACCACGAGGAAAGCCCTCTGTTTACAAGCCATTGATAAATTGTCGTTTACAGAAGGCAATAATTTCCTTTAAAATTTGCATAATGTTCTTACTGGTCATTTAGGGCTGTTGCACATTATATTAAGCCTTAAATGTCAGGTTTTTATTATGCATTAAGCCTCAAATAGTGTTACGAATCCACCAGCCTCACTGGAATATTTTCCATTTCCTGAAATTTAATTGTGTTGCAAGCCAAGGCAGCTCATAAACTTCAGTAAGTCTCATTACTAAATTGGGATATTGAACTGTTTCGGATCACTTCTATGAAATAGAATGGACACACCATATTGCCACCAGGCCCACGAGGACCGAGGTGATGGGAAAGAGCTTCAAAGACAGGCTGAGGAGCAGCCCAGCTTGAAGGGCCTTTTAAAGCCTGGCTTTAGATCTTTCCTCTGCCTCACAAGCTCTAGCACTGGGAGCAATGCCTATATATATATGCAGACATATGGAATAAGGGTGTAGCCTCCAAAGACAACAGTCAGCCTTATAAAAGGCTGTAGGATGGTGCTCGGGCTAGTGCAAGAATAACTGTTGTCCAGATGAGTAGGGGAAAAGAGAACTTTGGGAAATTGATCCTTCTTTTCTGGGAATGTGGGTCATTTGGGTTAGTAAATCAAGCAAGGCCGCTACTGATTGCTGATGTCACCTGAGATCTACTTCAGGAGTTGATTGAAAGTCTCTCATGGACATCAGATGGCTTTGAGCTAGGGCCCAAGGTCAAGTTTAGCTTAGGTTTATCTGGCAGTGCGATTTGTACTCATAGAAGTAACCGGCCTCAATAGCAAGCACTCAACTGTCATGGACCAGCTCACTGCCTAAATTAACTTGCTCAGCTGGACTTTCAAGTAAAGCTGTTTTAAGAATGCAGCGTACCATGGGAAGCAATTTGTTTCTTTAAGATTTAGTACCAAATGCCTAGGTTGATTTTGATTTTAGAGAAGGCAACAACTGGTAAAGTGGGTAATTTGAAACTTAGCATATTTCTCCTCCCTAAGATCCGAACACATTAAGATTAGGTGCAAAGTGCTTCTAATTTGTCAATCATTTCTTGTGTAATTTTATTCCTCCAAGAAAATTACCTAGGAGAGTGTTTCCTTTTTCTTCATCTACTTATTGCACCATTCGTTTGACTTGATCCTGGTTCAGGCAGGAGAGCAACACCCCCGCACCCACCTTCACGTCATCTCCATCGTGCCAGCTGCTGCCTCCAGATGACAACTTTCTCCTGCCATCTGCAGAATAGCTGTGTAGATGGGGTAAAGATAAAAGGCCAGCTTGGAGCCTTCCATCCAAAAGACAAGCTCTGGTTCATATCTACAGTTAAAATAGCCTAGGCAGAGGAAGGAGTGGAAGCATCCCAATGCCTCCAAGAAAAGAATGGTTCTGCTGATGTTTCCCATAAAGCCTGTTAAGTACTAGAAATGGCACAAGGAAGCCCTTCCTTGTGAAGTTTCCATCTCACATCTACAGCAAAGGAAGTTCAGATGATAGGTTTCTGATTTAGAGCCACCAAAAGTCTATGCAGCGCAACATAAAACCAAAGCAGAACACATCAGTTCTTGGTATTTGTCTGTCAAAAATGTTCATTCACTTCGATTTCACAGAGCTGTCTGGAAAGGTTCATAAAATCTGAGCCCAAGTTTCAGAGCTGCATTTCATGTAAGCTGTGCAGAGAGATAGAGATAGGTACCTGCTTGCTTCAAAACGACTTCATGTCAAACACAACCAGAAGGCTGGATGGAGCTCAGTCTTGTCAAGCTACTGAGGGAAAGCTGTGCTAAGCAACCCCACTATCCAGCTCTGCTCCAGCTCTAACTAACAAACGTATGGAGTGTTTAACTGATCCACCCTCCAGAATTGCAAGAGATCAGTGTGCCAGCGATGTGTAATTGTGAGAGAATGTATTTATCTACAGCTCAATCATAATTCTGCTCAGAATGTAAATGTACTGGTGTTATTTACAATTGGAGACCTCTAAGCCAAGCATGACCTACTTCAATGCTTTGATAGCAGCTGTCTTTTCTCAAAAGCAGGAGACCTGGCTCTGCTCTAGTGCATTGATTTCTCTCTGAAAATGGCCAGTATCAGCTCAGGATAAAAATACCCTGGTCTGCTACTATAGCAACAGGTGTGCAATGCTGCAAATGGAGGGATGCAGAAAAATGGAGATGGAAAAGCAAGAGAAATTCCTTCTGAGAATGTCTTTCTTTCTATATTCCTTTATAGCCTGAGCTTTGGGTAGCCTGATGAGTACATATTTGCAGTGCAAGAATTACCTCTAAAATTCAGCATCAGGTTGTACATGGGGAGGTTTAATTTGCACCAGGGGAAGTTTAAGTTGGACATTAGGAAAACTTTCCTCCCTGAAAGGGTTGTCAAGCCCTGGAACAGGCTCCCCAGGGTGTGGTGCTGAGGGACCGGGTTTAGTGGTGACATGGCAGTGCTGGGTTAACAGTTGGACTTGATCTTAGAGGTTTCTTCCAACCTATATGATTCTGTGATTCTGTGATCAGGTTTGGCCTCTTGTCCTCTCAACAGTTGTTGGGGGGGAGGGTCACTGCCTGATTGCACCCTGCATGAATCAGAATGTCTTCTAATAAATTTAGCTGCCTTTAATGTCCCTGAGTAACCCCACGGTTTCTGTGTTACAAGATAGGCAAAAAAAAAGGACAGATAATGCCACACTCTTCAGGTTTATTCCCTGCTCCAGAGTTGTCCTGCCTGCAGCAAGTGGATGATGAACACAAAGATGGGCTGCATAACTTGCAGTTGCGGCACCATGAATATTCTTTACTCATAAAATACATTTTTTTAAGAACAGAAGTAGAAGAGATGTAGTAGTGTTGGATCACTAGAGCCCAGAAACAATTTCCCCAAATCTCCTTTTTCCCAGGAGCTGGTTCCTTCCCACACAAGCCAGCAAATGCAGCCTTTTAGGTTGGTAAAGGATGCTGCAAAAGGATAAAATTGATTCTCCCCTTCCTCTCTCACACAAAATTTATTCTCCTCTTTCTCTGTTACCATTCATCTGGGGAAAGACAGGTCACTTGAGGAAACCCCTCCCAGTATATGGGCCCACCCATAGCCTGTTGGCATAAACAGCCTTAACTGCCACACACCCCACAAAATAAACAGAGCTGCAGAGGAACGAGCCACACTCCACCATGCCTCATGTATCACCACCAGAAACCACTTCTGCAGCAGGAAGAACAACAGAACTTGGTTTTCAGACATTGGCTTTATGCTACAGCTCTGGCAGAGAAGGGACAAGAGAGAGAGGGGGAGAAAAAGACTCCAGTTTTGATTTTTAAAATGAGCAAATTGATGTGGAAGTCACAGATGGCGAATAAATATAGGGCATAGAATTGTCATTTGGCAGCCAGTTCTCCTGACCAATTTAAGAGGGATATGCTGTTATCTAGTTTGGTTCAGGGAAAATATATTCTGGGCAGCAGTCAGACATTTGAGAGGCCTTATTGTTTCGTAAAATATATTTGGGTTTGATACAAACACAATTAATTCGTCTTTCTAATATTGTGTTTGAACCAAACCCAAAATTTCTGTTGTGAACATTTATTCTTTTATGTCCTTTATCGGTTCCAGGTTCTTTTCTGAAAGCTTAGATTTAAAAAAGGATTTGCAACAAAGAAAGAACATTTGGGGTGACTTCAGCTGGTGCAGCAAACTCCATTCTTATGTGCTGTTTTGAGATTGGCCTCCAAATTATCCAACAAATGATATGTTCCAAATTAAGTCCCTCATTACCCGTGCTTTTCTATTGCTAAGTGCTGCGCAGCACTCTTCATTATTATACCACTGTATTTTGGGGATTTATTAGGCTTTGCTTGTTGGGTCTAGCAGTGGAAGCAAGGGATTTGAATCAGGCAGCTCTGCCAGATGAATCACTGCACAACCGCATCTCAACTCTCACGCTTTGGTTTCCCAAGGGACAGCCTTTGAGGAGCTGATGGTCTCGTGAAACACCATCATGATCTCCAGCCCTCCTGATCCAGAGGCTTCTTTTGTCCCAGATTCACACAGATCTCCTCGGGATGGTTTAGATAATTTGGGCTTTGGATGCTGAAGAGAAAGGATATGTCAAATGAGTTGACATGCAAACTGTTCTTTTGAGGTGGAGAAGTAACTTGTCCCCATCTCATTCTGCTGACTGCTGCAGTGGTATACAGAGCTGTTTGGCAGAATAGGACAGGCAGCAGGTCTTGCTTTGCACCCAGACGACTGGAGGCCCTGTTAGCAAGTGTCATGGAGCCCATCATCAGGTGTTAGTTCTGTGCAACCCAGAAGGCACTGATCTTTCACCTGCAAATCAACCCCGCCTTTCCTTCCCAGAAATGTTTCTTAGCTTCTCCAGCCTTCTGTAAAACCTATTTTTCTAACAGATGGAATAAAAAGCTTTCCATGGTTCTGAGTAAGGCCAAGTTCAGCATCAAACTTCTCTCAGTTCAATTGCCAGTTACTGACACTACAGGTGAGAGAGGGGAAAAAAAATAAAAACTCCCCTTAGACACCTGTCCCCTCCTCCACATCAGCATAACTTTAGGGATAGAAAGGAAATGGGCACACATATTTCAAGACTACACTTGGGCTTTCCATTCAGGTTAGGGACTCTACAGTGCTGCAGACCCCTCTCTGTAACCAAAGTGGACTGAGAGTTTTAAAACAAATTAACAAAGCCTACACTGCCGTAAATAATCCCTTATCTGGGGGTAAATCTGGACTGTTTGTATCATCACTGACTTGCAAATCACGTTCCTTCATCCCAGACAGAAATGTTAATTAGTGCAATTTCTGCTTCAAATTAGTAACGCCGGAGCACTTTGAGATCCACACATGCAATAGCCACAGAGGCCAAAGTGTTACTATTCTCTTTGGTCACAGTGTTTGAAATAGATAGCCTTTAATGTGTTCTCCTAACAGGTAGCTTGGCAAATGAGCCCTGGTGCTCAGCATCCCTCAGAAACACAGGAAGGCAGGAGCGTGGCTCTTTGAAGCTCCTCCACAGTCACAGCCTTGTGCTGAGGAGAAGGAGTGGGGTGTTAACAAGCTGCAAAATATACATCAACCAGAGATTAGGACTTTCAGAAAAACCTTCAGTGAGAATCTTTGGCAAGTCTAAGATACATGTCTAGTTATTTGCTATCTCCAGAGATGAAAGCAACTTCTGATGGTATCTCCTCTACTCACCACATTATTGTACCAGTGATAAAAAGGCCAGTCAAGCTTCCTGGCATTGGAACTCTTAATGCAGTTATGAATATTTGTCTGTTTTTCATTCCCTCAGATGGGTGTCTGACGAGAGCCCGAGGAGGGCAGGCAGATGAAGAGGAGAACACCACAGCAGTACCAGCTCTGCGTTAGTGCAACCACGGTGAGAAAAGGTGGCTTCTGCTCCTCAAATTCCCTGTAGCAGGCAATAAAGGGAACGTGCTGTGCTCCGTGCCAGCCACAGCTTTCATGGGACACACTATTGCCATGGCTACAGGGATGGAGCCAGGAGATGGAGAAGAACAACAGCACTTCACGTCGTCGAAGGTTTGGCCTTCAGACACCCTCTGAGGTTGCATTGACCCACACAGGTTCTGCATGTTTGTACCTCTCCTTGCTAGCAGGTTTTCTGGAGCTGATTACATTCACAAAATACCTCAGGAAGCCATGTCAGGGAAGCGTGATTGTGTCAGGGGGTGTTAATCATCTCTGCGTGATCTGGAAAGGTAGGGGATGCTGCACACAATGGAAAGGAGACGGTGAGAAGCATATCGTGCTGCTTCCATAATGCAAGGTGTGAAAAGTGCCTTCTGCAATAAAGAAATAATAGTAGTTAGGATTAATTTCAGGTTTAGAACTTGGGAATCCCACTGGGTTATACACATATGGTAAATGTCTTCTCCACTTTGTAGATGGAGAAAAGAAAACATGAAAGGGGAAGAGTTGCCTGCAAACACACACCAGGATGCATAAAAGTCCAAAACTTTTTGAATGTACACATTTTCAAACCATAAAGACATTTTGTTTTAAAAGAAAAAAAAAAAAAAAAAGTCTATTTAGATTCCAAGATTAAATGTTGTCTGTGTAAACTTGCTATTACGATTACACATATTAAAAAACATGCTGCCTGGTTGTCACATGCTCATCACTGCAGATAAGATGAGGTCAAACCAACTAACCTGTCTCACCCAGAACTGATGGTCACAAAAATGCACAAACCCATGGTCGTGTCTGCAGGAGCAAAAGGATTATTTTTTCCTTATTTCAGCTTCTTCAGCTACTGTGGTACCGTGACCAGCCAACTCAGAAATTCAGAAAGTCAGGATCTGTTCAATTCAAGAGTACAAATTAAGGGTGAGAGAAAAAGATCTATCTTTTCTGAAAGCACACCACAAAATGACCGGTAGTACTGACCTCGTTCATTGTCTTTTACACTCAGCACCTTGTTACTAAATGAATAAAGCACATAAGTAAAATGCTGCTTTTTCACAACCTTAAGTCCCACTTCTCATCCAAGAGCAATTTGAAACATACTCCATGTAAGGAGCTGATTCTCCACTTGTTTGTTATTTGCCATATTTAAAGTTGCAAAAAGTAATATTGAACAATTAATACATGGTTAAGCAACATACTTGTTTAAATCACTTTGTCAAGGTATAGGGTGCTCTTCTAGCTAGCAGAAAACAGAAAGGACAACTANTTTTTTTAATTTTTTTTTTTTTTTTTTTTTTTTAATTAATAGCCTGTCTACACTGTATATTGTCTATCTATCCAGGCTTGAAATTTTTTTCTGAATACCTTCATATTCGTGTTGGAATCCTAAATTCCTGGGCTGCAGGTGGCTCACACTGCTCCCTCCTGTCCTACCTCGACTAATTCCTGCCCCATCCCATTGCAGGGCAGTCACTGCTCAGCACCACGGAGCACAGCTCAGACATAACCCCCTCCTTCAGCAGCCCAGCCAAATCCCTTCCTGCTCTTTCCAACTCTTTGTCGCACTCTCTCTTTTAGTCCTCTGCTCGGCAGAAGCCAAGAGGTATTTAATACCACCCTGTTTGGCACCTTCACTCCAGGCTGCCTATTTCAGGCTGCCAATACAAGCGCAGCAGCTCCAAACTGCCCGGCCATGCCAAGAATCCACTCCCTTGTGTGCAGCTTGCCAGCCAGAGGCAAATACATGAACTTTAGAGATTATCTGGAGGGAATATTCCAGGAATTTAGATTTCAGCCACAGCAGTAGCACCATACATCATTAAAGCTGCCTCTCCTGCCAATGTAAAAAGCAAACATTGATGATTTAAATCACGGTTCCCTGGTGGCTCATTTAAATCACTTGGATAGAAATCAGTCCACCTTATCACGGTGGAAGAGGTAGAAATGGAAGTTGTGGATTCATGAGTCCCAGGTCAACACTCTGCATCAGATGTGGACCAGGGGACAATAAATCCTGAGAGGCACAGTATATAATAAGCAGTTTTATGAGGTGTGGCACTGATGAAACCTGTTTCCTGCAGTTCTGTATGTTGTGTTTGGAGTTTCTGTTGACTGTGAAGTGTGACAATTCACCAAAGCTTTTCCTGAAGTCCTGCACCACCATGCTCTTTGGTGTCTTAAGAGGGTTAGACTCATGAATCAGCCTTTCCTTCTGTGAGCACTTTCATGGAGTCTTTCTTTTTTGTACTCGCCAGCCTATTAACATGAAACCTGCACGAGATACAGGGGTGGCATTTGCATTTGCTGCAGAGCTGGTGCTTTGTGCATGGGGAAAAACTGAGAGCGACACAGCATGGGGCAAGGAGCCTTGAAAGGGTATGTCCAATGTCTCTGGATCTGCTCAGCCTGGATACACACAGGCCTGGCCCCATGTGCCCATAACATCTCGGGATGTTCTGTGCAGCCTGAGAGATGCAAGACCCAAACCAAGCCTCTCAGCCTTGTCACTGAAGCTCTGTCAGGGCAGATGCCTTAGCAGAGGCAGTCTCTACCAAGGAAAATCTACTGGCTGACTGGAGAAGCCAAAAGAAGGTTGGCAAAAGGAAGAAATGCTACAGGTGAGCAGCTGAGGTTGACAAAAACCCTTTCCACACCAAGCCAGACCAAATCCTCAATTCCTTCAAGCTAGCAGAGCTCCGCCAGCTCACTGGCACGCAGGCACGTTTCAATTGTTTTGGATTTTTACAGCTGTTCAATAACCAGAACCTGCCATGAAACAGAGGTGTGCTGGCTCCCCATTCTTCTGCCCGTTTGGTTTCTTGAAAGCGGCAGATTTTGTTGCGTGTGTTACCTACAGAAAGAGACAACATTCAGTGTGGAAGGACCCAGGTAACAGAACTCAGCCCCCGCTGAATGCTTTGTGTGCAGGCAGCTGCCCACGGTTTGACAAAGTCCTTTGACACTTCCAGCACTGCAGAGGCGTTCAAGAGGTGGCAGCTGATTTTGGTCTCCGTGACATTGCATTCTGATCACTGACACAAGCACTGTTAAGAAATCTTCCTGGCCTATGAAGAAATAAATAAATAAATGAATGAAAGAAAGAAATCAGAGAAATAATGTCACATTGCTGCTCTCGCCAGCACGGGTTTATGGGAGCAAGAGGGGGAAGAGGGCCTAGAATTAAGTTCCTCTGGCTCTTCTGGCTGCTAAGTTGCCTCATCCCCTGTTCTTCGATCCCACTGTGGCTGGCACTCATTGACTAGGGATAGGACAACATTTAGGTGTCTGCCACACTATGTAAAAAGCTGATGTAATCTGCACACCATAAAGAGGAGGAACCTCCACATAACTGGTATCTTCAGTTGGCAAAAAAATATTTGCCTTGATAGGCCTAAAGAAGGCTGGGAAGAAGCTCAGAGATAGCACAGCCCAGTAGGTCCTATAACAAGAGTGTTTTGTCTGCAGATGCACTTCAACAGCTCAGCTCCTTATGAACTGATTTCACCATCCACTTTTTAAAGTAATAATGAGCCATCCCAGTGCCTTGTCCTGAGCTTCAGGAGCTCCCACCTCTCTGGAGCCAGGATGCTGAGTCCTGGTTGTGTTAGATATGGAAGGGGAAGCCTTTTACTGAACTAATCTTGTTCATGCAGCTTCCAGACTCTAAATGACTGACCACCAGTAAAGTCAGTGCACTTACATCCCTAAGATGTGGGGAAGGGCCCCAGTGTGCTCACACCTTCTCCCCCTTTCCCCTTCACCTCTCTAGTCAGTGGCATCACGAGGGATCAGTACAGAAATAAGAGATAAAGAACATTATGGAAAAAAAATTGGTGTTTATTGAGCAGGCTGCATATGAACAAGAGCAAGAGGAAACAGGATAAATTCATGCTGAGACTTCTGAAGATGGGGATAAGAGGGTAAAAGAGAAGTCTACAGAAGAATATGAATATAATTTGGATATGGTTGGAGCCATGAGATCTGTTAAATTGAATTTCTGTTTGGTGTAACATCCCTTGTATATGTTAATCGGTATGTGTGCTAGCAGCCTGATTTAGTGTTATTATCAAAAAGGGTTCCTCAGCTGCCTTTGTCAAAGGAAGATTACAAATTATTCCAGATAAGTAATGGAACTAAAAACCTTTAAAACTAATTGGCCATTGCGCAATCCCGTTAATATCCTTTCTTGTCTAACAAAAACTGAGAAGGCAATTAAGGGCAAATACCAAAAAACCTTCTGTACCTGGTCTTTTGCATGAAAATATGATTTTTATGCCCCTGGATTTTCCCATCAAGATAAAAAAAAGCCAAACCCCGACAAATGATCATCCATCCATCAACTGCCAACATGACCATGAAAACTATCCACATATTAAAACCTGACTTGAATGGTTTAAGAACCACCCTCTCTGAAGCTTGTTACAGAAAACGGGAATTTCCATAGGGTCTCCATATTAATAAGGAGCCCTGGAATTTACTGAGCTTTGACAAGCCTGAGCTGTAGTGTTCTTTGAGATACAGCTGCCTACTGACAGCTCTGAAAGGGCTGTACTTGCCCAGCAGAGTCTTGGCGAGACATGAAATGGGTTAGAAGGACCCATCTGTGCAACCTGCCGTGTCCCAGTGACAGCTGCTCAGGCTCCATCAGAAAAGGTGAAAACAGACCTTGGAAATTGCTCTAGGGCATCCTGGACCTCCTAGTCATCTTTTATCAATCAGGTCCCAGCTGCTGCTTGATGTTACTATTAATAATCACCTTCATAATCTGTTGGCATTGTTTGCATGATATTGTCTCTGCGGACATCCTTTCCCCAGTCCTCAATGTCCTCGGGGTTGCTTTAAAACAAAATAAAACAGGAAAACAAATGACAGTGCAAGTCATTAAGAGGTGGGATCTGAGGAAATGAGCCCACCGCTGCTGCTGAAAGTCGGCAACAGGCAAACACTGCTCCAGCTGATGGGACCATGAGCCAGCGATGGTGGGGGAATCCCTCCAGAGATGGCTGGGAAAACAGCCCTTCCCAGGACTCCACAGGGATTTGCTCAGCCTAACACAGTTTTACTGTGCCAGTCATTCATGACAGAATTTTCTGAGGCAGCTCCTTGATCTTGACAAACTTTATCCCCTCCTCTACCTTAGCATGCTACCTGCCTTGCTCTTTTGCCTGACTGCAGTAATCTCTCCTGGATGACTTGGATCAGCTGTTAAATCTTTGCTTTATTTAATCCCCCATTTCATATTCACTTGCTCAGTTAAAAGTGGGATAGAGTCAGTCTGACAATTAGGAGTTGAAGAGAAGATACCACACTGACCTCATTGCCGAGCTCCATCCTCCAGCTACGAGCACCTGAACCACTTCCCGAGCTTGAGTTTTCAAATTCATGAATGCCAGCTTTGGACTGCATCTTCATGGACAACGTGGATGCAGCAGTAATTCAGAGGTCTACACATCACTTCAGATATAAGAGGAGGTGCACAGCTTTGGGATTCACACCCCTGCACCAAAGTCTGTTCCCTGCATCGTGGAGGCTGCCAGAGAGCAAAGGTTATTGAGAGCATTGCAGCACTGACCACAACCTCACTGAGCCTTTATGCAGCTTTGTTTTCAAGACGACTAAGTCACTGAATCATAGGATCATTCTGGTTAGAAGAAAACTTTAAAATCATTGAGCCCAACCATTAACCCAGCACTGCCAGGTCACCACTAAACCATGTCCCTCACCTTTGAAACCCCTCCAGGGATGGGGACTCCACCATTGCCCTGGGCAGCCTGGGCCAGCCCTTGACAACCCCTTTATGCAAAGAAATTTTTTCCTAATACCCAACCTAAACCTCGCCTGGTACAACTTGAGGCTGTTTCCTCTTGTCCTGCCTATAGTCACTTGTGAGAAAAGCCCGACCCCTCCCTGTCCCCAGCCTCCTGTCAGGAGATGTCAGNAGGACCCAGCACTTGTCCTAAATCAGAGAAGATTTAGTAAGACCTTGTGGGTAAAACATTGCTCCCTAAACACCCCACCCATGCTAACGTGTTTGTCTCAGTTTCAATAAAAAGCCACCCATTTGGTTGCTGTGTCAGTGTCTTGGCACCAACTCTTTGCCACTTGAGTAGTTACTCAGCCATGGCACCTCTTGACATCACTGTGAGGGCAAACAAACACCAAGTGCGTTACAAAGAGATTGCTGCTGCTCAGAACCCAGGTGAACATTTATGGCTAAAGATAGACTTTGTCTTTAATGAATTACTGCTTTCTACCAGGCTGCACTTTCCATGTCCCTAGTAAAAAGGATCTTAGGAAATCTCATTTAAATTTCAAGGACCTCTTAGGGATAGTTGCTAATGGTTATGCTAATTGGCATAGGGTCTGAGTGACAGTTATGTCCTGGAATGGTTCGCAAATCACATTTTCTTGGAGCTTATTAGCAGACTCATTAACTGTACAACAGTACATTACTTTCAGAAATTCAGATCTAAGCAGAAAATTAAAATTATTTGCTAAATGACCTAATAAAATTGAATAAAATGTGCTGAGAAAGTGAAAACTGAGGTATATCAGGACTCCAGAATTTGGCTAAAAATAATCTCCAGTTACCATTGATGTTCAGCCCTCCTCTGGGAGTAGCTGTAGCCCACATGAGACTCAGTTAAAAACCTGTTTAGATATGAAAACAAATGAGCTCAAATCAACAGGGTCAAAACCCAGCTTGTCACACCCAGAGCTGGCATTAAGATTTACTGCAGACGTGGCTGGGACTTTATCCCATGATGTGTCTTGTGGTTCCTTCTCCACATCTCCATTTCTTCTTCCTTCCACAGTTCCCCATGCAGTCCAAAATCCAAAGAGCCCAGGTATTTAGTTCTACTTACAGTCAAGAGAGGAGACACAATGAAATCACAGAATCCCAGAGTGGTGGGGGTTGGAAGGGACCTCTGGAGATCACCTGGTGCCACCCCCCTGCTCCATCCAGCAAGATCACCCAGAGCAGGGGGCCCAGAGTTGTGTCCAGGTGGGTTTGGAATTTCTCCAGTGAATGAGATTCCACAACCTCTCTGGGCAGCCTGGGCCAAGTTCTGTCATCTGTTCTACACCTTTAATTTTTGTTTTGTTTCTTCTCTGTCTAAGTAAAATAGCAACCAATAGCATTTTAAAGGACTTTAAAGTAATTTTTGAGGCCTTCAGAAAGGTCTGGGAAGGGTCTGGGAAGCCTGTAGTGCTCCTAGCCTGGGGAGATGGCTGTTTTGAATATGGACATGCCAGCACAGTTCAGGCCCCCTCTGATCACTTCTGTTAGGGCACTGGGGAGGTAGGTTTGAGTGGTTGTTCACTTGCAGATCCCACTCCTTAACAGTATGGTGACTATTCTGCATTACCACTGCTTGTCACTATGAAATCAGTTTGATGCACCCTCCATTTTTTTCATGTCCAAAGCTAACTCATCTCCTAACCCAAGGCAATCCACACTGTCCTGCTTCCTTCATCTCAGCTCCGGCAACAGAAGCTGAAGGTTTGCCCTCCAAGCCTTCAGGACTCTAGTTTCAGCACCTTTTCATCTCCCCACTTCGGCTTCCCCCAGACACATTCCAGGAAGCACCGAAGAAGCAGATGTGGATGTATGGAGCAAAGGCACCACCATCCCATGAACAGGCCATACTTCTCCACCAGGTACAGGTTGCAGGTGCCTCCTCTTTCTCCAAGTCTCTTCTCAGACTATTAGATTGTGTGGAGAAAGGTTAACCAGGGTCTGTGATAAGGTCAAGGGCCAGCATGGACAGATGTCTACTGACTGAAGGCTACTACGAGTATCCCACCTACCTTTTCTATCACAGAACTCTGTGAAGATCCTGCAAGGAGAATTTCTGCTAAGTCTAACTGCATTCAAGTCCATAAAAGTGGTTTTATCTCAGCAGGCCCTTTGAAAGCTTTTTCCTCAAATTACATTGGAAATGCTGATCTAATCCACATATTACTGTTGATTCTAATATGGTCCAAATTTAAAGTGCTTACAAGCTCATGAGCAATCCAACCTGGGGAAGCTGGAGAGGCCAAATCATTAAAGTGAAAATAGGGGGAAACAGGCTCTAGGGAGATTTGCTTTTTAGAAAAACACTCTACTTTTGACAGAATTTGTCATATTTTCCCCTGATAAACAGGGAAATCTCCTGTAGTAAAGAACCTGTGAAACTGTCACTGGAACCTGTTGCTGTCACTGCAACACAAGGCATTATAATCTTAGATACAAACGTTGGGAATATGTATATACACTATATACACTAATATAGAGCATAGTATTTCACCACAGGAAGGCTATATAATCTGCAGCACAGAGCACAGCCACTCTGGGTGGCAAAGTGCCCCTACTCAGTGAGATTTAGCTGTGTTGTGATGATTAGAAGGTGTCTCCAGGTACCTCTGAGTACTGATGTGGTGTGTGGACCTCACATTCTGGGGAACAGTGTGAGGAGAGTGAGCAGCAGGACTTCCTCAGGAATTAATTAACAGCATAGATGGCCATTCCTTCAGGACCCAGACATTCCCCAGGCCAGGCTGGACTGAGTGTGGAAATTTTGGCAAAAGACTGGTCTGACCTGCTACTAAAAGAGTCAGGGCCAAAATGTTTGTTTCCAAGTCTGAACCTACCTGGTGCTCTGAGATCTGGACTTGGCATTTCTGTTTGCTGTCTTCTTGGGCACAGTGAGCAAAGAGGGTGGCCAGGAGAGAAGGACACCATTGGTGTGCCACAGAATCACAGAACAGGGTTGGAAGAGACTTCTGGGGATCATTTCATCCAACACCCCCTTGCTAAAGCAGGGTGACCCAGAGCAGAGTGCCCAGGATCAGGTCCAGGTGAATTTTGAATCTCTCCAGAGGAGACACAACCTCTCTGGGCAGCCTCTGAGTCCAGAAGCCAAACAAGAAATACAGGCAAATAGAAACTGATGTCCTAGGAGTGAAGAACAGCTAGGACAACAAATCATAACAGGAGGAATACTCAACTTCTTTAAAATATCAGACTCGAAGTGTATGAGAATCAAGAAGCCCAGTATCTGACAACACCTGAATCCTTAGACTTGCTTAAGTTTCACAAGCTGTCTGGAAGTCTAAGGAGTCAAAGCAACCACATGACAGAAACATTCATGCAGTGCCTTTCATCCCAAGCACTTTTCACATTAGTGTCTCAGTTGCGTCTCCAGATGAGTTTCCATTTAGCTTCAGAAGCTGCTCAGCATGCTGGAAAATGAGCCTACTCATTTAGGAAACTGCATGCAAAGTTGGGAACTCAGCAGTACACTGCTACACTTGAAAATGCTCATCTGGCTTGATTTCTACTTGCCTAGTTTTGAAATGGGGACAAAGAAACCTCTAAACCCTGCACAGGTCTCCAGAAATTGAATTGAGTGGCAGTGGCTGAGGCTGGGGCTCTGCAGCGGTAGAGGGAGCGGTCACCTTGTGAGCATCCTTCAGCCCTGGATTTCACAGGATCTCACTTCCGACACAAACTCACCGGTTCTACTAGAGACTCCAATTTCCCAATTTTTTCACTCAAATCTAGAAGCTACAGCCACTGTTTCAAGGCTTCCAACCTATCCCCAGGCAGCATTATCCCAATAGTCTTAGAAGGGGAAGCTATTTCAAGCACTCAGCCTTTAAAAGCACACCCCAAGTATCTGCAGCCCATCCTGTCGGCTGTTGGGAGTTTCTTCGTGCAGTTACATCTTTCCACTGTATTTCTGTGCCTGTAGTAATAAAAACAAGGCAATAATTTAGCTCCCATGATTGTTGTACTGAAGCTTGTTTTTTATCCCAGTCTCTTATCTTCTCCATTCAGAGCCAGCGTATCTTATTACTTTGCAGCAAACATGGTCAGAGATGAAAGATTCTGTCATATATTTTCCTTCATATTAAACCACAAGGCTTCATCCTTCTCTTTCATTTTTCAATCTTGGACTTTATTGTTTCTGACTATCTCTGCCACATGTGATTTTGACTTTCATGCAGATGCGAATATGTGCTTTTCTCTACTTATTCTCTTTATCACAACTAAACAAATTGGGAGGACTTTAAAATAACTGGCCACTCAATGCTGTTTCATCAGTTATTTGCTGCAATACCTTTACCAGAGTGGGCTCAGGGTTATGCAGATACCAGAATAAAATGTTTTTGAAGACTTGTGATATTTCTACATGGTCTCTTTACCTGTTTCATTCAGGATTGTGCCACAACAGGAAACAAATGACCTAGAAGCAGTAGTGTCAGGCCAGATCTTGCCCATGCCAACACAGAGGACAAGAACTCAGGCAGGTCTCAGGAGGATGCTGTGGGACTGGCTAAACTGAATCATGTTCTCCTCCCTGTATCAGCAAAACACAGCCCAGATGCAGGTAAGGATTAAAATTCTTGATCATTCAGTACCACAGTTAATTATTTTCCCCTCTGTCTTCTCCCTTCAGATCTCAGATACTTTTTCATGGTAAAGAGTTGGGTTTGCTCCAGACTCAGCAAGCATCACTTTTACCCTGCTGAGAGAGAAATGGGGGGGCAAAAAAATAGTCAGAGTTTTGAAAACTATTTAAATAGTAATAGTTCACCTTTTTAATTTGTATTTTGAGGATGGAATGGAAGAGAAGCCAGAAAGATCACAGTGCCTGAAGGATTAGTATCTGATTTGAGTTTAAAGAAGCAATCACATCACCTAATTTAGTCTGCTAGTGCCAGAAGCCATACTTCTCTAGATAATGAATGAGACGAGGTGGTTATTCTAAAGGGAGGTTCAAGAAGTGCTAAACCCACAAAACTTACAAGCACTGCCCACCCTCATCTTATTTCATTTGCATCCCATTTCCACCATGGTTCACCTCCCTTTCTGCTTTCCAGAAAGGAGCTGGAGCACCTTTCAGACAGATCCTTTCCAGGACAGTTAGCAGACAAGGATCAGCATGAATCACTAAGGAAACCCATCCTGCTGTGAGGACCCTTCCACCCACTTCAGATAAGCAGTGGCTAGAGCTACAGCATGGAAGACCTGAATGACTGTCAGAAGACCACTTATTTGGTCTATAGAGAGCTTAAAAGATGCAAACCCCCTCATGTTTTGGTTCCAATGTCTCTAAAGGAGGTAGAGACAGGAGTTAGAATCACAGAATGCTTTTGGGTTAGAAGGGACCTCATCTGGTCCAACCCCCCTGCAGGGAGCAGGGCCATCTGCAGCCAGAGCAGGGTGCTCAGAGCCCTGGCCAACCTCACCTGGAATGGTTCCAGGAATGGGGCAGCCACCACCTCTCTGGGCAGCCTGAGTTGCACTAATCCAGTGTAGTACTTGTACTCTCAACCATAACTACTCCTTGTCCTTTCACAGAAAGCTGCAAGAGTCATGTTCTTCCTATAAAAGCACAGAAAGCCGGGTATGGCTGAATTCCTTCAGGGGTGTGTGACACCCACAAGAGCTCTCCTCCCTTCGCACTGAGTTTTTTAGGCAGTGCACAGTGGATCAGTCCATCACATCACTGCAACTTTTATCAGGTACCAGCTGTACAGAAAAAAAAGCCCTATGGTTTTCCCCTGGATGCACTGTTCACTGAGCCACAAAAAGTCCACCTTTACATGGTTACTTTGCAGTTGTCCACCCACAGTTTAGCTGAAACAGTGGGCTGGAATGGTACAAAAGGAGACCCAATAGGGAACATTGCTGGGTGTGAATTCCTATTCACACCTCTAATTAGTGTCAGTGGAGACATCAGTGGTGTAGTCACATTAATTACACATGAATGACAGCTACAATAGCTTTGAGAATAAGTACAATTTTACTAGAGTGCCAAAAAGGACATACCTTCAACATAACACGAATACCGAATGTATTAAGAAATAGATTTGTGGTTTAAATATTTTAATATTAAAAGAGCGTATATTACAGCAGCATTAGAAAAGATGACCAAAAATTGGAAATACGCTTAGTACTATGCTAGTGGTAATTACTTACTGAAAGTTTCTTACAAGATGGAGCTATAAATACGCCCATGGTGGTCATTAAGCCTTCCCAAATCTCATCTGGTAGGCACCATCTGGTCTGGCCTTTGCTGTAAGAAGGTGTACATGACTTGCAAGCACGAATGCACACAAACTATTCATATGCTGAAAGCTGCACAGCCCTGATTCAGTTTGAGGAACTGAGAGTGCTCCACGCACGTTCAGTGCACAGTGAAGTTGTGCACAGGGCCAACCACTGCAATTCAGTCCACAACTGATAGAAAGTCTCCAAAGGGTGATGTAGACCATGCATGGGCTCAGTCAGTGTCTCCCTTGATAGAGGGAGCTTGGGCAGTCTTCTAACGTTCAGTGGCTACGGTTGGGCAGAAGAACTCCAGGTGGCTGAAGCCCTGTGCCAGTGGAGTCCCATGGCACTGTAGGTGTAGATGAGGACGTGTCTTGGCAGAGGGTGCATCTACAAGGCAGTGCAGGGTTTGATGGTAGCACAGGTAGACATGCCTGCAGTAGCTCTGATCTGTCACCGGCAACAAATGAACATGCCACAGCCCATCTTTCCCAAACTAACTGCAGAGATCTGGAAATCTCCACCGCTGCCAGAGCAGGCAAGTCTGAAGTGTTGCCCTTTCCCTGGTTCCTGACTGGAAAAGGAGCATTTACAATTGTACTCCCTTAATGCCTTCATGCAAAAAGAAACAACTTCCAAGATGTACAGAGATCAAAAGCCTTGCTTCAAACAGCATTCTGCTGCTGAGCATTACCAACGCTGGGATTTTTTAAATTTTTCTCTTTAAGAGGCATTTTCCTGGCCATTAGCACCCCCAGTACTCCTGTGCACAAGTCCATTACCTCTAACATGGTAGAGCTGACAAGCGGCAAGAGCTGTGTAGCTCCCCGATGGTTAAATCTATAGGAAACCTCTGGTGTTTAATGAAACCCCTATGGAGACCTCCATATTAGCTATGGTTTAATGCTCCATAATGGCAGCGAGTAATTTGTCTATGAGCAACAGCAACTCCTAGTTCTCTGTGCATTAAGAGTTATTTATGAGGTAATTTCAACAGTTTCACACTGGCTGGTCATTATGTTACTGAAGGCTAACTGTCAGCAGTTGTACCCTGGGAGGAGAGAAATACTTTCCCTGTCACTGGCTAAGTAGTAAACAATGACACGGGAGCACTTGCATGTTGGGGTGTGCACAACCGGGAGAAAGATGGCAGAAGAAACAGCTCTGCAAGAAACCCTCTGAGATCTCTGCACAGACAAGAGTCTGCTTCCCATCTCACTCCCACCAGCTCTGCCCCAAGGCTTCCCCATGCATGGTGGCCTCTGTTATTTTCCTCCTCTTGACTCTGTTTCCAACAGTTGTTCTGGAGAAGATGTTAAAGAGCAAGGAGAACATAGGGAACGGCCCAGAGATACTGATGAGCTGGAGAGCCAAGACATGGCACCTCATGTAGGAGATATGCTGTGATGTGGGGAAAGAACAGCTGATACAGAAGCTTCTGAGATGCTGCTGAGGCAGGTGCAGGACAGCAGAGAATGGTCACATGGTGGCCAAACAGGTGAAGCTAATATCTGCACTTTCTGGAGCATGCAGAACATTGTACAACTCCTGCCTAGCACTTCAGCTCCAGGTGTGTGCTGCAGACAGGCTGTGGGACCACAACCCGTGAAAACAGAAAGTTGAGGGCACAGCCACAAAGCTGTAACAAAGGCTCTTGTTGCAGGGTGACGGCAGTCACGGGACACTGGCAGAGGAGGATGGGACTACAGCCACATGCAGAGTGGCAACATAGCAGACAAACTGGGATTAGGAGGGTGTAGAAGAAGCTCTAGCCATCAGCTGGCCAGAAGTGACAGTGAAAACAGGAGCTTTAGGAAAGAAGCAGAAGGTGACTAACTATGGAAGTGATAACTACAGAATGGAAAGAGCAAAACCACACATTAAAAATAGGAAAAGACATCACAGACTGGCACTTTTGTGAGCCTGGGATGCCAGTGGCCTGCAGAAGATGAGGACCCTGCTGTCAGGCACAGTCCTCACTATGTGCTGGTAGTGCTCTGGCCTTGGGAGATCAGCAGCCACTGCTGTAAGAGTCAAAATAATAAATAATATCAAAAGGAAGCATATTAGCAACCCAGATGATACTGAACAGAGTAGGACTGTGGTTAGAAGCAAGAAATTAGTGAGAAGGAGGTGCTTAGGAACCATTTGAGTGCTGATAGTTGCTGGGACAGCAGTACAAGTGATTCGTTGTTCAGATGGTGTTGTTTCTTCTTTAAAAAGTTTCCTAAAAAAAAAAAAAAACCAATCAAAAAACAAACCAGCAAACAATAGCAGGAGCACATGAACAATTGTGTAGGATGGAAGCAGATTGCTCCTATACTGAAAAGCTGCAGGATCTTCCTCCCCTGGTGTCCCTAACGCTCAGACCCTGCTGGCTGTCCTCCTCCCAACAATATGCTGCTCAGCAGAACTAGACACTTGATGATGTTGGTCTTTTAGGTAGCTTCAAGCCACGACTTCTCCTGAGTTCATTCTGTTGTCAGTCTGCAAGCCAGAAATGAGCCCAGCCTTTTCTTTTTCTCCCAGAGCTCTGCGGGTTCTGTTAAATTATATGGCAGATATGATGCTGCACAAATTTGTAGAGCAGATGTGCTCACTGAGAAGGTCCTGTAGCTAGAACCACTTTTTTGGACTGGAAGTTCACATCAGGAGATTTACTTAAGGGAAACATAACTCCTTGTCGGTATGTACGGCTTGGCTGAAGCCAGTTAAAACACATGTGCCTATCAGAAGGAGCATCATCTGGCTTTCTGGATGCAGCCCAAGAGAGATATTAAAAATAAACCTCTTGCTTCCATTGTCCATTTCCCCCACCTGAAAGCTTCAACCTCTGCGGAGTTTTGCCCCAGGGTTGTGATGGAGAATCTCCCTCCCTGGAGCAGAGCTGTCCCATGTTCCAGCTCATGCTTGGCAAGCCGTGGGGCAGGTGGAGCAGTTGTGACTGTGGACAGCTGAACACATGGACAACTTCGAGCAGGGCTGGTCAACATTACATCAGCAGAACAAACCCATTATGAAACTTCAAGACCACATGCAGGAGGTCTTCCTTCTTCAAAGAACCAAAGACATCTTCAGCACTCCTAAAACAATCCTTTCTCCATAGCCCTGTGCACAGAAACAGCTCAGTCCCTATTGCTGAGACCTTCAAAAAAGATTCAGGCTGAGCCAGGTACCCAGCACAGAAAATTTCAGCTTAAGCTGTTTGTTTGAAAGAGGATAAAAAGGTCTTATAATGGGAAGTGCTGGGTCAGCACTATGGTGCATTGTGGCTTTGGTACATACCCAAGCAGGTCTCTTTCTAGGCCTAGGGAAGAATTCCTTAACATGCAAACAGTTCTATAAACTATAAAATATACTGCAAATATCAGAGGGAAAAAAAAAAAAA
>VWZY01012091.1:255898-292218 GCA_013399075.1 Chloroceryle aenea
AAAAAAAAAAAAAAAAAAAAGGTACTCTTTTGGACACAAGATCTCCTGACTGTGGGAAGAAACTCAGAAATTTCAGCATTTACTGAGTAAATCGATACCTCCTTAACTGAATCCATAAAACTCCTAGAAAACCCTCCACCTGCTACCTCACACTATGACTTTTTTCTTTCTTTTTGCTATCAATATCACCAGTCTGCCACAGATACGAGCTGAAAAGCCATTATATTGCCCTGAAAATACCAGTTCTGGATTCCCTAAGGATTTTTCTGAAATGATTCAATGAGAACTGGACCTGCATAAGAGCATCCAGAGTTGAACTTCATCATTTTCCAATAATTGAAATTATCTGGACCAAGACAGGTGAGCGCAGAGTGGAGGAGTCCAATTCCTCACTCACAGCATCACAGAATGTTAGGGGTTGGAAGTGACCTCAAAAGATCATCTAGTCCAACCCCCTGCACAGGAACATGTCCAGGTGGGTTTTGAATGTCTTCAGAGGAGACTCCACAACTTGCCTGGGAAACCTGTTCCAGTTGTCACCCTCACTGTGAAAGAGTTTCTCCTTACGTTTACATGGAACGTCCTCTGTTCCAGCTGGCACTCGTTGCCCTTTGTCCTATCATTGGACATGACTGAAAAGAGCCTGGCTCCATCCTCACTTGCCCTTTATATATTTATAACCATTAATGAGGTCATCCCTCAGTCTTCTCCAAGCTAAAGAGATCCATCTCCCTCGGATTTTCCTTATACGGGAGATGTTCCACACCCCTGAGCTTCCTCAAGCCAGAGCAACCCCTTAATCACACCGATTCACTCAGCATTGACTCCACTTCTCCATCCCATGCCCCACCCCAGCAATTCTTCATAAACCAGAGCACCACTCTATTTTCTAACAGTCATTAACCATGCAGCTTACAGAGGCATTAATGCTGTGCCTTGGAACATTAACTAGACCTCCTAAGGCACAGAGGGAGCAGCAGGAGACTCACAAGCATGTACTTTGATACATCACATGTACTAAAGCTGTACTTTCATATTTACAAAACCTGGTACTGAGCTCATTGCCAAGCCAGTGCGTGCGAGGAGGTTTTAGAAGAAGCCAAGACTGTACTGGTGTAAAACTGCCTTCAGAGAGATCAGATCATTTTATTTTGTATTTTAGTTTAAGTTATTTTATTATTTCTTTTTATGTTCTTTCATTTTATTACTTTTATTTTCTTTTAATTAATTTATTTATTTTATTTTACCCAGAGAGGGTAAAAGCCTGACTCACCTTCCTTTTTCACTACTTTAGAGAACAAGCAGTTCATTAGCAAATGAAGCAAGGCAATGAGAAAGTCCTTTTGCCAAACCCCCTTAATATAAAAACCTTCAGATTACTTTATTGTTTTCTGGACTTTCTGCTCAAATTCAAGATACCACCAGGCAGTGAGGACACACACCTGGCAGCGGTGTAACTCCAAGGTGGGTCTTTGTGCAAGTAGCTGCCTGACAGCAAGGTACCTGGAATGGACTTTTACTGGGAAGAAAAGTGATTTCCTGGCATTTTCAAATCAAGCTTCTTCAGAAACAAATGTGCTCAGAAGAGTTAACCTTGGACTAGGTTCAGCAAAGTTGTTTGTTTGTTTCACTGTGATAGCACAAACAATGGCTCATTCATACTTCGGAATGTTTTTAAGTGGTCAGAGATAAAAAGAAGCTGCTATAGTTGGAATTTCAATATATACAATTGCAGTGATTCACACTGCTGGAATTATTTATTTACACTTGTAAATTGGGTACTTTTACAAAGCTGACTGCTACTGAAATCGATGGAGCTGCTTCTGTGCGTTAAAAATTCTCCTACTCACCTCTGCAAGTCTTCTGGTTTTATAACATACCTTAAAATCAGGGTGTCACTTCCACTGTACACCAGTTACAAGTAAGATTGGCGTGAGAGATAAGATAAATTCATGTAATAAAATGAAGATGCTCGTTGAACATTTGGAGGGGGAACGCACTGTGTCAGTTTTAACGAGGCCCTTGTGGACCTGGGTTTGAAAGCCCTGGTTGCCCTTGGAGCAATGCTGTACTTCTGCCCAGGCTCACCAGAAGTGAACTAACTCAGGGGTGACTTGCCCAGAACAGAATAAAACAGGGTTAATGTGTTTGACACATCCTCCTTCCCAGCCCCAAAATGCTTCCACCTCAGGGTCTTCCTGAATTAAAGTGAAATGCTTTATACTTTGAAAGGCTCAGATTCTCTTCCATGAACTCCTGGAACAGGGGGAAATAGTAACCAATCATAGATTCATTCTGGTTGGAAGAGACCCAAATCATCAAACCCAACTATTCCCCCAGCACTGCCAGAGCACCACTGACCCCTGGCCCTCAGCACCACAGCTCCATGGCTTTGAAACCCCTCCAGGGGTCACGGGGACTGCACCCCTGCCCTGGGCAGCCTGGGACAGGCTTGGACAAAGAGATTTTTCCTAATATCCAACCTAAACCTCCCCTGGTACAACTTGAGGCTGTTTCCTTCTGTTCTATTACTTGCTATATGGGAGACCAGACCAATCCCCACCTCATTACGACCTCATTTCAGGTGGTTGGAAGTGAGAAGGTCTCCACTCAGCCTCCTTTTCTCCAGGCTGAACAACCCCAACTCCCTCAGCTGCTCCTCACCACCCTTGTGCTCCAGCCCCTTCCCCAGCTCTGTTGCCCTTCTCTGGCCACGCTCCAGCCCCTCAGTGTCCTTCTGGAAGTGAGGGGCTCAAAAGTGACCCCAGGATTCAAGGTGTGGCCTGTCCAGACCCCTCTGTAGAGCCCAGTCAGTCTCAATCCACCCCCTCTCGCCTTCCGTCCTCAGTTTCATGGATCTCCATGTCCTCCTCAGCTGTTTGGGTTTTTCCAGGATGCCACAAAGGGGGTAACAGACTGTTACAAATGATCAGACATATTTACAAACAAGCTATTGTGGTTTTTAAACCTAGAGCAACTTCAGCAACCCCCACAGAGTAACATTTGCAGAAACTGTTGATAAAAAGGAACTTTTATGCGAAGTACCAGAGGAGAAAATTCAGTGTATTTCCAGCTAATCAGATGAAACCAGTAACTACAATGTCATTATTGTGAGCAAGTTGTTCTGTCTGTACATATAGTGCAAAACTTTGCAGCATCAAAGCTATTTATATCTGCAATTTGTCCTTGCTGCAGATATAAAGTATAACCACAAGACACAAGAACAAATGAGAAATGATGCCTTGGGGGAGAATAAGTTTAGGCTGGAAATTAGAAGGATCCTAGCAGTGAAGGGAATGAAGTGTTTGAACATCCTTCAGCTTGGAGTAGGAAGACAAAAAAAAGCCTCAGTGGTTTTGTCCTGTCTGTCATTAACTTCATTTGATTCAACACAGCGGAGATTTGCAGTAAGTTATCGAAATTGGAGCTTTTGGACCAAAAACTAGGAGTCAATATGAGCTGCTTCTGAATCCAATCCAACGTGTGGACTCATTAAATGAGCTGAGGGAGGTCTCCGAACAGCCCTTCATGGGCAGGTGTCTGCGTAACTCAGATGGCAGCTCAACCTGCAGCCGCTGCCGGCAGCGGGAGCTGCAGAATGACCTGAGGGATGTGCTCCTCACAGGATTGCTCACTCCCAGAGGAAACCTATTTATGGCGAAGTCAGGGCTCTCGTCCAATGGCATGCACACTTGAGAAAGACCAAACTGACACTACCTGCACCATAAAAGCTGAGCTTTCATTTCCAAGGCTGACAGTGTTTGCTTTTGCCAGTGTGACACTTCCAGGGGAAAAAAAGAGCTTTTTTGCTTTTTGACCTTCACAGGAGGAGGCAGAACACTTATGTCCAACATAGTAATGTGCTTTTAGGGTTTTTGTTGTTTGCAGTTGTGTTTTGTTTGGATTTTTAATGTGGGGGTTTGGTTTGATGTGATTTTTTTACAAGCTCATGAGTAGCTCCAGGTGACATGAAAGCCAGGGGAAAAACATCACTGCCAAGAAGCAGAGAGCAAGTCTTGTGCATTTATTTGCCCTTGCCCCTGCAATTGCAATGGAAAAAAGGCCACTGAAAATGTCATTGTCTGTGCACATGGAGTTTGAAGGTGGTCAGCAGGGTGCCAGATGCTTTAAGTAATAGTCCAAATAGTCAGTGTTTGCTGTGGGGAGCCCAGGGCACAGGGCTTGGTGATGCGGGGGGGCAGGTGCAGTGTGGAAACTTTTTCACTGCAGCTTTTGATTTAAATAGTCGAGCAGTTAACATTATTGCTAATCACTGCTCTCACAGGGCCGAGCTGCCAGTACTTTGGTGGCAAAAGAAAAAGAGGTTCCCTACCTGACAAGGATCACAGCAAAACAGCAGGAGGAAACCCAGATGAACGATGGGGCTGAAGAAGGTGCTGGCACAGGCATGTGAACCTGCATCTCGTGCTTTGGGAACACAATGGATTAATCAGTGGCTGTTCTGAGGCAGGGAGTGATGTGTAGGAAGAGTTATTCCCTTGACAAGGAGAATAAAAAGGATTCATCAGCTATACAGAACTGTATTTTAATTTAACATTTTTATCAGGGACAGGCTTTTAGGAGGGATCAATTGAAAACATTGACTGCAAACACAGAAGACCACAGCAAGTAAACAATTCCACTAACTGTGTTTGCCTAGATTGTGCCCACTGGCTTCAGGTTTTTGGATGCAGTCCTTTGCTGGTGGAATGGCAGATCAGGCCTGTATCTAATGCATACCCTGACTATAAAAACACAGAGGATCTTTACTGTTGCTACGCAACATCCCAACATGGCAATTATTTGACAAGTTTATGCCCCCAATGCCCTCAGTTTGCTTTGCCGTCCCCTTAGCTAGATCACCAGGTTTTGCAGCATCACGTACTTTCAGTCAGAATCACGTTGCAGTCATTCCCCTCTGTGTATGGGCAAGGTAAGGATGCCTCCATAGCAAAAAATACCCCTCACAAACAACAACAACAAACATTAAAAACCCCAACATTAAATCCCCAAGCGCCCCCCGAGCCCATCATCAGTACTTCATTCTCAGGATCAGGCTCATACCACAGAGCTTCTTCCCCATCTGGAAAGCAGCACTGACTTTGCCTGACATTTTGTTTTGTCTAATGGGTTTTATTGCAGGAAGAAAAATGAGTATTTGCAGCCCAGGTGATTCTTCTTGTGGGGTAGTGAGAAAGAGTAACAGTTGCATCAGAACCAACCCCACCACAGACCAAACCATCCCTCTTGACTCTCCTGCAACCTCCATCCTGCCCATGTCACTCCTCCTGTACCTTAGCCTCTATTCATCTTATCTGCCAGTGTTTCATAGTGAAAAAGCTAACTGGGAAGACCTTTAACCACCTTCAGCTGGGCTTCATTGTACAGGGCACTGCTGACAAAGTTCTTGCTTTTATATCTGACTTTTCAAAGTGAGACAAAGTCTGCACTACAGGATTTTGGAAACTGTTCAATCTACCCGTGTCTCAAAGTACAAAGGAGAAATCCATATGCTGAACATTTGCACAGATTTATTAAGTGACCAATCACATAGGAATCTGATGCCATATATATAAATATGGTTTCAGGTAGTTGGAGGAAAGCAGAGTGTATTCCTCTAACAGATGCAATAATGTCAAATGTTCTGCACTGAACCAAGCTCTAGGAGCAAAATTAATAACAAAAAACAGAAACAGTCTCTACAAAGGTGTAACAGCACCTTCCCTTCAGTAAGCAGCTGGCAGCTTGCTCATCCAGGTGTAATCTCTGCAGGAACACACCAAACCCTGAGCAGCAGCCCTGTATTTTGTGCTGCATCTGAAAACACCCCGGGTGCTATTGCAGAGGTGAGCTGAACAATGCCACTGCACAGGGGTGAGCTGNACCTTTTAGCTCCTACTGGACCTTGCAGTGCCACAACAGCTCTCAGCCTGCGAGGGTGCTCAGCGGTGGAGAAAACAACGGTAAACCTTAAAGAGGGGTTTCACATGACTGAAGAAATAGCACCTCTCTCTTTCCATGCTTGGGGGAAATAATGTTAGGTTCAGTGGGGACCACTCAGGAGGGGATCAATCCCACCCACCATAAATAAAGTGGTGCTATTCATAGTTAAAAGACGAGCATCACACCATAATGACCCATAAAATGAAAATCATAGGAACAGGGCTCTGCTGGCTCTGTGATTTATACCTCTCTAGATTGGTAAATAATGGGGACTCTTGCTGGTTTTTTTTTTTGCTTTCTTGTACAAGAGCTCCCATTATCTGAGCCAGAATTGAAAATGCAAAGTGAAGCAGATGTTTGTCAGAGCCCTAGTGCTGTACATCTCTGCACCTTAAAGGAAAAGGTAGCATTTTGCATTAAAAAAGTTGTGTATGCAGTATGATTGCTACTAAAAAGGGAACCTGTTAAAAGGTCACCAGTCTTCACCGGTATCAAGCCACAGCAGTGTCACCCTGCACTCAGTGCCAGAAATGTGTTAACAACCTAGCTGTATTTCAGCTGAAATGCCACTGTCACAGCTGGAGCTTGAAGGACGGCTGTAGCTCATCCCTGCCTTTCACCATGGCTTTCTGGAGGTCTTCATCCAGGGGACCTCTCACCCTGTGTATGGAAAGGGGACAGCCCCAGGAGTCAGGGTATTTCCCTGCCTAGCATTTGAACCTTCACAGGTCTGCACATCTGCTCCTGTAATGTCCCCCCCGCTTTCTGTCCTGGAAAGCAGTGCTGAAGGAGGACCAAGAAACACCACAGGAGGTACCTGCTGGTTGCAGCATGAGCAGGGAGATCTGCAGAAGAAGCTGAGATGGAGGCACGGGGCCACATGAGCCAGGAGAGGCAAGCAAGTCCAGGAGAGCCCACAGAAGGTGGGGAAGGGTGAGAACTGGTCAGAGGAGGCAATGAGCAAGGTCAGGCTTAGCATGCATGCAGCCCTGCTTGGGGAGTCAAAGGTCTGAGCTTAACTGGAGCCCTGCTGAGGCTGGAGGCCCAGCTGAGGCTCAGCAGGACAGTGGGAGCCTTAGTGCTTGCAGGACCCTAATGATAGCACCTCTAACTTACTTGTGTCACTCTAGTACCACTCTCCTGGGGCAGAGGTGTGTGCACTTTGTTTCTCTGTCTCTCTGGAGGATGGATTTTTTTCTCTGCACTGAGTGAAGAAAATTCTGGGCCCCTAAGACATAATTCTCTTCAGCAGGATCTTCTCTGTGCACTGCCCTTTTTAGGTATAGAACCTGTGCTGGTGCACAGGCTCCATTGCTTTGTTTTCGGGCTCACCTGGCTCAGGAAAGACAGGGAATCCTGCTACAAAGCTGTGTTCCAAGCAAACCCACTTCATGTCTTTGTCCAGTCCTAGAAGAATCTTTCTGTAGCCCAGAACTGAACTATGAGCTACAGGTCCCCACCAAACCCATCACTGCTTATCAAAGGACAAACCTTCTCTGTGCATTGACCTCCACTTGTACCACGCTGGGTAGCACCCAGCAAAGACAGCTGCAGGGAGGTGATGAAGGCAAGATTAAGAAGCTGATCCCAGAAGTGCCAGCAGAAGGGCTTATTTGTACCCTGTTCTCCAGTTTGTACCTGGTGTGAAAGCCCCAAACAGGGCCTTTGAAAACAGATGCCCCTTAGAGAGGTATTTTGTGCCAGCAGCACTGATCAGGTGGTATAAAGTAGAAGGGGCCTTCTTTAGGGCCATCACAATATATGGTGATGTTAAGGTATCCATGTCTTTTGTCATCCATGAATGATTGAAGTAGAAGCCTCCAACTGATGTTTGAGGTGATATGAAGCCAGAGAAGAATATTTTTAACATGAGTTTTGGGGTGGATGAGCACCTGTCTCAGGCTTATTGATACTTGGGTTTGGGGTTTGTTTCCAAAATAGCATTACTTGACTCACTGGGACTTGTTACACTTCTGTCTTATTGGCCAAACTTCCCCAAGTGACTAAAACACACGCGTGAAGTGCAGAGTCTGATGCAGCAGCTGTGGTCCTTGTGGAGATAAAACAACCATCACAAAAGTAGTCTTTTTTTCTGAAAACTTTCCATAAGCAACCAAAGAGCATGGGGAATTTTAAAACTGAAAAAAAAAAAACCAAAATGCCCAAGAGAGATTTTCATGTTTACCTCATGTGCACTAAAATCTATAATAAAGCTTTAAGAAATAGGCTGTATTTCTCCTCCAGACATTCCCAACGTGTAATAGGGCTCATTTGAATTGGAAAAAAGAAAAGTCTTGGAGTCACTGTAGACATAAACTTGGGGGCTTTCCAGTAAATTCAATTTATTTTGGACTTTTCATGTGGGCCTAACTGAGCCTTGAAAGATTCAGGAGAAATTTTTGGAACCTCTGTGTTAATATTTTTCTCTCTGTTACACAGCGGGAGCCTGAAACGGTTGCATTTATAGCATGAGATTCACTTCAGTGTTACATCTGGATGCATCATACTCCGGCTCCATCCCAAAAAGTTTTCCCTTTTTTAAATGCAGATGAGAAATTATCCTCATAGTGATTGCAAAAATCCCAAACCCCAAAAAATAGGAAAAATCTGCAAAATGTTTTCTCTCCTCTTTAACTTTCTTAATTTTCTCATTTAAGTCATTTAAGGTCTTGGATCACATGATGAAAGAAGGGAGACTGCCTTCCAGTGTCCACAGAAACTTTGAACTAGAGACAGCTGCATTTTCTACTTAATTTCTACCAAAGAACTAAGTTTTCTCAGCTTTGTGGCAGTGCCATCTCTCTGTCACTCATCAGGGCTTTTTCTTTTATCTAGTTAAATATATAGAGATAGGCAAAGCACATGTGTGAGTGCTGCATGGCAGGAGCTCAGGGCCTGAGGGAGCCACAGGAGATCATCTCGTTTATTTTCTTGCCCCAGGGCATGACCAATCCTCCCTGCATCATCCTTGACAGATGTTAGCCACAAGCATCTTCAGTCAGGCCACAGGGAATGGCACCAAAATTGAGTGAAGTACACCAGGATCCATCAACGGTGGCTCTGAATTTCCAAATGCAGTTGTTGTTAGTGGGGTGGTTTCACTGGGGATAGTCTCTTTTAAAAGCAATATTGTGAGGAGACCAAATCATTGCTAGCTCAGCCCAAGTGAGCAGAAGTGTGGAAAGCTTGGGAGGGTTATTGCATTCTGGTTTGCACAGGAAAGGCACTGGACAGAAAAGGCAGTAAATGGTTACTTTTGGTTTGTTGGGGTTTTTTACCCCTTCAGTCAGATAAAGAAGTTCTGCCTCCACTTTGGCTACACAAAGAATTTCATCCCTAGAGATGAAGGTTTCTCAGCAAGCAGATTCATTGCCACAAAGTGGAAGACAAGATGGTCCACTCACCTATTGGTTAATTAAAGTTCATTTACCTTTGCTGGACGTAGTTTGCAACTATTCCCAATCACTTGAGTTTTATTTTGATAACATGTTCGGGCAGGATGCCCCCCTTGCAATGGTCAGCCCAAAAAACCTCTCTCCACTCCCTGTAGGGCAACAGGTGCCTTTAAAATCTCCACCGATGCCTTGGCACCAATATAATTACTTTTCCAGCAGGAAGGCTGCTGGAGAGCTGGGTCTGACTGTCAGGTGTCTGAAGACCTGAATATATCACATGGTTCAGAACCAATGTGATTATGCAAAATTAAGCTCTGTGTGTGCCTGGGAGTGCACGCGGGTGTGGAGATGAAGTGAACACGATAGCTCTCCCCAAACATGACTGCTTTTTCTAAGATAGTGAAAAATTTCTGCTGTCAAATAAATGCTCACAGAGTGCTAATGGAAAGTGGAATCTGAGCAGAAATTAAGGTTCTACCAGATTGCACAGGCTGGATCCTTAGTTGGTATAAATCGGTGCCTCCAGTGCATCTGACTGCTAGTCTACTCTACGCTAGTCTCATCCATCCTGCTCTCATTCTTTCCTCGTGCCCACCAGCACAGAGGCTGGATGAATGTCTGCACAATCAGGATCCATCCCATTACTATGCTGCCTGCAGACATGGCTCCAAAAATAAAATACTCTGTATGTCTCAGAGCAACCTGGAGTCAATATAAGTGAAGGCTTCTTCCCAGGCTCTCATGAATAAAGTGTGGTTGGGCAGGCCTTAAACAGTAGGGTTTGTTTCCTTCCCAGCTTTCTTCCTTCTCCACCCACTTCCTTCTCCATCTCCCCTTTCAAATATGCCTTGGTGGGACTAAGACAACACTGGCAACTCAGGAAGTGTGTGGAGTTGAAAAGTCAATGCTGCTTTAAGAAGAGATGGTGAGAGGCAGAGCAAGGTGGGAGGAACAAGAGAGGCCAAGGAGACCACAGATAAAACAGACTCATCTCAGCAGCAGCACCTTGAAAAACATGACTTTCCAAAATCTCCCCTTTGCTGAGACACTATTATTTCACGCTGGTGGATCCATGAGAATGAGAGGGAAGGGGAATGCATGAGGAGCTGAGAGCAGCAGCAACCTAACAGGTGTAAAATGAGTGAAAGATTCCAGCGGGAGGAGAGGAGATGGGCTGTGATGTGTCACGATGCTTTTTGTTTCCTAGAGCCCTTGCTCTGCTCTGTAAACACCCACCAGCAGTGCCATGTGGGCACCCGCTGCTCCCAGCAACTGCACACAGGCGGGTGGCAAAGTAGGAGGGGGACAGGGAAGGAGGAGGGAAGCAAGAGGAGAAACAGAGCAGCTTTGGAGGTCCGCGTCAGCTCTACTTGGTGAGGCATGCATGAGAGGACATGGGCATTATTGCACGCCTGGGGAGATCTGTTTCACTCTTTGAAGTGAGATATTTTGTAGAAGCAGAGAAAGGGAGAGATAGAAACAACACATCAAGGATGTGTGGAGCTGTGGAAGCAGCTGTCTTGCCAGCACCAAACAGTGAGAGGGAGAAGGTATTATGCACAGTGCCTTTCAGCACGGAGCAATGCTTGGCGGGAGACCTGACCTTGGCATGGGGAATTCTGGTGGCACAGAGGCCTTCAGAAAGCACATCTGGTTTTCCATCGCAGCAGCCAGTTCAGCGAAAGGTATTGTGCCCCTGCACAAATCCATAGGCCACCATGGCTGCAGCTGCACCAGCCGTGCAAGGTAGGCAGCACTTCACTGAGTGGAGAGGACACTGCTAAAGGCACTTCCTGAACATACAGGAGCTTATGAGACAACACCAAAGGGGACAGGAGTGGATTGTGGAGGCCAGCTCAAGAATTCTACGTTCACACCAGTGAGAGGCTCTCCCTGGGACTTCCCCATCATAGCCTCAGTAACAGAGAAGGGAGACCTAATTATAAGGCCACATCACCTTCCCCCATGGCCACTACTACCCAAAGTCTCATGTGCCCCAGCTCAGACAACGCTGGAACAAACCCTGGCTCCTCTCCTTCCTCTCCTACAAATAGGAATCAAAGGATAATTTTGACTACCTGATGACTGATTGAGAAGCATATCTTTTCTAGAAAGCTTTCCAGGGTGAATAAAGATAAGACAGTCAGTGAAAGGATGGGGGATGAAGTCCTGGCTCCTCCAGGGTTAATGGCATCTTTACACAGTGCTCAGGAGAGCCAGGATTTCATGCTTTATTTCCAGGGTGTGAAAGACTGTCTCATTATCTCCAAACACCATAGCATAAGACTAACAGCAGACAGAAAATGGATCTTAGTAGATACTGACCATAAACAAAAGTGCAATAACTACTTCTTTTCCTTTAGGCAGGCAGACAATCCAGAAGCATTCAGCCAGCTGCGACTCCACTCAGCTCACAAATGTCAATGAACATACCATGCTCATTTGTTGCCCAGCCACTTGCTCTTTGTTCTGAATTTCCTCTGCTCTCTGACTTGTCACAGGACTCCCCAGTCATGTTACTCTTGCATGGTGCTCCAGGGTAGTCACCCAGATGAGAATCTTCCTCCAGCCCCCTTGGCTGGATGTGAATTAAATAAACTTCAAATTCTCATTATTCACAAATTTCAACGTTCTTTTGTGTGAGCAGCTGTGGAAAGAAACTCTGAACCACCCAGACACTTGCATAAAGGGGTCAAACCTGAGAGGCAGGACTGCATCCACATCATGGGAAAAAGCTTTTGCACTAGTCTGGGACCCCTCTCTGAGTTACCCAAGTTTCATTTCCAGCCAGTGTATGTTCCACCTCTGTCACCCCCTTTGTGCTCTTTAGTGCAGTACTTCACTGCGCAGATGAATCCCAAGAACTTTTAAAAGCATAAATAAATATCTGTAGATGGTTTTGTCCTCCCTCACAAATCCAGAATACCAAGGGCTATCATACAAGTCCATCCAGATATTTAAATATTATTTTCATACCATGCTTTCACTGAAAGATCTCTGAGTGCTGCTGTAAAACTATGAATCAATCAAGTCTCCCAGCAGCATTTCAGGTAGGTATCATTAACCCACCCACTTCACAGTGCTCCCTTAAGGCACGGCATGATTACCTGACTCACCCAAGGACAGCATAAGTTGGTATCTGAGGCAAAACAGCTCAGAAATCTCAATGCCAGGATCTAGAATATATTTGATGGGGTGTGCAAAATTAAGGGATATCCATCACTGAGCAGTGGCATTTGCTAATGGTGCTATAAAAGCTAGTAAATAATACACAACACTAAAATGCACATGGTTTTGATGGCCAAATGCTCTGCTAGTGACAATAGCTTCTGCCAATAGAGAATTTGGCTTTCTAATTCCAGCTAAGCACAACTAAAGGAGATACTAAAGGAGATACATAAGGAATTGACCCCTCATCTTCTGAGATTGGACTGTTCTCATTTAGATACAGGTTGAGACTGAAACAATTTAGTTATTAGGGATTCCTTGTCTCATGATGCTTTCTGGATGAAAAGGCATGCAAAGGGAAGAAGAAGGAGATAACAGAAATGTTCAATGGGGAAAAAGAAAAAATATGATCCTGGGGATTTCATGTATATTTTATTCTTTCTTGCCACCAAGCACTAAGCTCAATCATGTTCCCCAAGTACACGTCAACCCAGTCTCACCATGCTCTTTCCACAGGTCTAGTCATGATCTCATCCAAAAGAGAAACAGATTCACTTCCCACGTCACCCGGCCTGAGCACCACCAAGGGGCCCTAAAGGCTGGGGAGAGCTGTTTGCTCTGTAAGTGTTCCACAGGTTGGCTCACAGGGTGTCACGCTCCCTGCCACAGCACTGATCCTCCCCCTGCTCCAACATGTGAGCACATCTTCGGTGCAAATGAAACTAAACCACCACCTTTTCAGCAGCAAAGACCTTGCAAATCTTCAATTTTCATGCACTTCATTTTTTTCCAAATCCACAAAGGTGTTGTTTCAAGACAGAAGAAAATCCCCAACAGAGGTTCCAAATCCCAGCTGTAAAGCAAGGAGCACATTCTGAAAGGAGAAGTTGCTATTTTTTAAAATTTTATATATATATAATTTATTTTTTTTTATGTTAGGATGAGTGAAACAATGTATTTCTTTTTATCTTTTTTTTTTTTTCTCATGAACTCAAAAAATCCTTTTGCCTGAGCTTTCTCTTAACCAAGTCAGCTGGGGGCAGGCACCTGCTGTAGAAATTTGCAGCCCAAATACCTAAAGTCTGGCAGAATGACAAGGAGTTTGCAGTGAGAAGTGTTATGGGCTTAATGACAAGCAACACCCCTGCACAAAGAAGGACTGAAGGGTGGATGGGGATAGAAAGACAGAAGTAAAATGAAAGATTGATTTTTTCAGTAATTTTAAGGAATCAGAAAAGATTCACCTAAAAGGAAGGATGAGGCCAGTGTGGTAAACAGATGAATTCAATATCTGGTTATTACATTAAAAAAATCCCAACAAACAACAAACAAAATACAGATTAATCAACCTTCAGCTGAGCCAGCTCCCTGGCTGTTTGTATTTAACTTGCCAATAAATAACAAAAATCTATCAGCAAAGCTTGTTCACACAATTCTACCTCAGGTACCAATTTCAGCCCAAGGATCAACTCCTGACACTTAATTAGGCGAATTGAGGAAAGAGATGTTTCTACTGATTGAAAAGTCACGGGAAGGGGAAGCTAATACCATTATTCTTCTATGCAGATGGAAGAAGCCTTGTAAGACATGGCAGGTCTGGGCTGCAGGAGGTCCCGCACCCTTGGCGCTCGCTGTATGGAAATGCACAGCTGGCAGCTGCCGCCAGCCCTCTTACGTTTCACCTGCTGCAAAGGCAAAGAGAAAGGTCAAAGTATTTTTCAGCAAACAGCTGCTGATGTAAATGATAAGATAATGATTCTTAAATTGGGAACATCAGCTCCTGCGGCTGGATTTGGCTCTTCTTTTTCATGGTGCAAGATGGTAAATATCCTGTGGGTAAAAGACATCAGTCAGCTTTTACCTAACAGCTCCCCACTTAAGGACTGATGTACCAAATCGGGTAATTAGGGCTGAGGCTGCAGATGTATCTGTGCAAATAGGCCCCGAGGGGCAAATTTTCAAAGGCATTGAAACCATTAATTCTCTTTTAAATCAATAAGGCATGGGCACCAAAATATTTTGAAAGGACTGAGCATTGGCCTGTAGTATTTAGAGAAATCTGAGCAAATCAAAGTAAGCCAAGCTGGCACTGGAAGAGGTCTGGGAAGATGGAGTAAGAACCACACTATATTTATACTACCAGGAGCTACTGGGTCCACACGGGCTTGGTGGGACCTGCAAACAAGAGGTTAAGCAGATGCAGCCCCGTTGTTTTGTTCCAGCATGCAGTCAGCTCACGTCCTTCCAGCCCATACAACAATTACCGCAATCCTTACACAGCCCCGCACACACCTTGGGATCTAGCGAGAGGGATGGAGCTCTGCGTAAACAGCAAAGCGTCACCATCCCCAGGGTGCAGATGGAGAAGCTAAAAGATTGTTAGAGGCCCGAGATTGCCTCACAGCAAAGGATGGCAGCAGGAATAGAAAGCGGCTTCGCCGGTGCCCAGCACAGCGGCTGTTTGCAGAAGCTCAGAAACCAAACACTGTTTCTGAATATCCTGATCCTTGGGGATTTCATGCCAGCTAACGTCTATGAATATCTTTTTATTTCAGTGAACAAAGTTTCCTTTCTCATTTTAGTGAAGAGTTCCAGTGGTGATTATCATGCATTTGTCTTATTTATAGAAAACTAGTGGATATGGAGAAAATGCCAAGGTTACCATATTCCAAATCCAGTTTCCTGCAAATATGGAAACTATAATTATCCCGAGTCTCATTCTGAATACATAAGGATAATCAGATATCAGTTAAAAATTCAAAAATTAACTTCTTAAGTCTACATCAGTACACCCAGTTTCATATCTTTCCCCATGGATGAGAACTCTGATCTTCCCAAAGAAGGACAGATTTACTCAGAACCTTAGAAAAACTTCCTGCATCAGGAAGAAATATGTCTGTGGCAGCAGACAGAGCTTCTCTTAACAGTTGGGCAGAGAGAAACTTCCCTGAAATTTGGAAAATCCAGGATTCACACCTTAGCTCAGACACGTTTTCCAAGCAGAGTTACTAGCTACAGTCCCTTACAAACATCTAATGCACGATCCAGTTTGCTGATATGACCTTACCCAGTGAAGATTTTGTATCCCAGCATTATTTCCACCACTCCTCTGGAACTGACCTTGGTAAATCTCACGTCCCATGTTTAAGCTTGGAGCTTATCAGTTATAAGTGCAATCAAAGCCAAGCTACATCCCCATCTGCACAGCGGTCCATTCTGCTGGCATGGACATTTTAAAATGAGATTTAAGCTTGATATTGTACAGATTTTTCATGCAAAAGTATACTTCTGTCCTGTGGAAAAGTCTAGCCTATCAGTTCTGCCTGCAAAGTAACTGTTGGTGTTTAGACCTGCGGGTGAAAGATAAAGCTTAAAAGGAGGCTTGAAAAGAAGTAACATAAGATGCTGCAGACAAGAGGGTCCACTGAAGTCCTGAGAGCCAAAACTGCCCAGAAATGCCAAACAGACTTAAATTGGAGAATCACATCGTAATCCCGTGTAATTAATGTTTGTCATCTTGCTGTAAACTGCCAGATTATCATTAGTTCATCTTTTGTATTTCCAGGAGAAACTCATTACTCAGTGAGAGAAACGTTAGGAAATTATTTACAATTATGCTGCCGAGAGCAGTAGGCTAATTCCAGCTACTAATTAGCAGCACTTACATAAGTATAGGTAGAGTGCTATAAATAATAGCAGTAACGTGTGCCATGCTGGCACCAGCTCTCTGGGTCTTCCGTGCAACAGTGGCAGCTGCCCCCTCTGCTGGCCTTTTAATGCGATTTTACTCGAACCACAAGAAAATCTCCTAAAAATTCTTCTTTGCCTAGGGTGGAGAGAGATGGGACTGACTTGCAAACCAGGTCTTTTTAACCTTTCTGCAGTGAGCACCTTTACTTAAGCAACGGTTGATGCTTTCCAACCTGCTCTGCTATACTCCTGTATGGGCCTTCAGGGGAAGCAGTGCTGACAGAGGGGGTAAAACCCTCTTTGCTTTGACCTGGAAGGTGTTGTGCAGGTTCCAGGCACTGAAGGGACGAGATGTTACAGATTTTTGTGTCACTGGTAGCTCTAGATGCTTTAACCACTGAACCAGGATGGAGTGTTGCACATCCCCTTTGTACTGGGGATGTTTGCATTGCTCAGCAGTTGCACTTCACAATCAACAGAGATTAGACTTTTTAACAGAAAAAAAAAAAACAAAAACAACCAAAAAACCAACAAAACCACCACCAAAACAACAAAAAAAAAATCTGCCTCCCTTCCAGCTGGATCAACTGCAAGGCAGGGGAGATTTATCTTGCTAGCACAGCATGAGTGTTTGCAACCTGTGCCTGAAAGACAGCCACACAAACTAACGTCATCTGTACTAGTACTTTTAATGTGACCTCCACAAGCCTACAGTGATGCTGTACTGCCTGTTTGCCTTCATTCTTCTCCTCCCTCCGTGAATTCTGCTCCTCTCTGCACCTGAATTAGCAGGGATGCACCTTAAGGCATCCCCCAGTCTCTTCCTGGCTGCTTTGGGGATTGACTGGGGGTGTGCATTTCTGTGTGAATTAATAAACCCCTGACTAGTGCCATTTTAAGTGAGGAGATGCAAGTGCCTTCCTCGAGAAAGTGTTCCAGGATGTGGATCTTCCGTGGAGAAAAGCAGGTCTGAGATAGCCTTCCTTTGATGCCAGGTGGACCTTCCTTTGGTGCTTTATAGAGATGAGCACCTTCCCAGGATGCTGGGTCCCTCTTGAAGGGCTCGATGCTGAGAAATGAAGAATGCAAAGCTCACATCCTTCCTTGGATCTAGGCTGAGAATTCCTGTTTAGGAAAAAAAAAAAGGGAAGAAAAAGAAATATCAGTGCACGCTTGAAACGTAATCTTTTAGTCTGAGCCAGCCTTTCTTTCATGTGTGGTTTCTTTTCTCAATTACTTCAGGGACATCTGGGATGTTAGAGAGGGAAGATGAATGGTGGTGCGATGCCAAGACATACACTAAACCCAAGAAGACTGGAGAGCATTTTTCCTTAAGGCACTGAAATAAGCAGCAATAAACTGCTGCCATCCTAAACCACTTTAAATATTAGTAAGATACTAAAAACACTTATTTTCATTGTTTCATACAGTTTTCAGTTTGCACACTTATCCACAGCCAGAATTTCCCGACTAAGAGTGCAGAATTGGCCAGCAAATTCAGCCAAACAGTCTCAGATGTTAGAGTCCTTATTACAATGTTCCCAGCACCAACTGCCTGGGACCGTTTAATAAGATGGAATTGCAGTTTGAATGACACATATAATCAAAATTTTCATTTGTTTTCAGAAAGAAAATCCATCTAATCTCTAGCAGAAGAGAATGGAAGTGGTTTTGAGGCAAGCAGTCCATGTTCCAGTATCAATTTAGATGCAATTCGAATACAGGATTTGCCTTAATGGATCATCAGGTCTTAGTATAGAGGGAAAATGAAGGTATAAGAAGGGTTATTGAATGAGAAGGAAACGCTATATTAAAAGACAATAAAAAATAAGAGAGGGAAAAGGAAAGATATATTTCTGTGACTGTAACTAGAAAAAAAATGCTATGTATAGTGAGATTTTTCAAAGCCCTTTAGTCACTTGCCTCTCTCCAGACCGTTTTCTTACTGTGGCAGGAATGTGCCCTGTAGTCCATAGTCCAATTTGCCAGGCAGTTTTTCAATAACCCATGCAAGACATCAGAATACTCCCTACATGGTTATGCCATCACTCCAATCTACAAGATGAGATCATATAATTTTCATTACAGGAAAAAGTCTCTATCCAAAGTGGCTTGCTTGAAGAAGCAGCCAAAAGGATGAGTTTATTACTTTTGATGCTATTTTAAAACATACATTGATTGTTTCCAGTTTAGTACTCTCTCTTTTCCTCCTTGGTGTCTTTCTTCAGGGAAAGCTGGCTTCTTCTTCCAGTACTCAAATCCCAATGTTTTTTTGTTGTTTGCTCACTCTCTCATGTCATTTCAACTTATAGTCAAATATATTCTTCAGGAAAAACATAACAACAAAGTATATGTGTACACCTCTCCCTCCCCACACATTTACCTAGTTCACACACCTGTCAAACAGGTGGGTTCTCTATGACAAACATGGGGTTTTCCACCCAGCCTACTAACTCATCAGGAGAGCACAGGATGGACCTTCAAACCCCTGCTTAGGGGGTTTGCCTTACTGCAAAGGCAAACTTACTGCAAAGCCTCAAGGCTTGGTCCACCAGCCTTGATCATAGCATCATAGAACATTAGGAGTTGTAAGGGACCTCTAGAGATCATCTAGCCCAAGCCAGCCAAAGCAGGATCACCCATGGCAGGACACACAGGAGCAGATCTGGGCAGGTCTTAAAAGCCTCCAAAGGAGACTCCACAACCTCTCTGAGCAGCCTGTTCCAAGCTCTGTCACCCTCACAGTAAAGAAGTTTCTCCTCATGTTGAGGTGGAACTCCCTGTGTTCTATACTCATTCCTTGTCCTGTTACTGGCCACTATGGAAAAGAGACTGGCCCCTTGCACTTGACACTCACCCCTCAGATATTTATAGACATTAATAAGATCCTCTCTCAGTCTCTCAAGACTGAACAGACCCAGTTCTCTCAGCCTTCCTTCATAGGAGAGAAGCTCAAGTCCCAGGAGACCACTGGCCCTCTTGATCACTCACCATTCATGCTGTGAGACATTCTCAGCTCTGCTGGCACAGGGACACTGGGTGAGCTCATGCCCCAGCTGAGGGGACAGCATGCTTGCAGGTCAAGGTCATACCAGCTCAGTCCACAAAGCAGCAGCAACACTCCTGGGACCAGTGTCTCCTAAAAACCATCCCTACAGCTCTCCATCACCTCATCCCTTCCAGGTATATGGCACATGCCTTGTGGCACAACACATTTTAGGATGCAGTTCACAGTTGCCCTTGCATTCACTGGTGTTGCTAATCCCAGCTCCCTTTCTTGTGCTGGCATACAGCTCCTGGCCACACTCCCCTTTCCAGATGCTCCACTGTTCCTTGTTGGAAAGTTGCCCAGAATCCCCAAATTCTTCCTGATGAGATTCCTCCCTCTGGAGGATTCCGGATTTGGTACAGATTAATAAAACCACATTTTCTGATAGCTCACACTTCTCACTCTTCCACAGCCCATACGTCCCACAGTCCATAAGCTTCCATAGTCATCAGGCCCTATTATGTCTGTTGTGGGGATCACATTATGAAATGTGGCAGTAACAGAACAGGAGCTGCATCTGTACCTTGAAAATTATGTGTGCAGCAAATAAAAGCACCACCTGGGTCAGGACCAGATCCCTCAGTCCAAGTCCCAGCACAGGCTGCACATCATCCCCAAAGTTACCAACAGGGAAAGCAAAGCTTTTGCTGAAAGCCTCCAGGAAAATCACCTGGCCAGTGGGAAGCAGCTCTGCATGCAATGAGTTGTATTCACACTCAGTCTTGGTAATTCAAAGCCAAAAATAACTCTGATTTGATCCTGCTCACAGCATTCCTGGTGCGTCAATGGGTATCAGGATTTGCTTTGTTGGCCATCTGGGAAGAATCCCTGGACCTTGGAAGTTAACTTTATATAGATGTCTAAACCCAGGAATACACAGATGTAGACACATGCGCATTCAGTTGTTTTCCTTGCAAACTTTAAAGTCATCACAACACTTTTTATATGTCAAAGTCACAGGGCAAAAGTTTCCTTCTGTTTTATTTTTATTCCCTCTTATTTGATTCTGTATTTCCAGCATGTTCCAAATCACAGGCTTACACCGGGATGTAAGCCATAAAAGCACTGCCTCATTACACACACAAATGTTTGGGATTAAAATTATAGTCTAGTGGCATATCGAAGAGGCAGATTATAATTAGCATCTAGACTCTGGGGTGATGAATCACAACGGACCATTACCTACCATCAGCCTTGCACTGTGTCACAGGTCAGAAGTTAATGATCCAAGTGATGCCATTCAACATGAGCCCGAAAGGACCGGGTGCCTGCACTCACGTCTCAGAACTAACAGGTGACATTGCCCCTTGTGCTTTCCCCAACACTGAAGGTAGGACAGGTGATGGGTACATTGCCTCTTGTGCTTTCCCCAACACTGAAGGTAGGACAGGTGATGGGTACATTGCCTCTTGTGCTTTCCCCAACACTGAAGGTAGGACAGGTGATGGGTACATTGTCTCTTGTGCTTTCCCCAACACTGAAGGTAGGACAGGTGACAGGTTCTGGACAGAGCTCTCCAGAGCTTGGGAAGTAAGAAGGTTTATCTCTGGCTGCTGCATGTCAGGAGACATAGATGTAAAAACCTTGTAGAAAGCTGCAGAAGAATGAATAGATAGCTATTAGAATGGAAATTTTCCATTTGAAGAGGTTTTTGCAGGAAAATACCCTTCTCTTGAAATGGAGGGCTTCTACGGGGAAATACAAACCTTCAGAGAACTCTTTCTGCTGGGACAGAAGGGCAAGGAATGGGAGGGTGGGCAGGGAGATTTCCCAGCCTCTCTATAGCATCTGCGTAGGCTGGAAATGGACTTTCCCATGACTGACCATCTCCACAAAGCTGAACGGGCTCTCCAAGGTTCCAGTCAATGCCAATTTAAAGAGACAAAAATGAGCAGCTTGCACAGCTTGATGGCAAGGAAAAGACTTAGCAAGAGGAAGACCTTCCTGCATAGGATCTATCACAGACTCATCCCCATCTTGGATATTAAAAAAAAAATTCTTCCTTAGAAGGGTTGTCAAACCCTGGAACTTACTGCCCAGGGCAGTGGTGGAGTCCCCATCCCTGAAGGAATTTCAAAGCCCTGTAGATGTGGTGCTGAGGGATGTGGTTTAGTGGTGCCCTGGCAGTGCTGGGGGAATGGCTGGATTTAATGGTCTTGAAAACCTCTTCCAACCAGAACAATTCTACGTGAGCCCTCCCCAGTGAGTGCATTTAAACACTGGCCAGTGTCACTGGAAGCCTTGCAACATTACTGTTGATTTTAAGCATATTTCTCAGCTGACTGAACATTTAAGAAGCTGCAAATTCTGTTTAAATGCATAGTTCCCTGTTTGCCTGCAAGCTGCTCCCAACACTTAGATGACATTTAAAAGCAGAGCATCCATACTCATGTATATATAGTCATATGTTGGCTCACGAGACACACACACACATACAGGAGTGAACATTTCAATTGCAAAAACACCCTGCACCTCATCTGTCAGTAATTCTGCCCTCCAGGGAGACGTATGTGCTGACAGTGAGACGATTATGAAGGTGATTGAGCTTTGAGATGTATTGTTGCTCTCTTCAATAGCACTGATTGGCAGTGGTGATTAAATGACTCAAGCAAGGGGAAGTGCTATTCAGAAGCTGACCAGGCAGATCATGGATGCAATCAGCTTAAGCATCTGAGAATACTTGCTGGTTTTCTTCTTGAACAGGCTGCGGTTCAGAGGGAGGATGGTTGGCAGTCACACATCGCTATGGAGCCAGGTAAGGATCCCCATCCTCTGTGGCTGGGATGGGAACAGGAGCTTGGCTCTTTCTCCATCTTTGGTTTGATTTTTTTTCACTTACCCCATCTGGTGGTTTCAGGGGAAAATCCCATGGTAAGTCTCTACCACCTGAACATCAGACTTCAGAAGGCCACAGTCCAAACAGCACTTGTCGGTAATTCGCTCTCCTGAAGGAGCTGGGCCTCATGACTCCTGCTGCTTTTTTTGCAGCTCAGTCACTTATTCACTCTGGGGTTTCTTCCCAGTCATTCTCTGGTTATTAACAGTGCTGGAAGAGCCCCATTTCTATGGAGAAAAGAGGAGTATTGACAAAAAATTACAAGATGCCCATCTAAGCACTGTATGATCCATGGGATCATACACTCATATTGCAAACACACTGGATTTAAAATGCTCCTCGGAGTTATACCTGGTGGCATCTGAACCCTCTCTACTGACCTGGAAAAAGCTCTGACCTAAGGAAACCACTTTTCTGATCATGGCAACAACTTTCTCCAGCAGCGAATGTTTACTGAGCTATAGAAAATATCAGAACTATAAGGGTGAAAACAGACAGAGTATTTATGCATAATGTGATACTCCAAGGAACAGCCATCAAAATAGTCTTCTAATTTAGAGAAGACTGCCAAATGCCCAGTGGGTTTACTGTGCCATGTATCAGATTTCCCTCTCACAGGTTTTCATTCTTGACTTCCCTCATAAGGCAGAAAACAGATTAATTATTTTAACAATTGCTGGCTGTAATTATATCATCAGCTATTCCCTTAGATGTGACAAAGCCACCAGAGCAAACTACCCAGTGCAAAGGTGACCCAGCTCTGGTCCCTAGAGGAAGGTGCTGCATGTTCTTGCAGTGCAGTCGTCTGTTAACCCTCCTCATCCCATTGCATGGTCACATACCCTTTGGAGTGATGGGAGAGGACTCTCCCGAGCCATGGGTATGGATTTCTTCCATGGTCTTCCTCAGGAGCCAGCAGCCAAACCCCTGCTCTACATTTACTTATTTCTTTAAGGAAATATCACTGCAACAAAGGGAGGGCAGCCAAGCTGAGCGAGGTTAGGGAAGGGTTTGGAATTGCTGGTGTGCAACTGGCACTGATTTAGGACCAAAAGTACGTCCTGCCAGGGTGGCACGAGCACAGTGCTGCTCACACGCCAGTCTCACCTGGCACCCTCCTCCTGCGTGCTTGCCAGGACAAGTGCTGGGAGGAGGCAGTGGAGGGAGGACAGGCTGAGTAGGGGAGCCTCACAGAGGACCACAGCCTCTCTACCTCCTGCTGCTCACTCACACAGCTCCCAGAACTCACTGTCCACGAGTTCCTCCTTATTCTTTTCTCAGTGCTTAATTTACAAATTCCAGAAGTAACATCTTTCAGTATTAAAATGTAATTAATGATTTCACCGTAATGAAATTAATAATTAACTGGAAAGACATTTGGACCCTTTGTTGAACAAAACTCACTAATTTTATGATGCATTAGGACAGTCGGGGCTGGGCTGTCTCTGACACAGCTATCCCACAGCTGGCAGCGAGCCAGGGGCTGCAGAGAACATGTTTTTTTTTCCTCTCAGAGCATTTCTGACAGGCCTCTACAGAACAGCAGCAGCTCTGCTCACAGGCACCATTAGCTCCTGGTTTCTGGATCCTATCAAAGACACGAGAACAGAATTAAAAATAAGGGCAGAGGGGGAAGAGGCAATGGACTCAGCTGACCAGCTCCACACCAACTATCTGCCACTTGTGAGATGTCCAGACAAAAGGGGTTTAAAAGGAATTTAGAGGGCAGCAGTGTTTTGATATCTGCTTCAGAGGAGGACATCTCTACAGCAGACCAACGCAATGGAAGCCACCAGCTGCAGGGCAGGAATGAAGTGTAGGGGAATGAGCACCCTGTACAGCATTGCCTGTGCCCTCAACTTTGGTCCCTGTAGCCCCAGAGCAGTTCTTCTTCTCCTTTGCACCAAGCTCATGTCATTGTCATGGGGACAGCAAATAACCACAGTACAATGGACTCTCTGAGCTGACACACCAGCTCTGCACACAGGACTAGCAGATTCGGTTGAATGTGGATGTTTTGCGATCTGCAAGCACAAAAGTTACAGAGGCTTGAACCTGGAAACCTTGCATGGAAACATGCTGTCTTTAAGACCTTAGACCCAAACCAGCTGCTGAGTGGCATATTTTGGCAACCCCCAGAACAAGCTGAGGCATGGGACACCATAGTCAGACTGTAACTGAACCTGACCTTTTCTTTGGTACTGAAGCATCTTATACCAAGACTTTACCTTCCCCTTGAAGCCAACTGAATGACTCGGTTCCTCCTCGGCAGTGAAATGAAGCTCACTGTCTGCTAGGTGGGTCAAGCCCGTACCATTTAGTTCGTCTCTTCTGTTCCTATGAATTCTATTACAATATGTTGCAAAGGGGAAGATTATAGGGAATGCAGAGCCGGCGGCATGCCTTGCTTTATGAGGGGGAAAAAAACACACACACAATTTATTTTTCATTGCTTCATGATGAATATGAATTCAATTACATGCAGAGGAGAACTGCGGTAGTCAGTCAGAATTATACTCAGCTAGTCGCGAATATAATGGCTTTTAACGAGGAGAGCTTATCATCAAGGTTCAGACAAGCTTGAGTCCATGTTGCACCTGATGAACCTGCAGAAGGAGACAATGACTATCACAGCTGAGAATTAATCTCTCATCTCCATGGCTGGAGGAGGGAGGGGGAAGCAAGGTGTTAGTGGAGCCCTCTGGTCATTGCCAGTCCTCCAACCACACATCAGGACAGCAGCCATGGGCACCAGGGAACAGAAGGACCATCCGTCAAAACATGAGCACATGCAACAAAAGCAACACAGAAACATGGCTGTTTCCCTTCTTGTTTCTGTCATTTTTTTTCCCCACTAGATAAAATGCATCTCTCCCTGTTCCTGGGTAACATTTTCAACAGCCTGGTTAAGCTTTGCCAACAAGCTCACAGGCTTAGTGGCCACGTGTGCAGAAAACAGCTCAGCCTCTGCCTTGATTCAGCCAGGCATCTGGGAAGTGCCTGTACAAATGGCCTCACAGCACCCGAGCACCCCAGTGCACAAGTGCATATCTCTATATCTATGGATCTGTCTGTGCCTTTTCGCTTACAAAGCTCTAGTCACCACAGAAAGAAACAAAAACCTGTTATGAGCAGTTATGAGTTCTTTGAGGAGGTATTTTAAGTCCTTTTCAGTCCTTCTAATTGAGCAGAAATCCATGTTCATTAGCACATCTGTGCTTGGCACACGGTGCCTCTCAGCACAGCTCCACCCGAGGAATGAGCAGTCTGCCCTGGGGAGGGTGGTGAGACTGACTGCATCCCTGGATGTCCCCTCACAAATCCTGCTGCCCCTGGGACAGCCCTGCAATTCTCCACAGCCCCCAACCCTTGGCCCCTCTGTCCTGCTCCCCAGCAGCACCAGTGCTCTGGCAGAGGCCGTGTTTCCCCAGCTGCCACAGCATCTAGAGAAATCCTCAAGCAAATGGGAGGAGGGACAGATGATTGCCATGTACTGTGTATTAATCTCATGCATGGTGCAACTCTCTGGGGGTGTCACCGATGTCTGTGCAACATCAATACGTCCAGGTTTTCCTTCTTCATGGTAGCTCTCAAAACGTTTCTCAGGGTGCTTAGCAACTCAGGATCAGGAATGTAATGTTTGTGCAGCATGCCAAGGAACCATCTCCTCTGGGAGCAGGCATAAAAGGTTATACATCTTTAGTTGTTGCTTAGTAAATTAGTCCTAAGCAACAAGTTCAGCTAACTTGACACTGCCTGCAGCCCTGAAACCCCCAGCAGTGTGTGCAAACACACACGCAAGTGTGCTGCTGCCTACCAAGGCTGTCTTGCAGCCAGACATGCCAGTCAGGCAAAGGGGAGAAGCTGGGGGGCAAAGGGGAGGGCTCAGGCAGCAGTCAGCCAGGTGAGGCTGGAAGAAGATGTCATGTGTTTTGAGGTCCAGCTATTAAAGCCCAGTCCTGGAGCAGCTTCCCAAAGGAAGCTGGTGGAGACAAACTTCCCAGGGAAGCTGGTCTGCCTTCCTCCCTCACATAGGCAGCGCACACAGAGCTTTCCCTCTTTCAAATGCACAATGTTGGTTTGGAGCAGCTGCCTGGAAAGAGTTGCTCAAATCTTCCCCAATAACAAACATTTGAACTTTCCTCACTATTTTTCATCAAAGCATTTCATGGCCATTTGTGGGGTAAGCTTTACATCTTCAGCATGGAAGGTGAATGTTGCTACTCTTCAGTGACAGGAGAAATAAAACATGGGGCATCACATTTCTTGGCCAAATTTAATGAATCAAGACAGAGTGGAGCTGATACAAACCCCTGACATCTGTGTTCCTTCATCACCATGTATCTGCTCCTTCTCATCAGCTGAGATGCTGGTGGCAGCATCGTGGCTCTGAAGCACAATGACTGCTCTCGTACCCACCACCTGGGAAGTATTTATTCAGTGTTGGAGACAGTGTCAAGCTTTTGTCCAAAGTGCTGTCATGAACTGACTTCCACTAGCAATCAGAGAGGACCTGAGCTTAATCCCCCCGCTCAAAGCACGGTGCTGACACCCTGTGCCCCTCTGCTTGGGCACAGGAAGGTGCAGCAACAGTGGAGCACTGGCCGAATCCCACCGCCCTGCCTCACCTCAGCACAGCCATCACTTTCTAACTGTGGTTATACAACAAACAATGGTTCCAGCCATTTAACAGCAGAGGTCTCTAACCTTGCTTCCACCCGGGGCAGGCTGCCTGGCTGATGGCCCCAGCCCAGCCCCGAGCCTCCCCTTCCCCAGCCCATGCTGCAGCAGCATCAGCAGAGCAGAGTCTGCCGCGAACGCAGACGGCACCGGCAGCCAGCTTCGGGTCTGGAATCAGACTGCATCATTAGACAAAATCTACAGGCTTGAATTCTGCCATCTGCTCACCAGGCTTGATTGAAAGTGTAGGAATTACATTAAATTACCTGATTATATGAAGGCTGACAAATGATAGCAGATATTACAGCCAAGGCTGCACAAGAGCTTGGCCATTCCTGTCTTTACTGGAGGAGTGGGAGTTTTGCCCTGGTAATAACAAGCATTGCAAGTTTCTTCTCTTCTCTTTTTTTTTTTTTAATCTGAGGATGGAGAAGAAAACATACAAATTGCACATAATAAGTGGAACACAGAGAAAAAGAGCCAGCTGCACTCACAGATGTTACAATACAACCAAAGGTGCTTCTCTATTTTCTCTCCTCCTAGAATAAGCCGTATACATCTAATGAATAATGCAAGAGATTTCCTCTATAGAATTAATAGCACGCAGTCCTTCTTGACTTGCCTTTAATCACACTCAGCACCCAGTGGGCCTGGGAGGGAAAGTCAGCATTACTCATTTACTCAGGCAGACTCGGTGGCTGTCAGCCATCCCAGTCCTTCACGGCTTTAGCACCGCAATTTGGGGAACAAAATCAGAATCTATGGGCAGCCCGATGAGCTTTGCTCCTCACCGGGAGCAAAGTTTGGCTTAAAGTCAATTGGTGTTTCACATTTCACTTGAGCACAACCAGTGTTTACAAATGATGTGCGTAGGAAAAGCCTTTGCTTAATTGTATGGACTCGTTCAACTCAATCCTCGCAAAGTGATGCTTCAGATCTATATTTCCAGAGGATTTCACTCACTTAAAGAAGGTAGCTTAGAGGTACATGAAATTCTATCTGCCCATAAGATGCACACAGGCTATTTAATCTCAGTCTGTTAGACACCTGTCATTAGTGTTGCAAATCACAGTCATAGAATCACAGAATGGTTTGGGTGGGAAGGGACCGTAAAGATCGTCTCATTCCATTCCCCCTCAGCACCTTCCACTAAACCAGGTTGCTCAAAGCCCCATCCAACCTGGTCTTAAACACATCCAGTGACAGAACATCTACAACTTCCCTGGGCACCCCGTTCTGGTGTCTCACCACCCTCAGAGTGAAGATCTTCTTCCTAATTTCCAGTTTGAAGCCATTTCCCCTTGTCCTATCACTACAAGCCCTTGAACAAAGTCCCTCCCTGAATGGTATGGTTCCAAGTATCTGTGCAAGCCTACAGCGACGGAAGGATGTGTGACCCTTTGCAAACCAGGAGATGAAGAGAGAAAAGAAGTTCTGATAGGGCTGAATCTGAAAATGATTCAGGATTTGCTAAAAGGAGTTTGTAAGTGATCAGACCTGATCTGGCTGGGGCTGGTTCAGAGCAGAAGACAGCAAGGTGTGCCAGAGTGGGAGATTTCCCTAAAGAAGAAGTAAATCAAGTGTGAGTCACAGGCAAGTGGTGTTAGAGAATATATTGCAAGCTGGAGTTCCCATCCATCAGAAAATCTGATTACCGTAATGTGTTTTGTTTAGAAACATTTCTACATATATAAATCAAGAAGTTTTGCTCTGCCTTGTTGAATCACTATGGCAGCCAAGCAGCTTTCCTCCACCACCCGGGCTTTCAACCCAGAGACCCTCTCCAAGCAGAGCCTCAGAGGGACAGCTGGCTGTCCCCCTGTCCCGCTGGGCCAGACCAAGCCCAGGAAGGCGCAGGAGCCACCAGGCTCTCGAGGGCAGCAGGAGGGCACACAACATGTGAACTACAGCTCCTGCAGGCACTGAACCAGCTCTGGTAAACACAAAGAAATGCTGAATTAACTGAAAATGACATGTTTTGATTTGGCTTAATAGACCAAGATAGTTCGATCTGGATCCATGAGACTGGAATGTTATGTTATGTTTAAATCTTCTTGACGAAAGAGAAAAGTCTATGCATTGATTTGGTTTAAAATCAATCTTTTTCCATGGAAAAATCAATCTTTTTAGAGAAACTGCATTATCCATATATACAAACACTTTAGCACCTATAATTACCACATGTCAGCGAGTTTGCTAACAGACTCCTTGTGGTCTAGAGGGCCTGATTCTCAAGGATGGTAAAGTCATTTTGCAGCCTCTTACACCCTACTTCCCAGAGCCATAAAATGGATACAAAAATAGTTAGGGTGAAATGTAACGAGCTCTCAGACATAAAATCAGACTTAGGCAGAGGACAATGCACAACCCGACCCCAGTCCCCCAAATCCTGTTTGCAGGAGGCTCTGCTGCTGGGTCTGATGGCACTGCAAGGTGCTGAGAGGGGCCAGGCTGCAGAGATGAGCAGGATTGGGCTCACAAGTGAGAACATGACCTGAGAACAAGTTACAGCTACATCTGATTGTCCTGCGAGGGTTGCTGGAGCTCTGCAAGGGTTGCTGGAGCTCTGCAGATCTCTCCCTGTTTTGAATTTCACTTCTATGTGTCAAGAAGCTCAGAAAAAACTGCCCAAGTTGGAGGAAAGGGGAAAGGAGATCTTAAAAGCATCTTGAAAAAAAATAAACAAATTCCCTCACTCTCATGATGACTCGTATATTTGTCGACTGATCTTTATGGGAAAGTAGTAAAGAAGATTTCTGATGCCTCACAGTGACATATATTCCCACTGAGGAGCAAAGTTTGAACCAATTTCTGAATTTCAGTATTATCAAAAGGAGGGATTTTCACAACCAACAATAACCGTGTGTGAAAGGAAACTGATTTGTCATCTGCTAATAATTTATTTTATTTACTTAACAAGCGTATTCTAGAGCAATAAATAGTTCCAAGGGTTCTCCTCATTCACTCTCCCACAGCATTCTTCAGACTCACTCAATTTCATAGCCCAAGACTGCTCTGGGTTTAAAACCCCATTCATTTGGCAGAAGGACCCCAGGACCTCAGCCATAGGATTCCAAGAACTTGAAGCTGGATTTGCCCACAGACCTTCTGCCTAACCTTGAACAAGCTGCACTTGTCTGCATCTGCTCAAAAGTGAAAGATCTCCCCTAAGGCTTGGCCAGAGGCCAAACTCAGACACCCCTTGTTCTTCATTTCATGGAGGATTCGGATGTTCACCCTGGTGACAGCTGAGCTCTGGTATCTGCAGGGCAGGCTGTGAGAACAAGGTAGATGGGCAACCGTGGCTGTCCTGTCCTCCACATACCTGCTTTGTCACCTGATGACTGAGACTGGGGAGAGAAAATGGCCCAAGGATATTAAAAGTACCTTGTTCCCTTCTCCTGCAGCAGATGGGAGTTGCAGCGCTGCCTGCCCATAAGGGCAACATGGATGTGCTGCTCGGAGTTTTGGGATGCTGCAGGCAGCTCTTCTCAGGACAGCCAAGCCAAGGCAAGTGTGAACATAGCTCCTGTGCTTCTCTTTCTGCCTGCAAAATGAATGCTATTCTCATGGGCTGCAATAAGGTTGTAACATGCTTAAATACTTCATTAATGAGGGCTCTGTAAGTACCACGGAGACAAACAAGATTTGAGAGGGACAGACGCCTTTGTGCTTTCCTCTTCTCCACAGGGGAGAATTTCAACTCACTGTCCAATTTGCAATTGCTAACAGAAAATTTTGCACATGGAGATGGATTTGCTAGTACGGTTTGTGCCTCCATCTAATTGTTTTTAAACTTTGCATCTTGGGAAGAATTAGCAACCACGCTGTTCTTATAGGCTTCAGATTTAAAAAAAAAATAAAAAAATCCCCATAATATCCCACATGTTTCTATTGCTTTCAGGGGAGCAAAGCCAAGTCATCCTCTGCCTAAGTCCTGTTAATTCACAGAGCACATCACTGGACGAAGCATTTGCAGCCTGTTGTGGAGGTTAAGACAAACTTCCTTAATGGGGAAAATTATACCGAGAATAAATAAATCTGGTTAACATGATTATTTGTATTATTTCTAACTATAGACACAAAGATAGGTTAATTTTCTTGGGGATTTTTTGAAGAGCAGAGGAATAAGAAGTTAAGAATGGGAGGATGTCCCATGAAGACTACTGAAAGCTGTTATTTGCATGGAGCCATCCCCTCGAGCCTTGCCAGCACTGGTGCAGGCACACCAGGGAAGCTGAGATGCAATAGTAGCTTCTACCACCCTTCCTGATTTGGCTCCTGCTGTAACTTAAGAACACTTCATGGCTTCTTTAACTAACAGTGATAGATAACTGCTGCCAAAGGCCACACTGTCATCCAGGATATGCCCCACCACCCACTTTGACATGCACACCCCCTTGGCTTCTGCTTTATTGTCCCCCGTGTGAGACTAAGGGGGTGGACCTCACAAAGATCTGCTCTATGATGGCTGTAGAAAAATTCTGAGCTATTTAAAGTGTTGTGGTTAAACTAACAGTGGCTCTGTTTTTGAAGTGTTCTTAAATCCTCCTACTCAGGGAAAGAGGGTAAAAATATCCGACCATACCTGTTTAACTTAACCACTTGTAACAGCCACTACTTTTTGAAGATAAGTATTTCAAGGTGTTCTCCCCTAAACTGCTTTTTTTGAGCATTTGAGAGCTTAGACACTTTAGAACTTGGGCAATGTGCACCAAATCAGAGAAAATGCCAAGAACTTGAGGCATCTGTGTCCAGTAGAAGAGCATCTTGTAGCAGAGCCCCACTGACTGCAGCACTGTAACATCCATCCCTTTACTTTGGCTTCCATGAAAGCTTCTGAACTCCTTTCCTTCAAGGGAGACTGGTTCCCTTTCCACTGCTCTATTGTAGGTTCCTAATATCAAGCAGGATTCTAAAAATAGAAACACTACCCTAACATCTGTGCCCTTCTAATGTCAGTAAAAGCAGGGCACAAAGTGCTTTAGATCAGGCTCTCTTTCTCCGGAATAAGGAGGATCGCCTCTCTCTGGTCAAAAGTCACAGATGGCAGATGGTTGGGTTTTATCCCCTTCAGCCATTGGCAGTGGCAGATTCGAAGCTGCTACAAAGTGCTCAGGCTCTGCACCAGCTCTTACCTCCGGGAAGTCTCAGCTTTCTGCTTTCACTCATCCTCTTGAAGCAATCTTTAATCTTCCCAACTTTTCCTTCAGGCTCTCTGTTCCGAGGCCGCAGACAGAAAAATGCCTTCACACAGCCTCAAAGTCCAGAAGTGCAAGACATCCTCAAGGCTTAAAGTGAAAAAATGAACATGAAAGTTTTGGTTTTTACAAAAAAACCCAACTAACAAACACCAAAACAAAACCACAATCCCCCCCACTTGAATTAAATCGATAACCATCCTCCCCACCCATTTAAAGACTTGATCTGCTCATCCCTTTGAACATCAGAGTGAAGAATTCCAATAGTCCTTCTTCCCTCATCTTTTTTTTTTTTTTCTCCTCAGTGCCCTTCTTTATGGCAAGAGAAGCAGCAACCATAGACCTGATGAACCTCTGGGTTTGCAGTGGCTCATATAATCTGGCACTTCCCACCCACTTTTCCTACCTTGAGCCTTCTGATGGCATGACTGACTCACACAGTGACTACTCCTTGATGGAGTTCTGAAGGATCTCCAGGTGCCTTTGACTGAAGCTTGGATGGCCATGAGCAAAAGGCACCCAGAGCCTTGATCCTGTGATTCTCTGGCCCTTAGGATCTCATGTGCAATGAAAGAGAGAGTGACTGTAAGGTTCAAGAGCTTGAATATCAGAAAGCACACCTTGCACACACTTTCCTGAATAAGAGCTGCCATGCCTCCTGCTATTGTCCTTAAATTTAAGAGTTAAATTACTTTTCTTCCTCTTCTGGAAGCCCTAACATTAGCACACCCAAGGCAGACACGAGATATGGAAAAATACATCTTATTTTTTCAGCTGAGGGAAAGCAACAGAAAGATAGTCAAGAGCTAAATGAAAGTGGAGGACAAAAACATAGAGAAATTTTCAGGCTGGCTGATCTGCAGGTGAAGGACAAGCCTGAAACAGAACCAAAGCTACCGACCAGACCTTTGGAGTCATCCGAGGTAAGACAGAATCAGCAGAGTTTTCATTACTCACAAATCCCTCCAGATGCCTTAAATAATTCATAGCAAACACTGGGACATGAAGACCAGGAGTTCCATTAGGAAGCACATGGCATTGTTTGTGTTCATTAGGGTGAGTCACACAAAACACATTATTACATAAAGTGGGATGTCTCATTAATGACATCAGTCTGGGGGCTATAATGTGCCAGTGCCTGGGAGAGCTCTGGGAGACTCAGTCCTTGTCTTCCTTGCTCCAGAAAGTCTCCCAGCACCTCTCTGCAGAGAGTCACCCATCACCCCCACCCCAGCTGTCACTCAGGGTCTGGCTCCCAGCGCCCTTGCTGGCACCCTTGCTGTGACTGTCCGCAGGTGCCAGCATGTCACCTCTCCCATGAACTGCCCCCCAAGGACACGACTCTCCTCACACACACCCCACGCAAGCAGGGCACAGCTTCAGCTGGGTGCCCAGCACTGGCACCAGCGAGGGAAAACCCACCCCTGAGCTGAGCTCCTGCCACCACCATCAACTCCGAGGATGTCACGGGGACCAAAGGAGGAGTCTTTATCACTGCTGTGTTTGGAATAATGAGGCAGAGCTGCACCCTGGCTTTCAGAGTGAGGGCAACTGAAGCATTTCAGCAGCAGCTGCCGGTGTTCACCCACCCAGGCAGGTGGGAGCTGTGCCTGCCAGCAGGGGAAGAAACGCTGGTCCCCTGCATTCCCCAACACACGCTGCATGCCTGCCAACACACACCAGGGCCAGCCCTGCTTCCACGGACACCCATGCAAAAGGTGCCCTCCAGCTTTCCCACCTGCAGGTACCCGAACAAAGGGACTCTGAATTTTGTGAAGAAGAAGAGAAGGTTGGCTTTCCTTCAGCATGCAGGCTGTGTGAGGAGGGTGCCCAGGTTCCTAGGGCCTGAGTCGTTTCTGTAGAGACAGGAGAGAGGCCCTGCCTGGGGATGTACCAGCAGTAGCTGGGATGCTGCAGGCAGACAGCTCATCCCATCTGTGCAGCCTCTGCCCACGTTGGAGCTCAGCAATGCAGCTCCTTCCTACCTCTTTAACAAAAAGAGTTGTTATGGGAGACACACACCACCTCTCCACAAACTCAAATCTGCATCCTGCTGTGGATGCCCTCTGCAACCTCAGCACCGTGGGGTGGACTACATAAACCCCCCTGGTCCCTGGCAGCCTCCTTTCTACTGTCCTACAGCTTTCCAGGTAGGAATGTGTCCAGTGATGGATGCTTCTACCCTGCAGTGATGCGAGACAGAGATCAGAGACATGAATAAGAATTAGATTTCACTGTTTGGCACAGAACAGGATCAGAGGACCACCAAGGTCTGCACTGACATAACCATTCTGAGTAGTATTCACCCTGTAGTTGGTTATATCCCAACACCACACTGCAAACATTACCAAAATACTGCTGCCAGGGTACAGAGTTGGCTGCCACTACAGAATCCATAGAATTTACTGGGGCGAGAAGGGAAAAGGTCAGGGAACGTCCTCGTTTATTTTGCTCTCTAACCACTAGTCCTTGTGCCTGTATCAATATTCAACAGCAATGACAGGGACAGATGATCCAGAACTCCCTGCATTATTAATATATGGTGAAAGATGAGGCAGCTATTGTGAAAAGTATCTGTTTGCATGTTTAATATACAATTCTCTAACCTCAATGCACTGCTACCAATGATCCCGTGTTAAAACGCAGGTAACCTTTTAAGAAGTCCCATGCTGAACAGAATAGAAAGATATTTGCTGAGTTCAAAGACTCCTAAATGTCCCAGGCTTCGAAGTAGGACTGTTAAGGTCAGGAGAATAAAACAAATCAAAACCAAACCAGCAAACTGGGGAGAGAAAATGCAGTGACAAATGTCAATGGAAATGAAGTAGAAGAAGAAGAAACGAAGAGAGAGGAAGTGGAGATGTGGAGACAGAGTTCAAGGTGTGCCCAGACTCCTCCAACTCCCCTTTTGTCAGTCAAGCCACGACTTTGAGATGGGACACCTGGACCATGATACAGAGCAAAAGAGCACCACACCTCACCTCACCACACAGAAAGATNACCACACAGAAAGATGGTTTCTTACTTACCTTTGAGCCACCATCTCTGCAAGGCACCATCCACTGGTGCAAGCCTTGCCCAAGATGAGCAGTTCACCCCAGCATTTAAAATACCAGCCTCTCATCCTGTCACTGCAAGAAACAAACTCCATTCATAGCTCCAATCTGGTTTCTGGACAAGGCTTTCCTCCCTCATCTTGAGCTCAGCCTCATGACAACTAGAAAAACAAACAGCAAGATTCCCCTCTACAACAGCAGGGGAGCAGGAAGAAGGAGTAGATCAAGGGGGTCGTTCTCCTCCATGAACCCCTGAACAGTCACATTGTACCTAACCATGATGTCATCTAAAGAAAATGTGGGTATGGCAGAGTCTGGCCATTAAGTCCTGTAGCAACCAAATCCCAGAAATACTTTATCCAGTGATTTAACATGGAGTGACTGAGCAACACATGTAGAAACTAACCTTAATGTTTGCAGACAGCAAGGACTCCAGGAGACATGGGTTTCGTCCTGTTATGTTAAGCTTAAATAGAATTATATGGTCTTTAGTTTACCTTGCCATGCAGGAACATTAGGCATGGATTTCTCTAAAGCCGGAACATCACAAGCTACCCAAACAACCCTGTCATTGCAATTTCACAATTTCCCTCTTTTATGCATCTTTGAGCTGTGACTGCAGTAAAATTTCATCTCTTCAGCCCACTGCCATCTGGAGCAAGGTTCAGACTCAGTCACAAGCATGATGGGAAAGGCTATTTCTGGAGAATGGTGGGAAGGTTAATGATGAGTATGGTTAGAGCTGGCGATGTCTTTCTGCATCTCACTGTGACACTCTGGTCTCCACTGTGTCATCCAGAATCACTAGAGTGGAAGTTACTGGGAAGATAACAAGAACTCTAATATCTGACAGGAACTGGGGACTACAAAACCTCAGTCGGCAATGCAGGGAGGGTCTCCCCAAAGGGTTTTCAATCTGAAACTATCCTGATTCATCAAGGACACCCCAGATCCCATTTGCAGATCATCAGGAGGCAAATCTCAGCAGCTGCAGGGACTTTGCAACTCCCAAGGCTGGGCCAGTTCAGCTCTCAAGGGGACAAAGAAGGATGGGGTTCAAATGGATCAGTTCCAGGTCGCATTAAGCTTCACAGGGAACATCAAAACCTTAATTATTTGGGTTAAAAAAGCACATCAGAGGATGCCTTGCAACCCCCTGCCATCAAGAAAACAGGTGGTACCCACTGCTTTGCAAAGCTCAAGTAACACAACAGCTTTCCAAACCACCACCCTGATCTGGGCTGGATCCAGCAATGCCCGGCATCTCCTTGAGCAGCTTCAGCTCCCTGACAATCTTCTTTA